>WEIT01037031.1:0-11422 GCA_013389985.1 Dryoscopus gambensis | reverse complement strand
CTGTATGGGCATATGAGGGTTTGTGCAGTGAGAGGGATTGAGGACTCTGGATGAGAGTGGTGTCCAAGTGAAGAGTTATGAAATAGACCTTGTGTGCTATTCCAGGCACAAAAAGAGCTGCCTTTATCTGCTAATATATTATAAATGAATTTGAAATATTTCATTTGCATAGCATCTATTACTGTGATGGCAAAGCTATTTGGGGCCCTCTTTCTCATTTAACAGCATTACCATGCTCAGTGATAATTGTGATTATTAACCAGCTGCTAGTCTGAAGTATTACTTTATCATCAAGCTAACATTTTGTGGTTTACTGTCCATTCATAGTGTGCTTTTTTTCCTAATCCAGAGTTAATTTTTTTACAAATGATAGTTGAGAGGAATCTTTCACAACTGAATTTTCTTTATTTCCTTAATGTATTGAGTACCTACGATGAAACAAAACTGTGTTCAAATTGTGCTTTTTTTCTAGCCCTTGACTATCAGTTTCTATTCCAATTTGTCTTCAAAGGCTACAGTTTGCTTTCACATTTCTCCATTTTGCTGTGAGATAGGAAGAGCGAGAATTAGTTTACTTTAAACGAATGTTGGTGTTCTTGTGGCTGCTGAGGCATCTGTTTAGCATTTGGTATTTTTATTAGCTTTTTCATTTCAGAATTAATCAGTGATGATGTGTGGGGGTGTAAAGAGAAATCGGTATCTTTTGAATTATTAAAACATTTCAGAACATCAGTGTGAGCAGGGCCTCTAGGAGAAATACAAATAGGTGTTTTCTTAGAATAGGAAGGAAAAATGAAAACCCATATTAGCAATCTTCTCTGCTGTTTTGAGTTGTAGCCTACTGAAGACTTGAGCTTTCTCTTCTTGATCCTCAGGAAGCTTAGTCAGAAACCCAAGTTAATCTATTTTCATGCAGCAGTATATTTTAGAAGTATTTTCTCTTGCCAAAAAACATAATTAATTTTGTAAGAACAAATAACCTATACTTAGGTTGTACCATAACTTTTGAAGGAAAATTTGCATATAAACAGGAAAAGTGACTTTATGGAAAGCAGGTAGATTGAAAATTATCTTAGCTACATCTGTGTTTCCGTGGATGGGAGAACTATGAAAGTACTACTGTTTGAACTATTCAAAGAGTTCCTTAGAACATGTTTTTAAAACATTTCAGTGTACTAGATAAAAATGGACAACTTTTATAAATTTAATGTATTTATCATTGAAAGAGAATGAAGGATGATTCAGTTTATCTTACAATTATCTCCATTTATAAAATAACCCCAGTGAGTGAAAAAGTACACTTTCCATGTCTCTGCTGTCAGTGTTTCTTTATGGATTTTCAGGAACTTAATGCTCACAGGACAATGTTTTTCTACCTTAAATTTGTAATCTCCGTAATAGTCATCAGCTGAATGTGGAGTATTCAGGTTGATTTGAACTGCTTAATGCTATTGTTCTCTTAAGTAGTTATAAAAGAGTATGTAATGGGGGGAATGGTGCCAAATTCCTGCCTGGTACAGCTGGGACACTCCTCTGTGACTACCTCACATTCCCAGGTGCCCTTGTGTAATAGGTACAAGGCTCTGCCAAGTGGAAACCAGCCATGAGAATGATGGTTCATCTGTGTTTGAAGACTCGCCAAGGTTAAGTTCCCATATGCACTAGGTCCAAACTGTTTCCAGAAAGAAAGAAAGAAAGATGAGGTATTGGCATAGGACACCCTCCAGTGAGGGGAACAGAAGGTCCAATTTCCTGGCAAGGCCCCCTTTTTAGGGAAGTCTTCTGCTTCCCTGAGGCCTGGGTTAGAGATGCGATGAGGAAACTTTCAGCTCTGGTACAGCAGCCCTTGGGTTATTACCCATTATTGCTTTCTCGTGTAGGCAATGATGAAGTTTGAAATATGAAGGCCAAGGATGATCAGAAGGGGTTGCACGGCCTTAGGACACCTGGTTACTACGGGATCAGGAGCATAAGTAGTGTTCTCCTTTATCCTTCCAGTTGCAGGGAATGGTGATGGAAGAAGCAAGAAGAACCAGCAGATCAATACTTGGCAGCAACAGCTGGGGTACACCTGTCTCAGATGGAGAAAAGGATCTTTGCACAGGAGTGCAGTGCTCATTGAAGGAGCTTTAAACTGGATTGAAGGGGAAAAGGGCTAAACCCAGGCTTGCTCAACTTAAGCCTGGTGGCCGCACAGCCGTGTTTTGAGGGATGGACTGGCAGCAAGATCCTTCACACTGCTCCATGATGTGTGAGTATACTGGAGCACACTTGAAATATGTACAATGCACACAGTGTGAGGAACAAAGTAAAGGAGCTGGAAGTGAGCAAGTAAGAGGGGTTTTTTCATCTTTGTACCTTTTATGCCAATGGGAAGAGCTATTTGAACATGGGTGAGGGAATTTTACGTAGTCCAGGGAGAGGGCTGTATTCCCAAATGCTGCTAGAGAATATACCCTTCTGAGTCAGAAAACTTCCTGATGCTATTCATTGGACTCTATCATTTAGATAATGAAGATGGGTATTGGACAGTCACCATAATTAAAAAGTACTGAAAGTTTTATTGATCAAATAAAACAGCTTTGTCCCTGTCACTGAGATGTGTTAGCACCATTATGCCTATGAAAAGGATATGCAATAAAGGTTTCCCTAGGATCAAGAAGTGCAATGTAGCTGCAATGGTTTCTTGCTTTATTTTTTAGACCCCTTAATTCTTTTTTACCCCAAATATAGGTTTTGTGATCAAGTATGTGTTTGCATATTTCTGTAAGTAACACAAGGCATTTTGCTCAGTCATCTGTTTTTACTCTTCAATACTGTAACTTTAAAAAAAAAAACCCAAACACTACACTTTAATTGACTTTCTTTTATTATTTTAAAAGTAAGAAATGAAAAAAGAATGTTAAAGAAAGGAACATAGGTTTTTCTGGGGAAGACATCATTCCAGCTTCCCTAAGGTCTCTGCTTTCTTTTTCCAGTGATCATATCTTCAGCTGAGTTGCCATTGGGAACCAAGTGATACAGCCTGTTGCAATTGGGAGCCATATTTTACAGATTGTTGGGTTTGGGAGTCGTGTGCTGCAGAAGTTTGTGAAGAGCAAGCATTCACACAGTGGCAGTTTTCCACATAGAGATAGTTATAATTTATGCTGGTTCCATTTTGGCACGTCAGGGTCACCTCTCTTGTTTGGGTGCTGAGTTCCTGGCAGCAACCACACTTGTGTTCCATCTGGTTTGCTTCAAGAGAGTACCTGTGTTCCGCCGGGAAAAAGAATGCATCTCAGTAAAAACTGACAGAACCGCCTCAGTGCTTTTTGTTTTGCGAGTGTTTGGTTTGGTTTTGGGGTTTTTTTTACATTCTCTTTCCTTCCCTCTCATGCGCGCTTATGAATGTCATTTTTGTTACCTCTGTCTTCAGTAGTGAAACTTTTCTTACTTCCATTGAATCTGATTCAATTCAGTGAAATCATATAAACACATTAACTTCATTGCTATTCTGTGATCACAGAATCATGTAGGTTGGAACAGACCTTTCAGATCATTGAGTGTAAGCATTAACCCAGCACTGCCAAGTCCACCACTAAACCGTATCTGTAAGCGCCACACCTGCATGTCTTTTAAATGCTTGCAGGGATGGTGACTCAACTGCTTCCCCAGCCAACCTGTTCCAGTGCTTGACAACCCTTTCAGTGAAGAAATATATCCTAATATCCAATCTAAACTCCTGGTGCAACTTGAAGCCATTTCCTCCCATCTTTTCACTTGTTACCTGGGAGAAGAGATCAACCCCCACCTCACTACACCCTCCTTTCCGGCAATTGTAGAGAGTGTGAAGATCTCCCCTGAGCTTCATTTTCTCCAGGTTAAACACCTCCCACTCCCTCAGCTGCTCTTCAAGACTTGTGCTCCAGGCCCTTCCCCAGCTCTGTTGCCCTTCTCTGGACATGCTCTGGCACCTCAATGACTTTTTTTTCAGTGGGAGGCCCAGAACTAAACACAGGACTCAAGGTGTGGCTGCACCAGGGCCAAGTAGAAGTCATTGTCCTGGTCTTCCTGGCCACACTATTGCTGATACAGGCCAGGATGTTCCTGGTCTTCTTGGCCTCCTGGGCACTGCTGGCTCATGTTCAGCTGCTGTCACCAGCACCCCCAGGTTATTTTGTGCTGGGCAGCTTCCCAGTCCCTCTGCCCCTGCCTGTAGCACTGCCTGGGGTTGTTGTGACTGAAGGACCCAGCATCTGGCCTTATTGAGCCTCATACAATTGGCCTCGGCCCATCAATCCAACCTGACCAGATCCCTCTGCAGAGCCTTCCTGCCCTCCAGCAGATCAACACTCCCACCCATCTTGGTGTTACCTGCAAATTCACTGAAGGAGCACTTCATCCCCTTCTCCAGATCATTGATAAAGATACAAAACAGGACTGGCTGCAACACTGAGCCCCAAGGAACACCACTGGTGACCAGCCCCCAGCCGGAGGTAACTCCAACACCACTTTCTGGGCCTGGCTATCCAGCCAGTTTTTTACACAGTAAACAGTTCACCTGTCCAAGCTATGAGCTCCCAGCTTCTCCAGGAGAATGCTGTGGGCAATACTGTCAAAAGCTTTACAAAAGTCTGAGTAAACAATAGCCACAGCCTTTTCCTCATCCCCTAAGTGAGTTACCCTGTCACAGAAGGAGAGCAGGTTGGTCAAGCAGCAGCTGCCTTTCTCAAACCCATGATGGCTGGGCCTGATCCCCTGTTTACCCTGTATGTACTCTGTGATCACACAAAAAACCTGCTCCATGTCCTTCCCTGGCACCAAGGTCAGGCTGACAGGCCTGTAGTTCCTTGGATCCTCTCTCCAACCGTTGTAGATGGGCATCTCATTTGCTGACCTCCAATCAACTAGGACCTCCATCATTAACCAGACTGATGACAAATGACTGAAAGTGGCTTGGTGAGCACTTTCTCCAGCTCCCTTAGTGCCCTTGGGTGATAAATTAACTTGACAGACATGTATAAAGGAAGCCATAGAGATTTTTAAATTAATTTTTAGAACTTACATTGAGGAGCCAGGACAACTTCCTTCACAATATGACAGCTCAACAGGTTCAGAAGACTCACAGTCAGCATGGCGGATCACAGTTTTCTTGCTGTAAGGCTTGCAGTTTTTAGCTTCATAAGAGGGGAAGAGAGAAAATATACTTCAGTTCTCTAGTTCAGAACTAAAGGAATGCTAAACCAGTTTCAAAGTGCTTAATGTCTGATTACTGGGAGTCTGCAGTATGTGATGGGGTGGATACTGTGTAATGTATATGGAGTTGTCAGATTATTCTTTGATTTCAGCTATAAAGTGCCTTTGGAAGATAAACCAGAAGCCTGAGCGTTGTTGGTTTGATTTTTGGTATTCAGTATCAGGAAAAAAAAATGCGTTTTCCTTTTGAATAAATAATGAAACACAGGGTCTTCCTAAATAGACTATATGAAAACAGGGTGAGTGAAGAACCCTTCCAATCCACTCAAAGATAGTTAGAAGCTGAGCAGAGTGCTCTTCTGGCAGAACACATAGACACAGCATTACTTACGTTTACATATTTTGCAGCAGCCATCAGGAGTAGTCTCTGCTTCATCCTTTGTAAAAGTAAAGAAGGAGGATTTGTATTAGTGCACAGATGATAATCATGAGTAAGAATATGAGTTAGCCATATTAATACTGAGCAGAAGGCTTCCCTGATGAACCCTCAATGACACAATGGATGACTTACTGTCCTCACCACAGGAGTCTTGAATCCTTGTAGCCTCATAAAAAAATACTATGCTTTTCTTATTATTAATCATAGAGCAAGCCTAGTTTAATTCCGAAGACGTTCCTGTAACTTCAGTGAAAGTGGTTTGTTGTATTCTTTCTTGTCCCTCCTTGTTCATTTAAACTGAATTCAGTCAGTGAAAAATTGATTAAAACTTACAGGATCGCACTCTCCGGGGTCGTACTCAGGGCATACTCTTTTAGTTTGGACTGCAACAAACTGATCTTCAATTTTTTCACATTTGTAATGGCTGCATTGATCAAGTGGCAGGATCTCATTAACCTAAGATTTTATAAGAAAAGCAAAAGTTGGTTTTTTCATTGTGATCAAGTATGTCAGAGCTAAAGATTTTCAGATGCTTCTGAACTTCTTTCAAGTGGCGAAGATGAAATTCTGCAAACTGTAGCTAGCTTGAAAGTTGAAATCCTGGCTCTGAACGCTTAGACTATAAATTAGAAACCATTGCTCCATTAGCCACAAAAATCAAGAATTTGATTCCAACTAATGTCCAACTCAGGAAGCAGATATGTTGTTTTTCAGAGTAATTTCAGTATTTTTTCTTTACTAGTAAGGGACACATGTTGACTCCTAGCTGTTCTAACTTGCATGAGCTAACAGAGAGATCTGAAAATGAAAGGAATACTTACATTGAGCCTATGAACAGTGTTGTTACTGAGTTTGACTTTGCAAGCTACTTCAATACACTTCCCGCAGCACTCTCCTTCCTCTGTCATGTATTGGTAACCCTACTCGGAAAGAGAAGAAGAAGAAAGTATGTTTAGTTGGTGAAGGAGAATTCTGGTCTTGCTGTAGCTGGCTGGCCAGCCTAGAGAACCTGAACTCACCAGTGGGCAAGAGGTCTCACACTGAATTGTTTCACAATGCATAATGTTTGCATTAGTCTCAGGGTCCTTCTCAGAACTGCAGGTACACTTCTTACATGAATCGATTACTACTGACTTTCCAACCTGCAAGACAGAAAAAAAAACCCCAAAAAACAAACATTCAAATGCCAACAGTTTCTGTATAATATAAAGGCAGAGTTGAAAGCATTGCTGAGAACCATTAAGGTTGCTGAAATGCAAGTACGACTGAGTTCCCAAATTCTCTTTGAACATAGAGTTTTTTGGTTTCATGTCTTGCAGGAAAGCTCATATTAAGAGGAAACTAAAAGAAGCAATGTAAAAGGAAGCAGTAAATTGATGAAATTAAATTAACACTGGTTTGTACTGTCTAATTATTTTACCAGCTTTTCAATGCTCCATTTAAGAATATTTTTTCTCTATAAGTTATGTTCAGTGGTTGTAAAACAATTATAATTTAAAAACAGAGATTAAAATAAGCCTTTACATATGCAGATACATAAGCAGAGATATAAATTTACGTATAGATTTTAGTCTTTCTGAAATGTATCCCCAAAGACTCCAGTGCTAATATTTAAATTATGACTTAATGACCTAAGTACTAATTTTAGCAAAAAGGTTTAGGTATCAATTAAATCAAAAATATTAGCTTTGTTTTTTTAAGATTCTCTGGGCTTATTTCAAAGCGCAATTGAGTTTGGGCTATTCATCAGATTGTCTGGCAAAGTCATAATTTATAGAAGTGGGAGGAAGCTTAAAAAGAAAGCACATCACTAAAAATGGTACTTTCTTGTTTTATATTACATGTTGAGGAACACTTCTGTGACAAATTTGATTTTGACATTAAAATTACCAAACAACTTCCAATTAAGGGCTAGAGACAAAAAACCCCAAACCCCAAAAAACATGTACTGGGAAAAGAACTTTCTTGAAGACTTATTTTGGTAGAAAGGATGTAGTTTTCAATTCCAGCAATATACTGCTATATTATTCTCACCGTGTACAATGTTCCATTAATCACACAGACATCAGGTATTGGTTCTGAAAAACAAAAAAAATTACTTCCAGAATAACTCAGTTTGTGACACATCCTGAGAAGTCAAGATGTTATCAGGTTTTGTTAGTAACACAGAGAGTACAGAAAACTTTAATTCTAATTCCTACATGCTTAGACTTCCTATGTTGTGTAGCTGAATGTTTAAGTAAGGTTTCATCATTAAAATTAGCTGGAAGAGCTGGAGAGGAATGGCTTCAAACTCAAGCTATGCCTGAAAAATCCCTTTTTTGCCCTTTCAATATCTGGTTCAGTTCAAATTAAATTAGTTGTTTCCGCTTTGAACCCTAGGAGTCCAGTGATATTCAAAAATGTTTCAGTTACTGATTCTTTATGATCTTTCAGAACATGGCTTGTATGGAAGATTGACTTTGTGGAAAAAGGTATTCCTGCTGTGGTAATATAAATTTGACAACATGACAGTACCCATTTGTCTTTCACAGAACTGCTTCAAACTTGCCTGTTCCTTTGTTTTGACTTTCCTTTTTCAGGCATAATTTATGGGTACTTTTTTCTTTTTATTCTTTTGCACAAGTATACATACACAAAGTATACATATATTTATATATACGTAAATATATATATATTATAAATAAACTAGTATAACTGTAGGATTTTTAAATTTTCATGAGCATCTGGCGAGAATGTAAGTATAATTATTTCTTTTCATACACCGACAAGTCAGTTATTGATTACAATTCACTTTCTCTTACTGCTTCCTGTTACTTGGTCTTGTAGTTAACTGTTAAGCTTTAGTGGCTTATTCTTATGTTTATGCATCTTAGTTTAGTTGCATTTAGGCTAATGTTAATATGCTCCAATGTTACATTATTACCCTGAAAAAGATGCATTGATAACATTATGATTATAGGTAGAGATAGTTGAGCTACATAGACCAGTGAATGTTCAAAATATTATTTTGCTCTCCCACCCATTCTCTCGTTGAAGTTAATTGAAAATAACATTATTTTTTTAAAACAAAGCTTTAATGCATATTTAGCCAAAAATTATTGTGTGTTCACTGAGACAGAACAACTTAAGGAAGGTTTTGCTGTTATTGTGATACATGAAGAACTTCCTTAGATATTAATGGAAGTGCAAATGTAATTTACTGGAGTGTATGGTGTGGTATTTATACATGTATTTGTAATACTTACGGCATTCAAATTCAGGACAACATGGGTCTTTCTGTGGTAGTACAGCCATGGAAACAAATCCTAGGTCACAAATTGTTTGCTGAGCTGTTTGGCATGGGAGTGGCTGGCATTGCACAGTAGCAGTGAGGGAGTCACAGACACACTTCTGGCATTCATTTATCCACTCCTCTCCAGGCTGAAAATATATAAATTATTTATTCTTAAGTGCTCTTTCACCCTAGTTGTTCAGTTTTAACTTAAGATATACTCTCAAAATTAGTAGGAAATTCAGATTAGAGTTCTTTTAGCACACAATTTAAGAGCAGGTATGCTGAGAACAATCACCTAATTTTCTTCTGCATAAAAAGAATGATACTTTACATTTCATGGCTAGTCTACTTATTTCTATGAAATTTAAATGACTTTTATTAAAACCAGAAGTCTCTGCCATGGTTTTAGTGAGCTTTTCCACCTAGAGATCACTTAAAAGTCTGGTAATGCAAGTTTAAATAATTGTGTGCTATCTGGTCATTTGTTACACAACCAACTTTGTCACTGAGATACACAGAAGTTGATTTGACTTGGCTGTTAAATATTGATCTGGTTTTGCAACAGTGGTATACTAGAAAGTAGGGAGAGGAACCACCTTTCGTGGAGGATTGACATCAGTACAGTTTCTTTCTACTGAAGTTGTGAGGGTTGTTGCTGTGGTTGGTGAGGCAGCTTGTGGTGTAGTTGAGGAGGCGACTGAAGGAACAGGAGTTGTCAAAGGACACGGCCCCTGGAATGGCTCAATTTCACATTCCTTGTTGCAAAGTGCATAAAAATTACAGCCAGCTCTATCTGTTCTGTTATATACCACTTCCCCTGTAGATGAAAATTGGAGGAGAAATTACAAGAATGAAAATACTTATGGAGAAAAAACAACAAAATATTGTGAAAATATGAAGTGTATTCATGTATTAAAAGTTCTATGTTTATATGATTTTGAGTGCTTATCTTTAATTGAATAGAGTCTTAACGGTTTATATTGGTTATGAAATTTTTTATAATCATAATCTAAGACACTTACCAGGAGAAAATAAAGTTTCAAACACATGACAAAAGCATGGAGTTATTTTGCTGGACGTAACAGATGTGCTGGTGGAAGAACTGAACGTTGCAGGAGTGCTTGTTGTAACGTGACTTGATTTTGATGTACCAGCCGAAGCTACTGTTGAGCACAAGTAATAATTTAGTTTGCAGGCACAGGATTTTGATCCAATAATTTTAACATATTCAAGAGGTCTTTTCAACATTCTGGCAAACCAAGTGAACATTTTTGTTGCATTCAGACATCTGACCGATTCATCAGTGGACATTGTGTAAATTTTTTCATTATACATTGAATAACATCTGGCCTTTGGCAAATCTTATGAGATTTACCTCGAAAATTTTCAAAAGTTGCAACTTTCTCTGTTGAAGTAAGAATTAATACTATGAAGTTAACAGAGCTGTCAAACATAGATACTAGTAACAGAGGGGCAGATGGATTAAAAATTGGTTTACGTGTTTAAGGAGTAGAAACGGTCACAAAATCAGACAAAACCAGATTGATTTAGGGGAATAAGTCACAAAAGACAGAGAGACAAATGTTGATGTAATGAAAAAGCTGATGGTAAACTTTTCAGAAGTAGATAATGACATACCTGGGGTGACAGTGGTGCCAGAGAAAACCGTGGTAGCAATATTTTCTACCGTAGAAGAAAATGATGTTGTAAGAATTTCTGTAACACCTCTAGTACTTCCAGATTGAGGAACAGTTGTAGTGAGGACAGCCGTAGTGCCAGTAGTGGTTCTTAATTTTATTTCGGGTGAAGTGGAAGCTGAAGTAGGTGATGTTGGAGCCTGGGTTGCCGCAGTGGAGGTTTCTCCTGGGGCAGAGGTGGCTGAGGGTCTTGTGGTAATTCCTGCGGTGGTTCTGGAGGTGCTGGAGGTGCTGGTGGCTGCGGTGGGCACTGCTGTTGTGGGAGGGGTGATGGTGGTTGTACCTTCAGTCTGAGGTGGTGAGGTGCTGGTAGTGGTAGCCATGATGGTTGTGCCCTCTCTGGCTGGGGCTGTGGTGCTGGGCAGAGCCGTGGTGCCAGTGGTGGTTCTTATTTTAACTTCGGAGACTGTCGTGGGAGAGGTTGGTTCCAGGGTTGCAGCAGTGGATGTTTCTCCTGGAGCAGAGGTGGCTGAGGGTCTTGTGGTAATTCCTGCCGTGGTACTGGAGGTGCTGGTGGCTGCGGTGGGCACTGCTGTTGTGGGAGGGGTGATGGTGGTTGTACCTTCAGTCTGAGGTGGTGAGGTGCTGGTAGTGGTAGCCATGATGGTTGTGCCCTCTCTGGCTGGGGCTGTGGTGCTGGGCAGAGCCGTGGTGCCAGTGGTGGTTCTTATTTTAACTTCGGAGACTGTCGTGGGAGAGGTTGGTTCCAGGGTTGCAGCAGTGGATGTTTCTCCTGGAGCAGAGGTGGCTGAGGGTCTTGTGGTAATTCCTGCCGTGGTTCTGGAGGTGCTGGTGGCTGCGGTGGGCACTGCTGTTGTGGGAGGGGTGATG
>WEIT01037030.1:16249-48266 GCA_013389985.1 Dryoscopus gambensis | reverse complement strand
AGAAAGGCTTTGCCTGCAAGAAATTTTTGCTTGTAACAAATAAATGAATAATGAAAAAGGCTTTGTTAGGTGATTTGTATGATCTGCAGAGGTTATAAAGGGTAAATCAAACTAATAATTCAAATTTCTAGCGATCACTGGTTTTATTTCTGTGTTTGTGTTAGAGAATAAGTCAGGAAGCCACTTCTCCCATAGCACATTTGAACTGGCATCAGTCACTGCTTAACTAGCCTGAGTATTTCACGAAAGGCAGCTCTATGGGGTGCATTTTTTTCCTACTCACTGCAAGCAGCTGAGTCCGAGACTTTTTAAAATGACATTGAAGAGACATAAACATCAAGCATGGTACTGCAGAATGCCAGGAAATAAGAATTGAAGACTGACTGCCTATAAAACCTAAATAAATATTTCTATCAGTAAAACGGGTAAAACAGTTTCAGAAACATGATGCAATTAACAGTTGCTTATGAACATTCAATGGTTTACTACAGTTCTTCTCAAGTCAGTGCTCTGAATTTTATTGCAATTTTGGAAGTCAGGTCACATATCTTCTTGGCAGATAGTGTGTGGGTATCTTAGCAATGATTGCATTTCCTGGAGCGTACCATATACTCACTGCAACATAGCACAAGTGTGAAAGAGGGTTATTATTAGGCTTAAATCAGTAACTCGTGTAGGTGGAACCATTATAAAAATGAATCATTTAACACTCTGTAGCATTACTGCACATCCAGCTTCACTGTCCAGCCAGTTTTACTACCACAATCCACCATTAGCACTGGTCTGGGCAGAAACTGTACTTCCAGTTGCTGAACATCTATGATTATGTGTACATTTATGTCTTCCATAGCATGTTGCAAAATGCCTAGCCTTTCAGCTGTTACAACTGTTTGCAGAGGTGTCTTATCAGCCAGGTAAGAAATCCTCCCTTCCAAATGATTATTGATTTCAGGCCAAAGCAAAATATATTAAAACTCCCTACAATAGCTTCTTCACTGTTTTTTGTTGGATCAGCTGATTTTCTTTAATACTTTATTTCCACTAGGATCAAACTCTTATAGGTGGTGCCACTGTTTTCTGGCTCAAATATGATTTAAAAAAAAGAAAAGGATTGATATTTTTGTGTCTTCCCACAACTTATTTAGCTTGCATTTTTTCTTCCCTTGCCTTTCCCTTTTCCTTTGAAAGCAGAGTTCTTTGTACTACTGTATTGGCAGTTCTCTCCAGGACCCTCATTCTCAGATTCAGTGCCAAAAGCATGTGTGATGTGTTTAAGGACGTATATGCCCCATTTTTCCTTTCACTCAGTGCACGTACTGTCAGAGAAGGCAGTCCTTCTAGTTATGGGCACAGGAATAATGCTGACCAGTCTGTACCCCTGGGCATGCCAGTCTTCCTCCAGCAGCTCAACCCAAATACTGGCATGAGAAGGCTCAGCAGAATTGGTCTTACCGCTGGTAAACCTGCTCACCTTTCTGAAAAATCTGTTGTTCTCCAAAGGGGTAGTTGAGGTTCTTAAATTGTTTTGGTCTTCCTGTATCATGCCAAAGGTAAGGTAACAAAGAAAAAGTCTAACAAAAGGGCCAGTTGAGACCTGTATCAACTACAAAAAAAAAATTATAGTGTTTGATCCACTGTTTCCATCTTGGGAAGTATCACTGTGAATGGAGTATCTCTATGGAAGAGTAGCAGAGTTGTTTTTCTCCACTTTATTAAAACACGAAGGAAAGGGGTGGGAGACTTCACAGCAGGACAGTTAGTACAGCTGAGGATCTGCATCAAGAGACAAACCTTGCAGAAGGCATCAGGATCAAGAAGAACTAGTTCTCTTTTCTTTTATCAAGTTAAAACAATTTTGTAAAATCCTAACTCCTGGATCCATGTGTTTACAGATGCCTCAGGAAAGGCTGAGGGACCTGGCCCTGTTAAGCCTTGAGAAGAGGAGGCTGAGAAGGGACCTCATCAATGTCTGTCAGTATCTGAAGGGGGGTGCCAAGAGGATGGAGCCAGGCTCTGCTCTGTGGTTCCAAGCAACAGGACGAGAGGCAATGGGCAGAAACTAATGCACAGGAAGTTTCACCTGAACATGAGGAAGAACTTTACTGTGCAGGTGACCAAGCACTGAAACAGGCTGCCCAGAGAGGCTGTGGAGTCTCCCTCACCAGAGATATCCAAGAACTACTTGGACACAGTCCTGTGCCATGTGCTCTAAGATGACACTGCTTGACCAGTGGGGTTGGATCAGATGACCCACTGTGGTCCCTTCCAGACTGACCCATCCTGTGGTTCTGTGATTCTCTTGCCAGTGAAATTTCTCTGTTAGTAAGCCACAAGACCAAGTTTATCTCTTCCACTTCATGCCCCCTAAGACACACTTCTGATCACACAGAATCTTAAGGATTAATGTCCTCCTTCACAATGGAGGAAAGGGGGCTTCAGCCACAGTACACCACAACTCTTCAAGATTTGCACCTGAACAGGAGAAGATAATGGTCCAGCAGGATACCTGCAGAGAGGTGTGAGGAACAGTGAAGTGTCCTAGTGGGAGAAGATTCCTGGGCGGTGTACCTGCACTCAGCCCTGTGCCAGTATCACAGTGGGGCTATTCCTGAGTTCAGAATTTCAAGCTACAATAGAAATAAAGGATTTCAATTTTCCTTTAGGTAAATTCTACCTTTAAATTAGTATGGATGTGACCCTTTTATGGAGAAAAAAATTTTGACAGCACCAGTATGTTGAGCTGAGGTTTCAAAGTGATCCAACTGAACTGTTTTTCTAAAAATAAAAATTAAAAAAAAAAAAAGTGCAAAAATTTGAAAGCAGATAAGATTCTGCCTTCAGAAATTAAAATGTCTCATAAATATATTTGCAGACATTGAAAAAGAATGCTCAGTAGATGGAGGAGTCTTCTTCAACCTAAGGATATTAATTTTTTTTCTTTTTTTTAACTTGGTTAATATTTTCTCTAAGTGAATATTCTTTGGGGCCAAAACAAAATGTTAATAAAAAATTCAAACCCAAAATCAAAAATAAGTTATTTATACTTTTTTATGATTCCTTTCTCAAGTCTGACTGGCATATTTCGAGCTCATAACATTACCAGGTGGGACAATATTGCAGTAGAATATATTATCTCTCAGATCATTCCTTCATTTTCTAGTATCCCCTCTTCCCCAACGACCCTTTTGCTCTTTCTTGGCCACCTCCCAAAATAATTCTCTTCTGTTTTCTTTTTTGCTGACAGTTTCCATTTAAAAGACCTTGGTTTCTGCCCCTTTGTATTCATTACAGAATATAAATCAGAAGATCTCTGATTAGCCTACTTCCTTGTTTTTTTTAGCCAGGATGATGTCAGTACAGCTTAGGGAATGAAGTTCATTAGTTACATTGTGGGCTCTCTGCTAGCCAAGTCAAGACAACCTCAGTGTTCAGAAGAATGGAAGTTTGATGTAAACAACTATAATTTATATTGCTTGGAATCATGGTGAGAAAGAAAATTTGCATGCTAGATGTGAATGTGTTTTGTGATCAGACATGGGTCTAGCCCAAAGGAAGAAGTAAAACTTAGTTAAAATGCCACAGCTCCCCTTTTGTTCTGCAGGAACCAACCTCTGGTGTACTTAGTGACTCATTTGTTAAAAGGTGTGTTTGGCAATACTCTCAGAACTATCACTTAAAACATTGACATGGAAAAGGTTCCGTCTCTTTCCTAATAAAACAACTTATTTAAGATTCACTAGACTTACAAACCTTCACAAGGGTTCAGTGTTGCCACAAGGACTGGCTCTTCAGTGGAGTGCTTGATGGCATTCAGGCTCCTACAAAAGATAGCTTGAGAGTATTCTTAATGCTTTTTCTTATCCTTCTTATATAGTTTGTTTTATGCAGCAGATATATTTAACGTTAGCCAAAAGAGTGATAGTATTTAACAGCAAGGCTAACCTTTATCATCTGACAAATCCAATTTGCTGTTTAGAATCAAAATTGCATTCCATTAGGAAAAGTCACATCAAGTCATATATCCACTGCTCTGTTTATTTATTGAGAAAGCATGTTCTCACCTTATTTCTCAAACCACTCTGATCTGTTTATTTTAAAATGAAGCACTCTCACAATGAAGAAACATAGATTTCATTTCCCCAAATATGAAATAAAATTTCTTTCCTCTCAGAGCAGTGCCAACTATTGGCACGCCGAATCAGATTTAAATCAGTGAATCTTAGCCTTGCTTGTATCATTTCAGGCTCTCACCCAAGGTCCTGAGAAAGACAGTTTCTTTTTGTGAGTATTTTCCCCAAATCTTGGTGCCAGCCCCTCACACTCAGGGAGGAGGGTTTTCTGCAGGGCTGGGGGCCAGATGGTCATGGTGCCTCTGTCTAACCCACCAGATGGGGACCTCTGTGCAGCAGTGGGGTCTCCTCTACTGTCCAGCCACAGTGGGCTGGGGAAACAGCTGTGAACAGCCTTCTCTCTCCAAAAATGTTACTGTGGCCCCCATACCCATTTCCTGGTACAAAACTAGCAAGTTGCACAGACAGACAAATAAACCAAAACAAACCTGTGACAGTGAGTTACAGCAAACCTTCTGACAGAAGGCAGTTTACTTAACTCACCTTGAAATGATGAGGTGTTGCAGTGAGTTTTCACACCTGCATTCAGAAAGGATCTCAAGCCCCCTTGTCAGGTCTGTGCTCTGTGCGGAGGTTTTACACTAAATATGTGAGGGTCTGAAGGTGACTTGCTCATGGCTGGAGGTCTTCAAAGCTGCATTTCACCTCTTAATGGCTGAGATTCTGAACATTATAGTAAAGAGGCAACAATAAAATAATATTCAGTGGCCTTTCACTCTGGTGGTAGTTAAAAGAACTCCCGTTATTTGGAATCACAATGAAAAGGGATATTATACTATTTTTCCCCTGTTTGAATTACAACAAATTGAAAGCTGACATTATTTTTTTTCCCTGAAAACAATCACTTTGAGACCTAAATCCGAAGATTTCTGAAAATGGCTTATTTTTCTGGGCCATGACACCTTTATAAATGGAGTTTAATGTAGCTGATGTCTGACTGAGGTTTTGGAAAGTATAGAAGAAACTTTGGAGCTACAGAAATCTCTGCATGATTCAGCTCAGAGAGCCATCAACTCATTTCTTTTAGTTTAAGAGTACAAGAAATTAGAAGACTACTGTTCTCAGAACTAATTGCATAATCTGCACTGACTGGCTTCTCATTTTTGAGTCTCAGGCGGGCAGAACTTGGTTTATAGAATGCCACAGTTTTTGTCTGGTTTTTATTTTGTAAAAGCACATTTAGAGTAATTGATCCATTCAATAAAGTAGAAATTTTTTTTTCATTAGCTGCAGACAAAATTAATGTTGAGGACATATGATGAGGGTATATGATTAATAAATAGCAAAAGATTAAATTTAGAGAGAGACATGCATTCATAGACATGCATTGTTTGGAAATAAACAGTCAAACATTGTTTTTTGTTCTCCAGTCTTACACACATTGCCAAAACACCACAAGTCTTTAATTCTTAGCACACAGAAGATTGGACACAGGACATGAACTAAATTCCAACTTACAGTGCGGATTTTGTAATCATTTCCTATCAGGCAACCAAGAATGTTAGCACAGAAGCGGTCAGGCCAAAAAAGAAAGAGAAACTACCTCTTACTCAAGCTCTGAATTTTAAAGCAAATCTGTATAAGTATTCAAGGCCAGATTGCGTGAGGTTTTGAGCAAGCTGGTCTAGTGCAAGGTGTCCATGCCCATGGCAGAAGGTTGGAACTAGATGGTCTTTAAGGTCCTTTCCAACTCAAACAATTCTATGGTGTTATAATAATCACTCAAAAAACCCCAAAAATGGTCATAAAATCATGGGAAAATCTCTTAGATCATTGGGTCCAACCATTAGCTTAGCACCTGACATATTCTGTGTGGTTATTCCTGCCTACAATGCATTAAAGGGCAGGAAAATTTCACTTTTGTGTGAGCTTACATACAGACTCCTCAGCTGATGAATGCAACTGAGAATTTGGGGTGTGAAGGGCTGACGGGTTTCCCAGTTGGAGGATACCAGCTTCTCTGGACTACTGTTTTGAAATGGCCTTAGCTTGGTATGGAAATGGAAATCGCTCACATACAGGTCAAAACCAATCACCTGTGGGAATACCTACATGACTCTGGCAGGGTGGGCAGTCTGAACTGCTCCTTGCAGCTAAGGAACTGATCAATCTCTGTAGGGCAAGGACAAGCCATGCAGGCAGGGCAGGGAATGGTAAACATGCTCTGCCTCTGTCTCTGCTGGAAACCTAATCTGCAACCTTTGCCTTCCTCTGACACCAGGCTGACAATTCCCCTGGGCACACAGACTGACATGGTAAGAACTATGTGGTTCTGGACATATAAACAGATACAAGGGCTCTTAAACCCCACCATTTGCAGGTTAGTCTGTTGAAAACATGCTTGTTGGAGGTTAAAGGCTTAAACTACCTATGTTGCCAAAAAAGCTATCATGAGTTTTCCAAATTAAACATAAACATTTTCCCCGTTGGAAATGCTGTGGTCAATTATGCTAAATCCTGCAAATAGCTTTTCCGTAAAGAAATGTTTTGTTAGTGAAATTAGAGGTCGTCACTGCTGGTACATAGGGATAGATCATTAGTTCTGACAAAATCAGAACTTAGCCAGAAGTTTCATTCTATCTTATTAAATTTTAAAATAAGAACTTGTGCAAACTGAAGCAACTCTTCTTTAGTTATCTGGGTTTTCTCAGTCGCTAAGATTTTGATGTACCAGGACAAATCATTTAACCTAAGGGGTGAGAAGACAATTAATAGAACGAGAACATGATGCCACATCAATAAATTAAAAATATATTATGAAAATATATGATCACAAACTGGAGTGCAGCTCTTCTTTCTTTTTCCATCTATAGTTCATTTCATAAAGGAAATAGAAAAATAGTGGCTGAAAAAAGTAATTACAATATTTATTATATATCATCACACCAGTTGTGAAATCTTACCAACACTGTGGTTTTCTGCCCTAGAGATCTTAAATAGACAGTGAAACTCACACAGTAGAAATTACTATCTAGCACAGAATTGGTCAAAATACTAAATTAGGGTTTGATTTTCTGTTAAATGTTGGAAAATTTTTTAAAATATTAAACAGGAAGGTTAATTTCTCTGGTAACTGTGCAGTTTAGAGAAATTATGAAGCCACCGGTTCTTAAATGGAAGGCTTAAATTTCTGCATTATATTTCTCAGACTGGCACTTATGGATACAACTTGATCTAACCATCCACTCATCAAATCCATCTCTCTCCAAATCCATCCATGTGTAGAGAAGGATGTTGTGGGTGACCATGTCAAAGGCTTTACAGGAGTCCAGATGAATAACATCTGTAACTCTTATCCACTGCTGGAATCCCTCCAGCATAGAAAGCTACTAGACTGGCCACGAAGGTCTTGCTCTCGGTGAAGCCATGATGGCTGTCCTGAATCACTTCCCTGTCCTTCACGTGCCATAACACAGCTTTTAGGAGAATCTGTTCCATGATCTTTCCAAGCAGAGAGGGGAGGCTGACAGCTTGGTAGTTCCCAGGACCCTCCTTTCTATTGTATTCAACAATGGGGGCAATGTTTCCCCTTTTCCAGTCACCTGGGTTTTCCACTGACTGCCATGACTTCTCAAATATCATGGAGAGTGACTTGGCAACTACATCAGCCAGTTCTCTCAGGACTCTGGGATGCATCTCATCAGGCCTCATAGACTTATGCACTGGAGAATTTTAATATTGCAGTTGATTCTAAGTGGTTTAGGAATTCCTCAAAAATACCATTGAGTCAGGAGGCCTTTTTGCTAATAGGTGCCAAAAAAACCTGGAGCCTAAACCATGCACACCTGAGTCCATCTTCTCAAATGAAATTCTGAAGTAAAACCTTTCTGCCACTTTCTTTCTGATGGTCATGGTTTTATTTTTGTTAGGTCCTTATGTCATTGACGTTTGCTACACTCCATGTTTCCACCTTTGCTGAACCTCCTCCATGCGCAGTATCTGCTGAGGAGAGGATTAGCATTCCAATCTAGTCCAAAGAGCTGGAGCAAACAAAAAAATAGTTAGCATTGTCACTAGCTTCTTGATGATCTTTCGACATGCTTGGAATAGTTTACTTAGGCCATGTAGATAAGCAAATAACCTACCAGGTAGTGCATGGAGTTTGAGTGTGCAACAAACAGAAACGATTGTACTTCTGATTAAAGGCAATGAGACAATATCATTGTGAAAGGAGAGTGAGATTCAAAAAGGTGATTTCATGTGAAAAAAAGACCGTGTGCTCATTCCAGCACAATTTTATATTTTGAATTTGAAAATATTAAATTTGCTTTGTATACTTACTAGATGTTTTCTACGGCTTGTTGCCATTGCTAAACCAAGCAACATAGCAATACAACATCTTTTTCATGCTGGGAGAGGAAGCAGGAGATTAGTTTATAAGAAATAAATTGCATGAAACTATAAGAGAAATTTTAAGGATTTCCAGTGTGTAACGCAGTGGAGAGAGCTTGTTTTATGTAGCTTTTAGTGTACATATGAGTGTACATGTGTTTTCTTAAGGAGGCTCATGATGCATTTTATTTGATTTTTCTCATGAATTGAAAAACAGGTCTCTAGTGCTATATATTGTAATCTTTCAGCTTGGAGTTTATTTGATTGTTTGTTTGTTTTTTTAATAATCTTTCAACAGAAATATCTCTGCTCTTATAAAATATACTAGCCTATGCGTTCACAATGCTAATTGTTAATTATGTCTTTATGGGTTGTGTGCAGTTTTCTTTGTAAAGATTTATTGTATGGTCCCAGTGAGCCACTTTACATACATTAAAAGAGACATGTTAGGGGTGGATATAATATGATTCCAGTTTGCATTTGAAAACCTCTACCTGTGGTAAAATTTGTGTTGGGCTTTGAATGGAAGAGTCCACTCTTAAGAATCTGAGAAACATGTCAGGAGTTAAGAGGAGACTGACAGACATGTAGACTAAGCAGTGACCTGAACTACAGTTTAAGGACTTTTTTTATTTAATGTAAGCCCAAGAGCCATTTGTAATCTGAGCTCAGTGAAAGTTTCTTTCACCAATTTTTTTGGGGGGGGTAAAGAGGCAGATTTAGTGAATTCAAAACATTTCAAAAATGTGTTTTGCCAAATCTTTCCTTAACAAATGTAAACATTCCAAAAATTCCCTGTGACTGACTTTGACACATTTTTAAAATTATATATTGCCAGTTGAGAACTGGAATGATTTCACATTTCAGAAAAAAATTTAATTTTATTTCTTGTCATTAGAGAAAAAATATAGTCTCAAACTCAAACCAAGATGCTCTGATTTGCTGGACTTCAAGGGATTTCACAAGAACTTTTTTTATTTGCTTAATGAAAAAAAAAATCCAAACAACAACATTTAAGTTTTTCTATGTGCAAACATCTAGTAAGCCAAAGGAATAATGTTTTCATCGTGCTTGACAACCAGTTAACAGTTTCACTTCCCTTTCTGCCACGGGTAGGCATCAAATGTAGGTGTCAGCCCAGAGGAGCTCCTTCAGAGCTCTCTGCAACATGACCATGGGATAATTGACCTTGAAAGCAAGAGTCTTTGACTAAATGATGACATAGCTGTGGAAATCTCAAGCTGGTGAGAGACAATTGCATACAAGAGGACAAGCAAACACAGCAGCAGCTCCCTTTTTTTTTTTTTTTTTTTTCTTCTGGGAAGCCATTTATTAATGTGAAAATTGATGACTGGATATTGAAATGTATTTTTGTATTTTTTCTTCCTCTTGTGTTCTGTAACTGCGGCTTCTCCCCCCCCACTACTTCCCCCCCCAAAAAGAGGGTTAAAGTTATGCTAGGATTCTATGCCATGGATAAAATCCAGGCCCCTCCTCTGCAACTTCAAAGAGGCCATTTGCAGCGGAATGAGTGTCATTTGGTGGTGGAAGTAGGAAGCTATTTGAGCAAGAGGCACGGCATAAATGAGACAAGAGGCAGCAGAGCAGGACCTGAGGACTGGTGCAGAAGGATTTCCACCTCTGAGAGCACACAGGTTGTTTCAGCTGCTGGGATACAGGAGGCAATTGCAGGGCACTTGCTGCCATCCTGGGAGGGGAGATTACCTCCCTTGGCTTTGTGCCCTCTGGCCTTGCAATCCCCATAGATGCTGAGCCTGGACACAAGGGCTGATATTCCAGTTCAATAGCACACAGAGGACCAGCACACTGAAGCTCGGAGTATCCCAAAGTTCCCTTTCTCATGGGAAAATCTGACTTCACCTCCTGCCCTAGCTCATACAATTCTGAAATAAACCACAGAGCCTCACTTGTGCTCTATATAATTTAATGAGCTGAAAAGAAAAAATGCCTTTCCTTCCCCCCATGAAGTGGATCTTTACTTTCATAAAGACAGAGGGACCTAGTCTTATCACATTCATTGCTGTATAGAAAAAAACCTCACTATATAACTTTTCTCCATCCTCACTCTTGTGTTTGTGTGCAGTTTTTTTGGGTGTAACTTATCAAAGTTTTGCTTGCATTATATTCCTGCAGGCCTCGCTTGGATACAATGCATACTTGCCTTACTTCAGTTCCTGTAGACAGTGATATATTTGATCTGCTGGCCTGAGATATGCATTTCTTTCAGAAACCCTAATGTAAACACTGGAAGTAGTTTATAGCTGTGAATCAGCATCCAATGGCCGTGATGATTTAAGGCTGTGAAAAAGTGACATGAAAAAAACCCCCTGCACTGCAACTCAGAGTCTTAAGGTGGTTCTCTATTCCATTCTTGAAGCTACAATTAGAAGTACTACAAAAAAGAGTTTCTGGATTTTTTCTTTTATTTTTTGCTTTCCTTGTTTTTTCCAGTTTTGGTCAAGCACAGGGAAGTATATTTCTGCTGTGCTGACTTTTTTTTCTGCCTAGCATATTTGGAGCTGAAACAGAGTCATGCTGACAGGATTTAATATGAGGAAGTTTTGCAATATGCTTCACAGCTGGTGTAAAACTTCTTGGTGAATGTCAGAAGGTAACTGCTGTGATAAACCAGTTCGGTGTTGTTGAGCATATTATTTGAATGAGATGCTTTCTCCTCAAACAAACACTTTATTTGGTACAGGGTTCGCTCAAGACATCCACCCTTATTGTTAAAGTCTACCATTTAACCAGCAGAGTTAGTTTATGTGCACTTTAAAGAAGTGGCAGAGACAATCCTTGAGAATTGCATTCTGTTTCCAGTGGTCATCTGCAAATAAAAGGTAATGAATTGCTTCTTTTTGTTTTTCAAATGAATTTGTCCTAAAAATCTGAAATGTATAAGAGTGACACTAAGCAATTAGAAAAAAAGGTGTTGTGTTTTGCTTTGTTTTCAAAAGGATTTGAAGAGTGAAACCTGCTTTTGTACATTTTGTTAGCACACTTCACTGTAGTTGGCAGTTTGTCAAAGATGAAAAAATATGTTTGTTTTAGCTGGCAAAGCTGTTTAGGGTTTTGGCCTGAGCAGACTTCTGAGCATCTGGATACCTGGAGTTTATTCCCAGCTGTGCCACTGCTTTGTTGAGTGACTCTGAGCAAGTACCTCTTTGACTCTGCTGCCTGCTTCCCTCCCATGTAGTTTCTTGCGTCTAGTCAGCTGGTGAACACTTCGAGCAAACACTTTCAGGAGATTTTTATCTGTACAGCACCTAGCACAGCTGACTCCTATCTCACCTGGGATCTGCAGGTGCTTCAGTCATGCAAGCAGTAGCAGCAAAATTACTAATGTCTAATAAAGTCTTGTTTCACTGCGTTTATGAGAAGAGAATGAAGTAAAAGATAAATGGAAATGTTTCCTGTTTTCCTCCCCTCTGTTTTTTTGTGTTCTCAGAATCATTCAAAGACTGGAAAAGATAAATCTCTGGTTAGCTAGGATGCAGCCAGGGAACATCATGCCCCTTCCTATGACTCTCACTCTGTGTCCTTGCAGTCACCAGAGTCAAAACAAAAGAAAGTATTGTTTTTTTGCCCTCCTACACAGGAGAGGAGTTGACCAAAACTAGGGACACAGCTGAAGAATAATCAGTAATAAACAGTAAATAGCTTGTGATTGTTTCAGTTTCTCTGGAACTGTAGTTCTTGGAACTCCTATAGCTGCTCCTGGGTGTACACGACTAAGCAGGTCCTTGTGCATTTCTGAGCAGCAAGCTGCTACTGGTATGGAAAAGTTAGACGAACCCCCAAAATCATGAGTCACTGCTAATATTATGCACATAATCAATAAGGTCCTTGCATGTTATAGCCAGCACACTCTCTATTTTCTTTACTTACACATCCTCAAATGGGTTTTGAGTTCTCCACATACGCTGTTTTGACAACAGTTCTACTGCATTGACCAAAGCCAAGTTACTCCTTCACATGGGTATGAAGGAAAGTCAAGCCAGGCCAGGAGCTGAGCTTGTGGATGCAATTATAAGTGATCAGCAGTGTTTTCCTAATCTGCTTCTTTTTGTCATTCTTTTGAGTGCTACAAGTGTTTGAGACTCGCTGCACGGGCAGTGCTGGCAGATGAATGTGTTCGCCCCCACTGCAGTGTCCTCGTGGCAGCATTAAGCCCTCGATAGCGCTTTCTACGGCACGCTGACTTTGCTGGCCAGCAATTTTATACTTCTGCAGCTCAGAGTGAGGGTGAACGTGAAAAATGGATGGTCCTTCACAAAAATGAAAACTGTTTTATGACCTGAACTAAATCCTGAAAACTCGGAAGATTATTTCCTCAGTTCATCCTGAGCATGTGTTTTTCTGAGCTGCAGACTTAATTTAGATACCAAAATAAGCAACTAGTGCTTCGAAAGTTTTATGTTGTTAATGATTCCAACAGGATTTGCTGGTTCAGTATTTCAAATTAACCACTAAGGGCTTGGAAAGCTAACTCTAGGCAAGTATTCCAGAAAATTTTAGACAAAATCCTGTAACAATATTAATTTTTCAGAATTAACAATCAACTATTCAGTACAAATTTGGACAATGTATAGTAAACAAGATGTGAGATCACACATGGAAAGAGTACCAAAGGATAGTACTTGTAAAAATTTTCTTAAATGTTCTTAAATCTATATTAACAGAAATAAATGAAATCTGGACAGCTAATGTTTTCTTATATTTTCTCCACTTTATTCTGCAGTTTTAATATTTTTTCAACGTAGGCTTTTTATATTAAAATGTACACTGGTCCTTTGTTATATTGCATTATGAATTAAATATTCAATTATAAAGTATATTTAGAAATAAAGTTAAAATTAAAATGCAGTAGTCAACCAGCTGTAGTCCTCTGTGACATGTTAGCCTTGCTTTTACATGCTTGGTCACTTGCAGTCTATTTTACTAATTCAAAGAATTTACAACATGTCTCTCAGCCATTTCCAGGAATTTGAAAGAGCTTGTTTGTTTATTCTCACTTCCAACAGGCTTCTTCACAAAATTCTTCAAAATATACCAAAGACTTTTTCTCCCCTGAAACAAAACTTTAGGCACCTAAAAATAACAATCTTTTTTTAATGGGCTAATTAGTGCATCAAATTATTGCTCAGGCCCTTTATCTGAGACTTTGGGTAAAATCCAAATGGAAATGAGCTTGGCCGGTGTATTTTAACCTACATTTGTCCGCCTCACAAAGTCACCACGCGATTTAGCCCAGTTGGCAGCTCTGGTGCAGAGACAAGCAGGGCTGGCATAGCTAAGATGCTTCAAGAGGGGAGGACTGCAGCACTCTGGCGGGACTGTGAACACACACTCTCGCTGCATTTCCTGCTCTGTGTATGCTTCTAGTCCCTGCTCCCACTTCCACCCTGGGAGCAGCATCTGCCGGGCTTTGGTTATTTGAGACTTGCAATAAAACTGATTTTTAGGAAAACAGTAAAAGCATCCTAAACATGGACGTGCTGCAAAATGAGTAACAGCCCACTTCCAAAGCAGAAGAAGGATTCCCAGGTTGGTCCCATTATTTACAGCTTGTGGTGTGCCAAGCCAAGCAGTGCTCAAAAATCTCTCTTGCCAATGTGGCCGCTCCGGGAGGCCATTCCCAGGACATGCACTCATGATGTGGCAGTGGTGTGAACACAGTGACAGATGCGTCCTGTTTGAGCTCCTGGTCTGTGGGGTGTGGGCTCTACTGTGCAGGGACTGGAGTAAGGGTAGGGATGGTTTGACTGCTTTGGCTGCTTACCAGAACAGCCCTGATGAGGAGATACAGTATCTCAAGGAACCATCCCATTACAAAACCATAAAATAAATAAACAAACAAACCAGGATATTTTAGGTTCTGTAGCTGTTGCATCACAAAAATGGCTGGAGAAAAGGTTGTGTCTCCAGCCAGCTGTGAAAGAGGGGACTTAAGTGAACAAAAAAAACCTTTAAAAATTCTGCCCTAAGCCACAATTGCATAAACTCTGCTAGATATCAGAGACATTGTAGAAAATTCCTCCTTTGGTTAAAAATCACTGTGTTTTGTTCACTTGTTTTCTGACACCTGATCGCAAGATTCCTGGGATGTTGTATATCTCACTGACAGCACAGTCCTTGATAAGCTTGATAATTCGTAACACAATGAAATCAGCAGGAAAAAGTAACTGTCAATCTATCAAGGCCAGGACGAATATCCCTAAAGAATGAGGTGGTGAGGAGGGTATCCACAGCTTTGTGAAGCAGCAAATAAACTTGCAGAGCTTTGAAAACAGCTTATTTTTTTTTAAGGGATGGAGGTGAATAAAATCAAAGCCTGAAGGCATTAATAAATTATGTCTCATTACTCAAGGGAAGAAAACAGGTCTTGTGCAACTAGATCTTCTCAGAAAAAAACTGCAGATAAGTATTAGGTATTTTATGACTTGTAAAATATTTGGTAGAAAAAAAAATTGCCTTATGTTTTCATTTGTCACTGAAGACTCATAAATATATTAGCATACTTTTTTTTTGTCAAACTCTGCAGAATTTTGTCATGCTCCTAAAAATGTCTTACAAAATGCCCACAGAATATGCGGAAACATTTTCATTGACAAAAATCTAGTCAATCCTTCTTATTTCTTTTTAATGGATCCATTTTTCTTTCCACTCTGGAAATGTACTTCAAGAGGGACACTTAGTCTCGGATAAGACAGTGAGAAGGTATTCCCAAAAGCAGATTAAAGAGGGAAATATTTTCATTTACTATAATACAAAATTATTAGTGAGAAAGTTTCCAAGGTTTTTTCTTTTTTCCATTAAAATCCCTTGAAAGAATTAAGTGTTATGTTTTCATATGACAGAAGTTGTCACTTCATATTTAGGGTCAGAATATTTGAATAAAAAGTTTATGCTGAAGAGAAAAAATAACACTCACTGCTGTATTTCTTTTAATAGCTACCAAGATCATGCAGGTTTAGCAGATTTGGCACATACATTGCAGATGAAAGATAGAAAATTTGAAAAATGCATGTGAGAAGGTTACACATCCAGAACTGAGCAAGCAGGGAAAGGTCTGCACCAGACTCAAGAAATGCAAATCTTATTAAAGTGTGAGATACCTCTCTCTTTAATAGCTAGGTGGCTGACTAGTGTATAACTAAAAGAAGACTTCTTGGAACATCTAGCCAAAAAAATGACAGTACTATTCACGCAGGCAGCTGTGCTCTATGGAAATCCAGTATTTCCATGACTGTGAAAGTACTGAGAAATGGTTTGTGTAATCTGATGAATTATGGACAATGGCAGTTACCTGGATATTGGGAAGAGGTTCAAAACTATGTTACAGAAATCCCATTAAGATAAAATATGTAAGAAAGGAAGAAGAAAGAAGTGAGACTAATTTAATTGTTTTCATGATCTCAGTCTCTAGGAATGTTAAGCTTCAAGCAAAAGTAAATTGTTTAAAAGACAAACATTTAGAAGAGACAACATAAGAACTAAACAAATAAGAAATTACTTATCTCCTTGTAATTGTGGCAAGTTTTGTAAACAGGTTTGCTAAGGTTTGAACAGTTATTTTCTATTATTTCAAGAATCAGACTTAAGGTAGAAGGTACCTGAAGCATTTGCATTTTAGGGATTATAGGACTGTTCATAGTATTGCAAAGAGCAAAGCATTGGCCTTATGACTGTGACTGTGACTGTGCTACATCATTACAAGTACACCATACTATATTATTATTGTCCTTGTTATAATCCACAGAATTTTACCAAGAGCTCTGCGCTGTTATATTGGTTGTTTGACAGCAGGGACAGTAAATTACTTAAACATCTAAGTAGTTGATTAAATATTACTTTCTTTCCCTTAATAAATGCTTTCTGAAGTGACCGCTGTAATCAAGGAGAAAACGTCTGTCTGAACCTTTACTCTGATAAAATGAGCACTAATAAGGGTGTGGAAATAAGGATGTGGTGCTCTTGCACCAGAGCCACATGGACAGGTTAACGTCACTTTATATCACACAGAATCACAGAATTAGTTAGGCTGGAAAAGAGTTTGGAGATCATCAAATCAACGCTATGACCAAACACCACCTTGTCAACTAGACCATGTCACTAAGTGCCATGTTGAGTCTTTCCATAAACACCAGCTGGGATGGTCCTCCATCACCTCCCTGGTCAGCCCATTCCAATGCCTAATCACCCTTTCCATGCAGAAATTCCTCCTGATGTCCAAACTAAGACTTTCTCAATGCAGCTTGAAACCAACCCTTTCACCCTGTCACTTGTTGCCTGGGAGAAGAGGCTGAACCCCACTGGCATACAACCTCCTCTCAGGCCATTGTGGAGAATAAGGACACCCCATAGCCTCCTTTGTCAAAGATCCCTCAGCCTGGAGATCTCGTACCCTCAGTTCCCTCAGCAGCTTCTCACAGGACTTAGCCTCCTGGCCCTTCACCAGATTTGTTGTACATGGTGCTTCGTGGTATATGGTACCACTATCTGCAAAGGTGTCAGCCAACGCAGGGAAGTGATGCTAACTGCAGGAGGCTGCACACGGTGTCAATAGTAGTACCAGAGATTGAAGGGTCAAGTACCATGGCCAAGTATCTAGCAAATACTTGAATAGAAAATGTCAAAGCTTACTTGAAGTTTTGGTAAACCTCCACTTTTCATGTCAGACTCACAGTGTCTTGTCTATGAGAATACACTTGGTCTGGTCAGCAAAAAGACTGCAATTTAACCTGCAAATCCTATTTCATAGGATGCACTGGCAATAAACCAATTCTATTTGTGACATCTCTTCTCTGCAAAATTTACATATCATCATTTGCCACTTGTGCTTTAAGAAAAATCAAAACTGATGCCAAACCAGAAAGTTATGGCTCCTTATCGTCATCTCAGTTTTCTAAGTGATGAGAAAAGTCAGTTATGTTTTAGCCACCTTAAACAGTCTTCAATAATTATATTCTTTTAATAAGCCAGTTTTTGTTGTCCTACTGCAAATCCTAATAAAATGATTTAGCTGGGTTTATTAAAAAATGAATTTGTGATGATACAAACAAATATAGTTCATGTTCTTCCTTATTATCATCATAAATTCTGTATCTTATGATTTGTACTCCCTAGTGGACAGATTCTCAGGTGATCTACATGGGCAAACTGTTTACTTGAATATGATTTCAGTGACTGATACCAACAGAGGATCCTGCCTATATATTAAGTTGAATTTTCCTTTATTGATTGCTTACCTGACTCATACTTCCAAGGCAAGTCAAGCACATAGCATGTGGCTGAGTTAATTTTCAGCCAGAACAAATTAACTGAAAGTATATTGATTTAGATTTGATATGAGGTAGAAGTTCTTCACTATGAGGTTGGTGAGGCACTGGAACAGGTTGCCCAGATAGGCTATGGATGCCCCATCCCCAGCTGTGTTCAAGGCTGGGCTGGGTGGGGGTTTGATCAGCCTGGTCTAGTGGAAGGTGTCCATGCCCAAGGCAAGGAGGTTGAACTAGACGAGTCCCTCTCCAACTTAAAACATTCTCTGATTATATACAATTTAAGCTGTAAGATCTGCACTTTGGAAAAGAGCTGCTCACAAAGAGTGCAGCAATGAAGAACGTGTCTGTTGGCAAAGTTCCTTTAGTAAACCAGAAGAGCTGGATTCAAGTCAGGAATTGCTTTTTGGGGGAGGTCCTGTGGTATCTATTAAGCAGGATACATGACCAAAATGGTCCCTTGTGCCCTCCAAGTCTATTCAACTGTAGTCTGTGAATTAATGATTATTGTGAATAATTTATGTAGAAGAATTCTTGCAAGACGGCAAAAGCAGTAAGGAATAACTTGTGCAAAACTGAGCTATAAACAAGGGTACTGTACACTGGGCTTGCCTGCTCTTTCTCAAAATTGATCGGAGTGAAAATTTCCACCTTTTTGCAGGTGACTGTATGAGGCAGTGCCCTGTTAGGATCAGCACTGCAATTAAAAGACCCTGCCATATCCAGTTTCAAGATTATTTTCAGTTTTGGTTTCCGGTAACAATCTAGGCTATTGAGTTAAACTCACTTGAAGAAATCAGAATTTGTAGTAGACATCATGACTTTCTCAGTATGTTCAAATATTATCTTTGACTTTTTAAGTGGTATGGCTTTGGGAGGATTTTTTTTTCTTTTCTTTTTTTATTTCCCCCAGAGTTTTTGCTACTTGGCTTTGTTAGGAGATGTGGGAGGTTTAGAGGGAAAGAGAATTTTCCAACGTTTGCTTCCCCTGAAGTGCTAATGAATGTTAGAAAATTTGCTATATTATGTAAGCTTTATGTCTCTCACTCTACTGAAATATAGCACAGAGGCCTTGATGATATCACTAATGATGAATTTGGTCTCAGATCGTTATCTAAATGTGTTATTCCGCTGCTTTCCAGTCTTACTTGAATAGTAAGTAAGCTGGTTTCCCAACCCACCCAACCCTTTCTAAGTGACTTAAGAGAAGACAGTCTTGCTGAGTTTGCTGTGTTGCTTCAGGGAGGGTAAATTTTATAGAGCAAATTATTTTCTATTGGCCTAGACAAATCCAGTCTGTAGTATCCAAAAGAGAAAAAATTCAAGCAAACAAGGATGCCTAAAAGCCCGTGCAAGCACCTTTAACCATTTATTAACCTATTCTAACTATATAAGAATCTGATTTTAGGTCAAGCTCTATTAATTTAAAAATACAATTTTATACTTTTAAGAATAATCTGACTCCCATCAATTTGGCATTAGCAAGCAATAAGAAGGAAAACTGAAGCTTGTTGGATATCATACAATTAAGTTATTTAATTTTATTAAGAATGAATTTACTTGCATATCACATGTCAATTTTTTTGTGATGGAAACCATGGATTTTGGGGGACTGCAACATACAAATCAAGTTGGTACCCTAAAAGTAGGAACTGAAAATTTTAAGAAAAGGTGGAAGAAAATCAGAAATTCCTGTGCCGTTCAGTGTCATGAAGACCATATCTTGGTTCCTGAAAGTTGCTGGAGCCTTTTGGAAGGTTGGGGTCCCCTCAGCCTCACACTTACAGTGAATGCAAACAGTGGGGGTTGAAAAGGAAGGTGTTTGCAGCACTGTGAGGATGCCTAGCCTTCTTCCTCTGCTGTGGGAAGGAAGATCACTGGAGAGATAGTGTGGACGATGAAGCATTTTGTGGGGGTAGATGTGGATTCAGTGCATACCTCAGCAACCTCTTTCAACAGGAAATGAAAACTACCCAGATAAGGTGCTGATTGCCTCACTAACACTGCCCTGGGCTGCAGTTATTGCAGCTCAGGCTACGTGCAGACTTGAAGAGGACTTAAAAAAAAATTAACTGGGAAAAAAATCCCACCACACATGAAAATCAATCCCTCTTGTACCATTCCTGTCACAACTTGAATCTAGAGTTCACTGATTAACCTTAAAATGTTGATAGCATCACAAACAATCCCAACAACTTCAGGAATTCAGCACTTCATACCTTTAACTAGAGAACAGTTGTGGCAAAGACATGCAGATAACTAGCAGCAACTAGGTCCACATAGGGAGAAAAAAAAGCTTAATTGGTCTGTTTTGAAGATGAAGGGTTGATTTTTTTACTTTTTTATATACACCTCTTGTAATGCAGTACTACTCTGACTTCACAAGCAATGCTTAAATACTTCAGTACTTTTGGAATTATGGCCCTAAGGAAAAATAAGGAAAAGAAAATCTGAATTTTACCAGCCCCATAACATGATACAGAGAGAAGAAAACCTCAAATAAGAATTCAAAATGATGAAAAATATTCCAAGACAGAGCTGTGGCAGCAAAATGTAAGTAAAAAGTTACAAAGTAAAACAGTGATTGAAAGACAGCTGAGTTCACATAGGCATAATAAACAGTGTTGAGTGATAGGTGAGAAAAGATCAAGTTCATGTCTTTTTTTATTGCTGTAAGCAGAGAACTTAAGACGATGAATCTGACCAAAAGCATCAAAGAGGGCAAAAAATCACAGGATAATGTGAGTCATTTGGAGATGATCTTCAAATGCTTCTCCCTCATCCCCTCTGAGAAAGCCAATTAGTAAAACCAAGGGTGTTTGTGGAGGTATATACAATTTGGAAGATTCTATGCAGGCTGAACAAAATAAAGACAAAATATTTTATGTTGGAAGGAGATAGATTTATTAGTACTAAACTTCTCATGAGTATGAGCCCAAGCTGGGAAAAGAATTTTTGTAGGATCACTATGATTATTAGTTTCTGTTATTGCAATGTTGTGAAACAACTCTGAGTCTTCACTCTGTATTCTGGGTATAGTTAGAAAGTAAGAGCAATGGGCACATCTCTACTAATATTTTAGTTCAGAGAACATATGAACCTTGGAAGAGCATATTCTCTTTGTCCTGCCCTGTTGCACTTTGGCTCTCACCATGGACCTGCCTTGGAGACTGTGAAATGAATTCCTTTGGGGTGAAGTGAAATTGAAAGATGTCCTCCTTTAATGTCTTTTACTTCTCATCTGAAGTAAAATCCCTGAAGCATCTTTAGCAGCGATGCTGGACCCTCAGCAACCAGTGTTTTGCTCAAGAGAGCTACTCTTTCTGGACCATACCACTTGTTACTGTAGGACCCAATGGAGTGTAGCTCTTTTCACCTAACTTTAGATGTCTTAACGCCAGCAGCTGCAACCATTAGAAGGAAATAATGACTCCAAAGGTGTGATTTATCAATTGGAAAGATATAGCCTCTGCTCAGATAAATCATACTCTAAAAGCTACCATTTTCTCTGCACAAACAATGAGAAGAGTCTAAATAATGAGGTTCTGTGTAGAGGTTCTGTCAATGAACCCTGGTTAGTTTGAAATTATGGTATTGGCAGAGAGTAGGAAATAGATTCACAAAGAAATGGCTTGACTTTTCTGACACCACCTTAACTGACCTCTGCAGGAGATGGTACTTGACCTCGTATTTTTAGACTTCTAATCAAATATCCTCTTTATCCACTGCAATTATTAGAATTATTTAGTTGGCTGCTATAGTATGGTAACTTAATCTTTATTTATGTTATACTAAAAGTTTTTTTTCTTTGAATTGCAGGCCAGAGCTACCACTGACATAACTCTTTATTTTCCATTAAGAGGAATGTCTCAATTTTTCCTAGCACTGGACAATTTTGAAAATACTTGCTTTTTTGCATTCTTTTCATCACTGAACTTATGATGAACATATGTTATTCATTGAATTTCATTATCTGTACTCTATGATATCATTTTTTCTTCGTCAAGAAGTATTTAGTGAGGTATTTTATGAACAAAAAACAATTTAGTGGCCTGGATACAACATCCTTGTAAATATAGATCTGAAGTAGGAAAATAAAATTATACCTACAGTTTCTGAAATTGTTGATTTTAAGTTAATTAGGAAAAATATGAATGATACAATTAATGACTTGTTCTCTGTTTCCATGTGTCAGAAATACTGTTAGAAATAGTAAAAATGTATTCATCATGTGTCAGGTTAAGTGTGTTTTTCCAAACTATCTGGAAACAATAACAGCAACACTTTTAGAGGTAGATATCTGTTTGTTTGTTTTTTATCTGAAATGAGTCTCTGACTGAGGAGTCTTATTTGCATTATATTAGTTATTCACGTTTGTATTTTAAATACAAATTTCTGCAAAAGGAATCAAGAATTTGAACACTTGTTTTAATCAATATTCTGAAGAGGAAATTTAGGCACAGATAAAAGTAAGCAAAACTCATGGAGTTTACCTTAAATCCTTCCTGTCCACATAACTTGATTTTATAGAAAGGAATTGCAATTTACAGTGTGGCAGTGGGTACAACGACTAAGTAAAAACAATGTTTTCATGCATAGAGTTTCAAAAAACTGTGCTGGGAAATCCAGCTGCCTAAGATTTAACCTCTTCAGAATTAAAGACTTATTTTAGTAAACCCATTTTATTAATATGCATCCCAGTCCCTGGGCAACCTCTCTGTGGCACTGCAGAGGCAGAATATAATTTTAAGAAGTGTAGTAAATTTTTTTGGAGAAGAATACCTGTAAAGAAACAAGGCATAGTTGGAAGGACTCTGTTTCAGATTCTGGGCTGAAGAAAGCTAAGAAAACTCACAGCAGATGGCTAAAGAAGATTGTAATCACATTTAGCATTTCTCACTTCACAACTTCAATAGTCATTTTGTGCCAGGGAACCCGGATGTCCTTTTAATCCTGCTCCTTTTTCTCTTTCTCTTTCTCTTTCTTACTATTCCAGCGATTGCCAGCCTGATTCAGACAGTGTTGCGAAACTACAGTCCCAAACAGACTGTTGTTCTTTCCGGCTATCCCACCGCAGAGAAATTGGAGAGACCTGCTGCTTCTTCCACGTCTGTTTCTATGCCACCTGATTTCCTTTCCCAGATCTGTTTTAAATTTAGAGCTTTGTAAAGAAAACACGAATCTTAAAAGCTTCCTTAATGCATGAAAATTTGAGAAAAGAACCTGTGTTCACTGATGAGTCTTTAAACAAATGTCTCTTCAGGGATCCAGGTTTTATTTTCAGCTAGATCTCAAGCTAACACTTTAATGTCATCTAAAGAAACAAGTCCAGCCTAACATATTTTCCACTTCAACAGTAATTTCATGATGAGCAGCACAGTTTTTGTGGACTTTGCAAAAGTGTAGGATCTAGCAATGAAGAAGTAAATTCTTACTGCTAGAACTATGAAACTTAAACCATTATGAATATAACTCCTTGGGGCAGGCAACCTGAGGGGAAACAGCTGAGAAGAACAATTTTTATGACTGATTCAAAGTCTGTTTTAAAGGGCATTTATTTTGAAAGTGGCATCTTTGATAAGGTGTGCAAGGAATTCACACATTCGAGGTGCAATGTATTCTGAAAGTATGAGGTGCCAAATGCAAATCCAGATGGTGAAAACAGTACTATAAATGGAGATTCAATGGGGACACTTGAGCAGTGTACAGACAGCATACACAGAAAATAAAGACATTTATGTTCTAAGAAAAAGCAAGAAAGACTTTTCTTCCCCTCCACCAAAGCATGAGGTGGCACCCCTAGAACACCAAAGTGTGGTCAACGTGGGACATGACCCCTGGAGTATGGTTCTGTAATGCAAGGTGAAATTCTCTGGCTCTGTCTCCTGTTTACTCAATTCCATACAGANAAAATGTATGATATAAACAGTAAAATAATATTTGTCTGCCACCAGCTGAAGTACTCAATCTCCACTGTTTCACCTAAAGTCAGTTGTGTTTGATTCTGGTTTATTTGCTCCTCAGTCAGAAGTGCTTAATACTGCAGCTTTCTACCTGTGTCAGACCTGTATAGGAGTGCTCTAAGACTCAGAGACTTTTCTTCCTGGTGTCTTTCAGCACTGTAGATGTATATTAGTTTCTAAAGCAATCTCTTCACCTGTGCAATTACAGAGGCAATTCGACAAGCTTTTTAAGTACTTTAATCTGTAAGAACATTAGCTTCAAAGTGAGCACCTTGGTGCTTGGGTTCAGAGATACACTTCAGAAAATTGCTAAATTTGCTCAAAACGCTCAATCTGAACGAAAGAAATGTCTTGCTCTTGCAGTGGGCCTTATCCTGAGAGTGATGACATTTACTTTAAGACAAAGCTTACCTTTGGGACTGTGGATTGCTGCTGCTTAGACGTCACTCAATGCTTTCTTTACTGCACATAACACAGGACTTGAGGATTTGTCTTCTCCTTTGCCTTAAATATGTCTTTAGCTGCTGTGCCTATGTGCAGTGTCCCAGAAGTACATCAGGAACAGGGAAAGGTGAAAAACATCTTGCAATATTAATAATAGCAACTAACTTTGGTCTGGTCTGTAAATAATTTTCCTTTGCCTTGTGTGGCCCTTTTGCTCATGGGATGTCTGAGAATGTCACTGTTGTCAATACATAAGATGTAATAAAAATTAAACATTTAAGATGTCATTTTATTGTAGGCATCCAGAGAAACTGTATTATTTGAAGACTTGACTGTTGCATAAGATATTGATCTTTATATAAACACTATAAAAAAGAAGCACTTTTAAAAAATGCTTTGTGAAAGATTGAGTTTTTTTAGCAATAACTTTGTTTAATAAACAAAAAAAAACTGCATAAGCATCTGAATTGCTAGGTAAAATGCTCTGGAAACAAAACACATTTATTGCAGGCAGTAAAATAATCTTTATTTAAATACTGCAGTCATATATAGCAAAATGTGATGTTTTTGTGTCAAATTTCCTCAGCAAAGTAAGAGGATTTCCTCACAAATGTTCAGAAAATTGTTTACTAACCCAGTGAAATATAAGACATCTTTCTTTTATTTGTGTTTCTTTTATATCAAATTAAGTTTACTTCCTTTCTTTTGAGCAAGACAAACTTCAAATGAATTAAGAATAAAAACAAAAATTAATTTTGGTTTTTGGAAAATAGAGACCAGTTTCTTGGTTACTTTAATGTGTTTACAGGACATATTGTTAAATATGGTTCAACAAAATCAATGCAAATTTCCTCAAGATTATATTTTTTCATATTTCAGAATACATCTCTTTTGCACAAGCCTTTACTCAAATTTCTGATACACAAACAACACATTTTGTCTCTGCTGTGTTGTACTTATTGTTTAGATTTAAGGGCTTGAAGTCTTCAGTTGTACTACATCCTGATACTCCTCCTTACTTTACAGAGCTAATACAGCATGGGACTTTAGGTACAAAAGTCACCTGGGTTATGCATGTCAAGAGCCACAAATATATACCTTTAATTGACCAGAAGTTTACAGTCTGTAAGAGAAAAACTACTCAGTTGCATCTGGACATTCTCTTCATAGCTCTAAAACCTGACCAATATTGACAAGTTGAAACACATAGAAATGAAGATATTAGATTTATCTATACCGATTTTTTAGGGAGAAGCTGAAAATTTCTCCTCTCCTCTCCTCTCCTCTCCTCTCCTCTCCTCTTTCCTCTCTCACAACAAAGAGACACAACTCTGCCACAGATTCCTTCCCCTTTTCCTGGATCCCAGCTTTCAAATTCTGCTACTTCCTTCCTGCTTGAACTTTGTTCCCAGGTCCTGCAATGTTGTTATAGGTCTCTGTGAAGTAGCTTACAATAAAAAATAACCAAAAATAAAAATCCCTTCCATACTTCCAGAAACAAGCTTCAGGATATGAATCCCAGTGAGAATTGAATCAAATTAAATTCCCCTTGAGGCTTCTCACTGAAAATATGGATCGCAGACATCTCAAACATGCCAACAACAGAAGGTAAAAGAACCTCCCATTTGTTATTTAAATGATAAAAAACTGGATTCAAGTGATATTCGGGAAACTGGGAGCCTTATTCATATTTGTTGAATGCTTGTGAAAGCAGTACTGCATTCAACAAGTCAGCTTGTTCTGGTGATGGTGACCCCCCCTTTCCAAGCTCTGGTCAGGCAGGACATGCTGGATGCTCACACTGAGATGCCCCCTGCCTGGGTGACCCAGGGCCCAGGCCAGTCAGCATCTGCATTCCTATTTGAGGGGCCTCTGCTTCTCACTCTGAATAAAAAATCTGGCACATCTGTAAAGTTTTTGTCAACACAGATCTTTGTGCTGTTTCCAGGAACCCAAAATACCCGACTGGCACTGGCATATCTCATGTGTTGTGTCAGCCGGTTTTGACTATCAAGGGATTGCAAAACAGACATGAAAATTAAACCCGAAACTGCTTCAGTAGGCAACTTGGAAAGAAATTCCTCTGCTGTTCCCTTTTTCATTGCTTTGCTTTGAACAGTTGTTCCAGTTAATGGTAAATTCCCAACCCCCAGCCTCTCCACCAGACAGATATCTAATATTGGGTCTTTTTTCTTACAACAAAAAAGCCTTTATGCTTGTAAAGTTCTGTGCTCAGAGTGTTAAACACAAGACTGATCACTTTAATATATTATCATATTTAACAACATGACTTCTGTCTTTTAACAATTTATTTCTGAAACATATTTCTTATGTACCATTTCCCTGTCTTCTCTTATTTATTTCACTTTTTCCCCTTTATTTTTAATTTCTTCTTTCTGATGAGAGTAAAGGGAGGGCAGGAGATTCTGATGCATCATTTCAGATTCCACGGTGAGACAGAACCTGTCTGTAAACTGAATCTCCACCATCCTCTTTCCCATGTAGAAAAAAGTTGTTGTCTAGTGCTTAAGTCTAGTCCTGTCTGTGGGAAGACCATTGCATTCTTTTCCATGAACCACAGTCCATTGTGAAAGAGTTCAGGGAATGAAAAAAAAGGCATAGAAATATTTTTATTTTGTTATTTGAAATAACTCTAAAAAAAAATCCTACATCACCAAAAGCATACCCTAGATTTAAAAAGAAAAAAAAAAGATTCCAAAATAACAAGTTATTGAAAAAAAATTTTAGAATCCTTAAGAATTAAAATATAGTGCCTAAAAAGTGAAACATTATATTGAAAAGGAAATAAATACTTGGTAAAAAAAAAGTCTGATACTGAAGCTTGCAATGAAAATAAGTGAACATTAGACCCTCTGGTGTGCAAACTGAATTTTGACCAGGATTTTAGTAGAAGTTCATTTATTAATTAGCCTCATTTCTGAGAGAACAGCAACCTTCAGCAGTCAGGTTACCTCTGTGAATGATGAGCATGTAGCCTATCCAGAAGTTATCTGAGTTAATTGAGATTAATTTCACCTGAGCAGAGCTTAAGTCTCCTGGGGTCTCATCAGAATGATGGTGTTTCTGATTTATACCCTTGTAGCAGTGTTATTTATAGAAGGAAGTTCCTCAAAACAAAATCAGAATATTCCTTGCTTGCCCTGCATGACAGCTGTTCTACTCAGGAATGTATGTATAGTTTCTCTCTTTTTCAGAGCCTTAAAATCCTTTACTTTATATGAATTTAGAATTATTAAATGTAATGAATCATCATAGGACAGCTATCAGCAGATGATCTCTAAAAATGGAATTGAATTCTCCATTTTAAATACGAGGTGTGAGTTGTCGTTTTGGGGTTTTTCTTTAAATTATTTCCCATTTGTTACCGTCACACAACCCATTAAGTTGGAAAAGACTTCTCAGATCGTTGAGTCCAACCTATGACCAAACACCACCATGTCAACCTGGCCATGGCACTAAGTGCCACATCCACTCTTCCTTAAACACCTCCAAGGATGGTGATGTCACCAGCCCCATGAGCAGTTCATTCCAATGTCTAATCACCCTTTCTGTGAAGAAATTCTTCCTAATGTCTAACATAAACCTCCCATGGTGCCGCTTAAGACTGTGTCCTCTTGTCCTGTCACTTGTCTGGGAGAAGTAGCTGTAGCCTCCCAGCCAGCTGTAGCCTCCTTTCGAGTAGTTGAAGGGAGTGATAAGGGTCACTGCTGAGCCTCCTCTTCTCCAGGCTAAACACCTTTCAGCTGCTCCTCACAAGACATGTGCTCCAGACTCTTTAGCATCAGTGCCCTTTTCTGGACTTGCTCCAGAACCTTTTCATGTCCTTGAAATGAGGGGCCTCAACTGGACACAGGACTTGATGAAGATGGCAAAGGAAAGACTGTGTTAAACAGTTTCACTGAAATGAGGAAATCTGACCAAAAAGCCATGGATCTGGGCAAAGGTGATTCCTAGAGCAGCCATCAGCACATGTTCTGTGCAGCTCCCAAATATTGTAGACCTTTGCATTTCCTTTCCTCCACCTTTATATCCAGACAGCCCCTTCTTTTAACTTGGCAATTTTTCAGACAGTTTGTGGAAGGTCACTGGCCTAGTACATTTTTCCTCCTGCCTGTAAAGACAACTGTTCAGAAGTGCTACTGCACTTCTACTGCTACCCCTGAATGTTTCAAGACATGATCCCAACTAGTTTTAAGTTGGGTATCTTGCACCTTTTAGGTTTAAGAGAAGAAAGTGCTGTGGGAGAGCTATCAAACTTCTTTTGCAACAGCATGCATCTTATGTTTCTGCCTCTTCTAGATATGGGGAATTTAAAACATAATGTGGAGACTCTTTTAGAAGTGTGAAGCTTTATCTCAAATCAGGAGACAGTAGACATTTATAGAAAAGGTAATAAACAGAAAAGAATCTGGATCTGGAGAAAAACAACAGCATCTGGTAAATGCCTTTTCTCAGAGATGTGAAATTCTGGGACTCAGTCTGAGGGAAATGTCTGGGACAATAGATGAAAAGAGGGCCTGTCATTAAAACATACCATGCTAATAAGTGGGTAATGCCTCCCCAGAGACTGTGTTTGTGTGTGTGTACACCCACAACTCCTAGCCCTGTATTTTTTAATCTCCCAAAGGAGTATAAATACCTTGAAAACTTGAAAATTTTTATGACATGACACATCTTATAAAGAGGGAGAAACCTTGAACAAATTAGTTATTTTCGTAGAGACATTGAATGATATATGGATGAATCTCTATTTTTAGCTGATCTAACCTCATGAGAGAAGAAATGCAGAAGAGAACTAATTCCTCTATATTTAAAGTACTTTAAGGATTGTTTTTGGCACCACTACAAAGGACTAATCTTTAGTGTGCAAGTGTATGCCGGAGTTTTTTACTGGTATTTAAATCTGGAACAGGAATCTGAAAGGAGTTTCAATCTTCCTTCTGTTGAAATCAAACCTTTCCCTGAAGGCTGTTCACCCATTCCAAGGTCTTCTGGAGCACGGGCATGGGGAAGTTTCCAGTTTTCTCAATGCTTTTCTAAAGCAATCTGTAGCACTGCCTACAAAAGAAGCACATGGAAATCACATGCAGACAGAGGAGAAGTTCTACTAAATGTCAGGGACCTGGTGCCTGCACCAGACTTAATATCGTTATTTGCTGTCCTTCCTCTAAAAGGGAAGAGTTCCCCATTGCTGGCAGCTTGCAGTATTCTTGCTTTTTTATTAAAACATCTTTATGAAAGAGACCCTAAACCTCAATACATGTGCACAATCTGAGCATCAAGGCTTTGAATGGGATGGCAGCCGACACATAGCAGCCCTAATGTGGTTGCTGTGATCTTCCTCCCCACCACTTGTATTTGAAAAGCGCATTCCCTCCTTTCCAGGACTATAAGTTAGCATCCCAGGCATTATTCTGGCACCAGAAAAATCTGTATACTCTCTACAAGGCTCCAAAAAGTCTTCCCTGTACCAAAAGTTGGTGAGGTTTTGGCCTCTAATATTGAAAGTCTTCAATATTGAAAGGAAATTACAATTTCAAACATATTGGATGAAGGATTGCTCCAACTTGAGCAGATATTTTCTAGATCCATGTGACCAGTAGTAAGGCCAGTTCTCAGAGAGAACTTACACAGATTGATTCTACTGTAGACATTTAGTTTGTTGGCATTTTTTCAGGAATGGCACAAGGCTCATGTGAATGCTATGTATCAGCCTTTTTCAGGCCTAAAAGGAACTCCTTAGAGGCTCAAAGTTTTTACCTTCATTTTATGTATATAATATTTACCTATCTTCTCCAAATATTTCTTTCATTTTCATTTTACTCTACACTCTTGACGCTACCACTGTGACCTTTTGCAGCTGTCATAATTTTAAAATTCAGAGAGCTACTCATCTGGTGGTGATACAAGTCGCTAGGATGTCTAAGGGAATCAGCAGTTGAAAATCCAATCTGTAGAAGTCTTTTTCTAGAAACAAGTAAAAGACAGTGGAAAGGTCTCACACACATCTCTACTGTTTGGGTTTGGAAAGGTCTGAAATTGGACATTTCACCTATATCTAAGATTTTAAGTGCTGCTCTTAACGAAATTAAAAGTTTGATATTTCTCAGGCCATCATGATTATAAGCTGGCTAGATACTTATTCATACTAGTGAGGATGAGACATAATTTTCCCACAGTGGTAAGATAATGTTTCTCTTTTTGAGTACAGTGAGGTACCCACTGACATGCATCACAAAATGCCCCAGCTGCTTTCACAAGAGTGAAAAAAGATTGCCAGACCTCCAAGTACAGGATAAATAAGCAGTATAAATAAGGGAAGAAATAAGAAGCAATTACCAGGCCCTCAGTTTTAATGTGTGCTGTCTCCACAAAGTCCCATTTGTGGCCTTTGAAATTATTTCATCTATTTTAGTTTGTTTTTAAAATACAAGCCACAGAGAGAGGAGCTTTCCAGNTCCTTTGCTTTGCAAGAGGTTTCAGTAAGAGAGGGGGGAAAAGACTACTTTTGTTGAACTTTCCTCACACATATCTTTTTTCCTTAGCTGTAAAATGTCCACATCTGCAGTTAGAAACAAAACTGATAGATTTCAGTGATTGGAGGTGATACATTATAAGGGAAATATCAGCAATTCTGTGATTCAGCATGTACTTTCCTTGTAAAGGAAAGCCAAAATGAAAATATTTCTGCATCTGAGCTCAATAAAAATCTCCTAATTTTCGAAGATATATTCTCTTGAACTTGTCAAGAGAAGTAGTACAAAACTGCATTGCTCAAATGTCATTGCTTTTTGGAGAACACCAAATTTTTCTAACACCCAGATCAATGTAGTGTAGAGCCTTAATCAATTCATACTGAAATACTTTGAAGTTCTTACACAAAAGCCAGCTGGTGGAAGTGTGTTGCAAAAAGAACTAGATGAATTATTCATTGCGAATAATCTGTGTTACGAATTTACCCTCCCACCGCCCCACCTCCTTCTCAGGAGTTGTCTGCAATGCAGTCCTCATCTCTGTGAGAATTTGGCAAGTGGTTTATATTAATGTATTTTTATATGTTCCAAGAGTTGCTATATCTCTTGAACACTATTATTTAGGTTGCTATATTTTGTGACTTACAGTGTGTGAATGCAACAACACATAGTAAATAATTTATGGTAGCATTTCAGTACACTGATGGGCTGATTGACATTTCTAAACCTAGAGATTCATGAAAAGCAGAGGTTTGTTCTTTGGCTGCTGTTGTAAAATGAACTGATTACATTTTCTAGCCTGTACTTATCCCTTGCAACTTTAGGCAGTAAACTAAGGTGACTGAGATGCTTAGGCATCATATGTAGGCTCTTTCTCCAACTGAGGGTGAACAGTCACCACTCACAGAGGCTGAGGCAGATCTTCTGTGCGATTATTGTTTTTTGGGAGTGCCTGTCTATTTATTATACTGGGAGCATAAAGGGTCTATGGGATAACATCAGGTTGAAATGATGGAATTCCCTTGTTTGAAGTCGTCCTGATGTAATAGAGACAGAAGGTTATCCAGTGCAGCTGACATCAGATGACTTCTTTCTAAGGTTACCTTTATTGTCAGTAAGGAAACGTAAGTCCTTCTAGGGAGCAAACTACTTCCTCCTCAGGACACTTGTGAAATAGCTAGATGACTTATACCCTAAAGGGTTTATTTCTCGTGGCGGGCTGTGATGGAAACTCAAATAAACAGTCCATATTTATGTATCTATATCAAGGACATCTCCATCCATTCAAATCAAATTCTTCTACAGATCTTGCCCACTCAGATTAGCACTGATAAATATTAGCAACACCAGCC
>WEIT01037030.1:1622-14805 GCA_013389985.1 Dryoscopus gambensis | reverse complement strand
TGTGTCTATCTGGCATGAGAGAGCAGCTAACAAGCTACAGGAAACTTCAGAGTTACACACTAGGCGATACAGAATTTGAAAAAATATAAAAGTTAAAACCTAAGGCATCAGCACAAAAGGTCTTGTAAGAAGCTGGAGTGGTGAGCAGAGATTTTGCTGGCTTGTGAGGTGTCGATCCTTTGGCATCAGGTGAATTTAACAGAGTTCAGCACTACTTTTGAGAGATTTGTGTCTGCATTTCCTATGGGAATTAGTCATGTTCTTCAAGACATGACGTCTTATCCACAGTGAAGAATATATTCTACCTTTGGCTATGCCTTTTGTTCAAACTTGTTCCTTCACTTTCTCAAAATAAATGGAGCATATGAAAATTCACTAGGGGTGTCTTGCTAAACACTGTGGTCAGCTGAGACCTGCCAAAATTTAACCTCACACTGGGGGTTCCTAGCTATTGGGACGATAGTGTTGAGAGGGTGTTAAAAGGCACAAAATATTCCTGCCCAGAATATGCTGAAGAAAATACAAAATAAGTAGCTTTCCCATTATTCCAGTCTCTATTTCTCTGACTTTTAATAATGTTTAACAGCTTCATTTTTCCGTCAGTCTTTACTGATGCTAAGGTTAAATTAGTGTGTGTTATGGGCAGAATGCATCAGAATCCAAACAATTTAATTTTATGTCCACCTGATACCAGTAAAGAGGAAATTACTTTCAGTTTATGGTTTGACTAGTTATTCTTTAAAGATTCGGACCATGCTTTTCTTTTGGGAATTTCCTAAAAAAAGCACTTTCAACTATATTTATCCTTCGGTAATTTTAAGATATAAAAATAAAAAAAAGAAAATTTACGATTTTACAAGGCTGTTTTCAGAAATAAATTTTTCAGTGTCATTATTTACAGCTGGATTGAAATAATGGGCGTTGGGGATCAGCACTGTCCTCGGGGAGCGTTTGCTTAGAGGATGATGCAGCAGAAATGTGACCCCACCTTGTACAGGACTTCTGATCTTCTGAGATCTGCTTTAATTGATGAGGAGAGTATTTTTAAGACTGTTAGTCTTAACCCTGTCCAGTGGTAAACATATTCTCACTAGCCTGGAAAATTTTGCTGCTGTAACAGCCTGAGGCATACTTGTTACTGTCTGGTGACTTGAGCTCTTCCTGGCAGCTTGTCTCCACCAAGGAAGACTTATTAATGTATTACCCTGCACTGAAGTCACAGCTGATATGTACAAGGCAGTGACTTTCATATATCTGCTTTATAAAATAAATCCCTTTCAGTTTCCAAGTACATATTTTCTGTAGTTGATATGACAGCTTTAACCACAGTTATTTTCATTTTTCCTTTAGAGACGTGGGAATGTATACACAAATACTGCTACAGTACACTGGATATGCATTCATAAAGCATTGCAGAGAAATGATGATTCTACAGTGCTGGAAAAGAGAGAAAGTTACAAGTGACATTATGAAAGAAACTTCTAGAGACTAAGGCAAGTTCTAGACATTAAAATTTTTCAAAATTTCTTTATCTAAGAATATTACTTATCTTAATCTCAGACAGCAGAGTAAAACATTTTATCGCTAGAAACTCTTTCCTGTTTCATCAGGATGGAAATTGAGAAAGAGATGAGGACCCTCCAGATATTGCATGTGCACTGCAGGCTCTATGGCACATATCTCCTGCCGCTCTGGGGTGTACAAGGCGCTCTGTAGGACTGAGGTGTGCTTGGAATAGAAGGTCCTTCAGTCAGAAAGCTGTTATAATACAGCTAAAGCTCTCTGCAGAGAACCTAAGTTCGCAGAATATTTTAAATATTCCCCACTGGTGATGCAAATTCTCCATGTTTTGCACAGACAGCATGGCCAAAGCCACATGTTCTAAAATAATTTTGAAAAAGCCCGTAAGACTGCAGCAAAAGCCATGAGATTCAATTAGGAAACTTTCCTGCATTTGCTTTTGAGGCATCTAAGAGAGAAATATTTTTCTTCTTTTCTTTTTTAGGAGATTTTTCAGGTGGTCAAGGAAGATCAGGTTTAAGAAAAATGTTAATTATAATGGCATGTGTAACAAAGTTCAGTGAATTGGCAACAATGACTGAAAATAAAATAGAGCTGAGAAGGCTATGTGACATGAACACAGAATGTATTAGATCTCCAAATGAACAACCTATCTACATTCTGCTTCCAAAATCTCCAGTTGCAAACTAGCCAATTAAAAGGTGTTTCTATTTTCCTAGATAGATTACAGGGTGTCTGCAGATACATTTGTTAATTTATTTTTTTCATTAGATTTCTGTGGTAGTTGTTTCCTTGCTATATTTTCTCCTCCATTAAAAACTCTTTTTACTTCTACTTTTTTGTTCCACTCATAGTTTCTAACATAAGTTTATTAGCTTGCTCTCCCGTTGCATTTTCTGCTGAATATTTTATAGCACTCTGTTTTAAAATATAAAAATAACCTCGATTAAGTCTATCAATCCTTCAAGGAGAATGGGGAAAATCAGAAATCCTTACTGATCTAGTTAAATATAATCTACTGATAGTCCTGTTCTTAACACAACATGCTTTATTAAATTTAGGATGTAAAACAAGCAAACCCAAAATCTCAGCACTATGAGCTACTTTTTTTTTCAGTATGTGAGACACACATACATAAAAGGCAAGACTACCCATGGCCTTATTTGCATTCCTCTTCTTTACTTGAGCTTGAAGAGATTAAAAATAGATCTCTAGATGTATATATTGTGCCTGTATTATTCAGTGATTTCATTGCATTGATTTATAATGCAAATGTGTTTTGTAAAACGATTTAACAAAAGAATAGAGTGTTAGACTTTGATTTGAGCAGAGCACTCGAGGAATCATTAGGAAACAAGGTAAGGATAACAGAAAAGAGAAGAGAATTGGCACTAGGCTGGGCCAGTAAAAGATGTAATTTCATTGATTGGCCTACAGGGTACTATGAACAAAAAACCAAATTTAGCTAAAACTCTCCCTGTGTACCCATATATATACCATTTCATCTCTTAGTGATATTGAACTGCATTATACTATCTGCCTTCCATTTTCTCTTTAATTTTAGTGAGAATATGAACCACATCATGTCTCATAAGAGTGATAATGACAGATAGAGCTCTGAAAGTAATTGCATCCTTGAAATGAGATGAGATACCCAAAGGTAGGATTGGAAGAAGTGGTAAGAGCCCGAAACAAACGTAATTCTGTGTCTTTTAAATTGTTCTCTCATGGCCCCAGATCTTGTTAATACAACAGGAAATATCCCACCATACGGTGGAAGCTAAATGCTCTACTGCTGTGTTTAGTCCTTAATTTTCTTCCAACATGAATTGTAAAACAACTGTGCTGTCTCTATCAACATGCTGTTGTGAATATTTTAAGCATGAGTGTGAGACTACGGTTCACAACTCTGAGTCCTACTCTGGATGCACCTTCAAGGCACTGCTGACGGATCCTTCTCTCTTTTAAGACCTTAAGTCTTCAGCAGCTGAAGAATATACAGGGATTTCTTCGCAGAAAGGGCATCTGCAGCATTTCTAGACTTTCAAACCTGCACAGGACAAGGTTTGTTTCCAGCATCACCCGTGCTTCTTTTGATGGATTAAATGCAAAAGGAATTAGAACCGCATCTGGAAGACAGGATTCAGATCACTGAAACAGTTCTTGAAATATTTAACACTAAACTTAATTTGCTTTCATCAAAAATGGAACATAAGTCACAATCAGGGCTCTCCAGAGTAGATGCACATGGGTTAGCAGCACAAATGGGAGCACATATCTCTCCCTGGTACAGTGTTTTAAGCTCTCAGTTTCAGGAAAAGTTTCAGGAAAAATGAAACTAAGCCACAAGAATCTGAACTAACTGGAGGAGGTACTGGAAACTAAGCTAAAGCAAGGCCGCTCTGGCGGTCCATATGTGTGTTAGGAGAGGGACTGTGAGAGTATTTTCCTTTGTTCCCTTCCCTAAACTTTAATTACCCAATTAAAGGAACAGGACCAGGCTCTCCACACATGGTCCTCCACAGCAGCCAAGGTGAGAAAGTGGGAACAGGCTGTGTGCTATCACAAACAGTGAGGAAAGAGCACATCACTGTCTTACACAACTGAGCACACCCAGCTCCTGGACTCTTCAGCCAGCGTCTCACATCCCGCAGCCAAGCTGGCCCTGAGAAGCAGAGCCTCCTGGCTCACACCCTGAGCTACCTGCCTGCTGCTGGATGCTTCTGAACACGCAGTGGGAACAGGCAGGGTTGTCTGTACCAGACTGCAGTAGGTGGCAGACAGCAGCGGTTTTGGTTCTTGGCTCTGCTCTGGCCAGGAGAAAATGAGTTTCCTTCCCACAGCAGCATCTTCAGGCACTTTTCTGGGCCCTGTTTTCATCAGCAGAGTGAGCCTAATTAATTCTCATGGGTTTGGCAGGTCCTTAGCTAAGGCTCTCTGCCTTGGGCACTGCCTGGAGCAGGAGGGTGTGGGTTTCCCCTTTATTCTGGCATGGTTCAAACCAACACCTTCCATTTAACAGGAGAATGAATAAAGAAATAATGCAAATAAATAAGTCGATTGCTTGTGCCTCTTGAAGTCAGTTCTGAAGGAGAAGATGGAGCTATTTCATTACCTGGCTTTTGCCACACTGAAGATGGTTTAAATTTGAAATTAAGTTAGAGAGACTTGTTTGTTCTGAGTGCAGTGATATCTGTGACACCCCACTCAAGTAGATTTTTATTATTACATTATTCATCCAGATACTTTATGCTGACTTTTTGCTTTCTTTCTTTAGTTGTGCATATTTTTCAACCTGACTCCCTAAAAAGAGTGAAAATTCTACTGAAATGAAAATTCTACTGAAAATATGAAGAGCTCTTAGTTAAACAGTGTCATATTGTAGCAAACATAATTTTTCACAATCATGCTAAATATTAGAATCCCAGGGACGAAGAAAAAATATCAGAAAGATGGTACAAGAAATTAAATATGTTTGTCCACTTAACTCACTGAAAGGAAATGTTAATACTCTCAAGACAAAAAAACTTTTAAATCTTTCACATAAATCAAAGATATTTGCAGTCCCCTCTACTTCAGTTAAAGGCTAATCTCTTTTAAGTCCTCACTCTTGTCCATTTTTTACTGAGCCAGTAAAATCTGATTATTAACAAAGGTGATGGAGTGCTTTGGCAACCAGCTGCTGTAGCTCGGTGTCAAGTAGAAAAGGAACTGACTGAAAAGGCTCTGAGGAATACAAGGAGAAACTCGTGCTAGCATGAACACCTGACAATATTCAAAGTACTTCTCAAAAAGACAGATGGTTAAGGGAAAAACTCCACCATAGTCATGTAACAATAAAGAGGAGACTTAATAAGAAAATGTTTGAAGTCATCCATATGGGTGGAGAAAATGAACTGCATTCAAATGGAAATATGGGGAGCAAGAAGTTTTCCAACAAAAAACCTAGCTGGAGCTAACACAGCTGGAGTCAGCTGAGCTCTCCCGAGGAGAGAGGAGAATGAGCCCCCTTGGTGAGGAGGGGCAAAACCAAAGAGTTCAAGTGAAGGTTATGGCAACTCCTGGACACAGCATCTCAGGATGCAGCCTGTGTTTGAGAAGTGTGCAGCTCAGCATGGGACGCCGAGATGCAAGAGATTCTGCCCTGCACTGCTTTGGTCTTCAGCTGACCAAGCAAACTCACCCCGTCTTTCATCATACGGAGCTCTCTAGGATTGGATCCCGCAGGCTTTCATATCGGCTCTGGGTAAACTGAAAGTAGACAAAGGCTTTATCTAAGAACTACACCAACACTTTGCCTCTTTGGGCTTGCCTCCTACTCCTCGGCCACAGAGGTCCTCTCCCTCCTGAATCCAGGGGGATGACAGTGGCATAAAGGAAAATAAGGGCATGTCAGACACCTGATGACAGTATCAGCCCCACAGCATGGGTGGAGAGAGGAGAACAAGCTGTGAGATGGTCCCCCTTTGGTAAGCCACAGCAGGTACAAGAACCTCTAACAGAGGTTAGAGCACTGCTTGTTTCTGCAGTGGGGTAACTTACAGGTATTGTAAATGACAAGATTCCTTTGCTCCAAAATGAGGTTTTGATTCCCACTCTACAGGATCTAGGCTGATGGGTTTGAAGGGGAGGATAAAATTTCCTCTAGCTCATTGATCCGCTGAGAGTTCTACCTGCCAAGGAATGAGAAAATCCAGTTATTCTTTCATAGGAATCTGCACCATTATGCTGTTTTGATATGAAACAGGTTGTAAGTATGAAAGGCTGCCAAATTTACTACAGAAATAATCTTGATTTCTCTCAATGGAGACCACTTTCTTAAATGGGAACCTTGCAATGACTATGATATAAACAGAAACAATCAAATTCTGCTGTGGTTACACATCACAAAATGTCACTGCAGTGGCAAAAACATTGCGATGTAAGTAATTATTAATTTTCATCATTGCATTGGCTGTAGTATTCTGTATGTTACATTGCATTTGCAAAAATATTGCCAGAAAATTTAAATTTGAGTCTTAACATCAGGGTACTATTTTCTTTTGTCTGTAATTTTTGGAGCACAGAGGTTGCTAATTCACAGTGTTGTGCATCTCTTTTGATAGCAGAGAGGCTCATTCATGTCACTGTCTTGCCTTGAATTTAAATTTAGATTGCCTATATGTGTTCATATTTTCAATTTATATTATTAGACCCACTCCTGCTCTATTCTTTGCTCATTAGGGACCTCTGAACACCAGCTCGAGGAAGTTCTGCTAAATGAATCTCATGTCCTTTGCAAGAGCTCTGTGAATGACGTGTAATTATCGACAATTAACAAGACGCTAATTATACCTTCAAATTATAATCCTACGCAGCAAAATAAAAATCCTTTATGGAAGAAAAAATTGTTAAAGGCACAACATTATATTAAACCAAATGACAAAAAGTTTGGCAACTTCCAACAGTATAAATCAAACAAACTGCTGAACACATCGTGCAGCTTGCCAGAATGGCTCTCTGCCAATAAGCTTTTCCTTGCATATTCTATAAGCTGGGGGAGGGGAGTGGGGAGAAAGTGAAGGAGGAAGAGAATTTAACTGGTGTGTCACTGCTCAGTCAGTAAAAAGAAGTCAGAAAAGCTGTAACTATACAAACTTTGCAGTGTGTGTTGTCTTACAGTTCCATCAAATTGACAGAAGAGGTTTGTCTGAAAGGTTTGAAGCTACAGTCACTTTACTAAATCCTACATTTGCAAGAAAAGCAGCAAGAAAAAAGCTTCTCTGTGAACACATCTTGGATCCAGTCTTGTAAATGCACACAATGCATTTGTTTGTTTTTTTCAGCAGTTGGCATAGGCAGTTTGGGTCTTTATCTACACTAAAAGATGGAAAATTTTCCAAAAGTAATGCAGCTAGAATTAAAACTCTACATTCACATGCTCTAAATTTTCATTAGTTATGTTTACCTCTGGTACAATTTAGGCTAAGTACCTTGTTCTTCAGTCATCCTGATTCAAGGCAGTCCTTCAAGACTGGCTCAGTTCTGGTATCAGACTAAAGTGCTCACAGAATAAAAAAAATATGTGTCCAATCTCTTGAAAACCTGAAAAAAAAACCCAAAGCAAGCAACCAAAATATTCCCCCCCCAAAAAAAACCCAACACTGAGTTTCTCTTAAAAAAAGACAAAAAAATCTCTACCACAGGCTAAAACAGAGATTTTAGGTGCAGTGACAAATCTCTAAGATGCCTGGGTTTTGTAATACTTTTATGTTAAAAGATGTGACGTAACTTAAGAAGAAAAATATTGAATTACAGAGTTTTCCCAATAGGGTAGAATTATCAGTTGTCTGCCCTGCAAGCATGTCTGCAGTTGTGGGCAATAAATGTCAGAGAGGGAGAGGACAGACTTTCGCTGTCTATATCATTGTTCTGCAAACACACAGTGGGGCACAGTTTGGGTTTTGTGGATTTTCTTGTTTTGCTTTGTTTTCCTATTGACAAATTCCAAAAAGCAGGAGTTGCTTTCAATCACTCACTGAGGTGCACTAGGTGCTCTGGTTGGCCAAAGTAGTGGTTGGGATACATGCCATGTGGCTTCTGGAACTGTTTTCAGGTAATGAAGAGTGATCTGCAAACACTCCAAGTGAACCCTTTGCAAGCATCTGACAGGCTGGAATTCACACACAGCTGATTTGCCAGCCTCCGCAAAAGGCTCATAAAAAAGTCGATTTGTTTCCAACAAGTATCCGATCCAACTGAAATTTTGAAATTCAGAAATCCTTGAAAGTTTTTAACTCTATTCTTCATTTTACTAAGAGGAGTTTCCAAGCCAATACCTAATTTTTTTAGCTATTAAAAAAATGCTGCCTCCTTTTCTACTGTGTAAAAAGTTGCAGCAAGTTTTTTGTTTTGTAAGTGAAAGTAGAAACTACTCAGAAAGTACTTCAGAAGACATGCCATCAGGAAAGCAATGGGAAATTGGATGACAGCATTTGTCATATTCCATCTGTACTTAACTTTTCATAACCTATCTTATCTAAACATGGGAAGGGAAGACATTGTTTAATTTAGGCCTCATACTACAACCATTTAACAGTCATTAATTACTTTCTTCTCTATGAGAACACGGGGAAAAGCAGACTCATAATTAATCTAGATTTAAATATCTAAGAAAAAAGACATCCTGATCTGCCAGGACTGTATGCAGCACAATAAAAAAGAATCTTATTTCCCTGCAATCTTCCACTGGAAACTGAAGGGGCTGATGACTGATGGTTGGCAACCAGACTCTTTTCTGTACCACCCCACACAGGAACTTCTCTAAGACATCTTCAGTGCCTTGAATCACTGTATACATCAATGTAGTTTTCTGAAACATATTTAACTTTTCTGCTTTACTTATCTTTGTTTATTTTGTTTGTTGTTAGATGATCACTCTATTCTTAAGTGATATGCCTGGATTAATAAGGTAGGATACCTCACTGCTACTGCTTGACAGCCCTGTACATTTTGAGTTTTTCAGTTTGAGATTCTTTCTTTTTCCTTTCCTCCAAATCCCATAGTCTACGTGCATTTTGATAAGAGAAAGAAGTATCCTAGCTTAACTTGTGAGAATATACCTCTAAACATTCAAGAAAGAGCAAATGCTCCTGCATCCTCTTGGTAGTTAGAGGACGATTTTGCCTTTTAGACAGAACTGGTCAGTGTATGAAGATTCTGAGCTGTTTTTGCAAAGAAAAAATACTTTCCAGAAAGTTAAGTATTCTCAGATTGTCTGACAGCAAGCAACTGCAACGAGCTCCTTAATCTCTTCTTCAAGAATTACCTGAGGAACACCTATCAAAACCAGGACATTTAGAGTAGTACATTCCATACGCAGAAAGTCTGAAAGCTTTAAATAATCTTTCCAAAAGAGGAGGAGGAGGCATAGGAAAGTAAAAAGTATGAATGAGTTAAAACATCAACAGAAAAATTACTAATATGAATTTTTAAACAGTTACTCAACTGAAACTAAATAAGTTTCTTTATAAATTCTATTTGCAGAAAAAGGAAGTGTACATTTTTCCCCCAGTAAAAAGGAAAAAACTTATTTAAGAACATAAAAAAATTTATTTGATTAACTTAAGGAACTCCAGAAGAACAAGAAGGAAGAATGAACATATAGTTACATACAATATAATAATTAAAATCAAAGTGAAATATTAGGCAGAAAATTTAAGAAAAGAAATTAGACATCATCCTGCTGAAAAACAACAAAAACATCTCCCACTTCCACACGTTCTGTCTACTAACAGAATTAAAATTGTACTACCAGGAAGATTCATAGAACAAATATGAAGTAATAGCATGAACCGACACAGCTCTAGTTATACTATGTAAAACCATAGGATACAATGCAACAAAGAACTTAAAAATGTGTTGTGCAGTTTCCTATAATAATGTGTGGTGAGTTGGACACATTTTCCTCCCTAACTTCTTGTTTTATCAGTAACTTCTATTTTTAAGCTGCCAGTAGATTTTCTCATATCTTTATTGCTGGTCCTACTATGGACAGCCCCCTTTTCTAAAATATTTGTGTATTTAACCACCTAGTGAAGAATCAATAGGGAAATTTAAGGATTTTTTTTTCCAGAAGGAAGCATACTAAAGTAAGCCACCCTGGTCAAGCTAATGTTATAAATATGAGGATGAGTGTAGGAAGCAAGACACTTTTACAGAGGTGTCTCCCTAAATGACAGAGCAGTAAAGGAGCTATGTCAGATTTCTGCCTGGAAAGTGTCTTTGCAAAAGGTCTGGGGGTTCTGTCAGTCCCCGAGGCAATCACTTGACAGTAGTGCAATCTCATGGCAAACAGCCTCCTCGGCTGTGCTAGGTGCAGCATTGCTGGCAGGTGAGGGAGGTAATCCTTCCCTTCTGCTCAGTACTGGTGAAACTCACCTGGAGTGCTGGGCCCAGTTCTGGACTTCCCAGTACAAGAGAGACATGGACATACAGAAGAGAGCTCAGCAAAGGGCCACTGCAGTAAGGGAGGATTGAAGCATCTCTCCTGTGAGGAGAGGCTGAGAAAAAAAGAGCTATTTATCCTGGAGAAGAGACAGCTCAGGAAGGACCTCATGATGAAGTGATGGTGGGGAGTAAAGAACAAAGAATTAGACTCTTAGTGGCACCCACTGATGGCACAAGAAGCAGCGGGCAAAAATTTAAATACAGGAGTATTTTTATTATTTTTAAGTGAAAGTCTGGTGAAATACTGGAAGATGCCAAAAGATGTTCTGATGCCCCCATCCTAGGGCATTAAAAGTCTGTCTGGACATAGTTACGAGCAAATAGCTCTAGGTGACCTTGCTCGAAAAAAGGGATTGGATTAGATGACATCCAGGGGTGCCTTCCTAAATCAGCCATGCTGTGATTCAGTGATTGTGAGTTGAAAATGAGAGAGACTTAAAGAGGACAAAGTCCTACTAAGTCAGTCTGTCTTTGCATGTGTATGTAGGTAAGTTTACCTAAAGGGTAATCAGCTGTAAAGGACTTTAACAAGTTTCTTGCTTTTGTGGAGCCTTTCCATTTACAGAAATGTGAGCTAACAGACTAGAAATTAATTCAGCCATATTTCATAAGTCTGAAAAACCATATACCTCTATGTGGTGGGTTGGGTAGATTGAATTTCTTTTCAAATATTGTAATCACAAACTACCATGTAAACTAATAGCATTCTATTGTTAATCTTGAAAAGACACGAGCAGCAGGAGAAAGGAAAAAAAAGAAACAAAATAATATAGACTCATGGCGAATCCAAAAGTGCAGATGACTGATAGGAAGAATCATACTACTCTTTTTTGGCTCACAGTAACCCTTTATATTCATTTGAAAAAGGCTGGAGAAGAGGTAGGTTTGTGATACTTCAAAGTCCATACAGGTGACTAATCTACCTATCTCCCTCATCAAGACAGAAAAATAGGCGTACCCGCTTTAATGCCAGCTTACAAGTACTGTAAGCAAACAAGGAAAGCTTTGATTGTGAAAGGGCAATATAGTCAAAACTTAAAATCACCAGGTCTAATCCAGTAATTTTAGAAGGATTCTTTCTAACCTCTCTTCATCACTGTCAGAACCTATCTTCAAAACAGTTCTTTCACTGCATCTTATTACCTGCCCAGGGAACATCTTTCACCAGCAGGAGAAGGACGAGGACATTTGGGTCTATCTTCAGTGTGGCTGATGTGAAACTGTTTGGTAAACCAGACTCAGAAGACTCTACTCCATTCTCATTTATGATGTATCTAACTGGACATTTCTTTATTTTATCTGTTCTGTTTCTCACCATAAAAGTGGTCCATTTGCAGAAATTTTTAGTAATTAATGACTACTCTTTCCTTGACTATAGAAATTCAGTTCTTCCTACTTAACAGTAGCTCCTGAGGTTACATGTTAGGAACACTGGTTGGCAGCTTATGCGAAATAAGCTGTCTGGCATCCCACTTCTTATTTGCAGCAGACAGCTTCTCCTTCTCTGGTTTGAGCTGGAGTTTGGGGAATGCTTGGGTGGAATTTGCTCCAGCTCCTCCCTGCAGTCTTGCAGCAGGATTAAGTATGTCATTCTCTTAGGCTCATTTCTGTAAACACTTACGCATCTGTTTAACACTTGTGAGCAGCTCCACTGAGACCCACAAATAAAGTCAAAGTGACAGAGGATCAGGGTGTGATTTAGAAGAGGAGTGTACAAAACGGCCGTTCAGATCCCCCTCTAATCTAGCAGGGGTAGGTGTCGATTTATGCTTCTTCTTACTGGTCTTGTGAATTCTTCTCCCCCTTCCAGCACTTTAGGTGCTAAATTAGATACAGAATATTTTCCTCTTTTACATTGAGAGCTATATTAGCTAGCTTGCGCTAATTAAGCTAACTGAACTCAGTAGCTACTGTTTCTATGTAGGGAAGTAACGGGTAAACTGAAATTAGAAAGAGAGAGATCCTAATCTTCTAGTTTTTGAATGAATATTTCACACTCAGACAAAGGAATGGTTCAGTGGAAAATAGCCAGACTACTTAGTCAGTCATATGAACTTCTGCAGTGACTGCTGTGTAATCTACTGCTAGCTGAACCAGGAAAATGTGTTGACCACTAAGAATCAGATATCAATTATCTCTGTATGCAAACACCGCATGCAACATTCCTCTGTCTCGGTGTCTTTTACTCTCCCTTTGCAAACAGTATTTCTCCTGACTGCTCATTCCTTTCCACATGTACACACATACCCACACGTATTTTTCCGTGTGTATGTACACCACTGGCCAGACCTGCTTGGACTTCTAGTTCAGCAGTGCCATCTTCGTCCCACAGCATTCACTGAGAAGCCTTCACCAGTGGACTATTCTGGTGTGATATTTAACTAGCACAGAATCAAGAGAGAGCACAGAAAGAAATGCCAGGTCGTGTAGTATAACAAAGAAATGTTATGTTATCTCCAGACATAAAAGAAATTCTGAATCTGCTAGTGCCTGAAGAGCTGAATTCACTAAAAAAAATGAAGAAAAAGGGGGGAAATGGTAATACATAGTGATTTTGTAAAGAATAACAAGGAGGATTAAAGGAAATACTTTGAAAATAGGAAAATACATAAATAGCATAGGTAAGGGTAACATATTTCTTAGCATATGAGTAATATCATATAGTGCCAAAGCT
>WEIT01037029.1:114717-126846 GCA_013389985.1 Dryoscopus gambensis | reverse complement strand
AAAACCCAAGAACAAAACAAGACAGGCACAAGTGCACTTTAGAATTATCACCAAGAATGTGGTATCCTCCTCAAACACTTCAAAGCCATATTCAGTTTTGCTTGCTGTGTACAGCTGAAATTGTCTGGCACTGATAAAAAGAAAAGATTACTGTAAGATGTTATGAACCTTTACACCTAAACGAGTTAATATCCTTCAAACTCCCTTTTCACAACTACTTCCTATAACTCAGAGTTCAAGAATACTGAATTGAAAGTTGAGAAACATACAGGTAAGTTTTAACTAAATCAACAGGTCTAATGATAACTGCCTGAGATCAAAAATCTGCCTTGAAGTGGAGCCAGGTTTCCTTTCATTTCTGTGAGCTTGAGGCCTTAATTCTCCATCTTCTTGTACTGACATTTTTGTGAGAAAATGTTAGCAGTATATTTTGCAGATGCAAAAGGCTTTGACAGATGCCCAGCACTGAGGGATCACATTGAGAGCAGAGGTCTCAAGGGAATATTTTTGATAGACTAGACTGGAAGAGCATCATTTCTTCGACCATGGCAGTGAAGTTGTATATTTTTGCACTCCAGTTACACGCTGCAATGCCATTCTAAAGCCTATGGCAGAGTCACCAGATTAAAACGTTTCATTTTTTTTCTATTCAAAACTTCTTGAAATGTTTCATGGAACACATTGTATCTAAGGAGGAAAGTGAAACAAAAATCCTACTAAAAGATTATTTTCTTTTAGGTTCTTATCTTTACAGTGGGCAAAGGGGTAAAGGATTTTCATGTTGTTCATTTTATCTCTATTTTTTTTTTTCTTTTGTCAGGAAAGCATCAGACAGTGAGTCACAGCCCTTAGGTTTTTGCCTGTGCTTAAATTGCGGGAATACATAAGAAGGGCCTTGCTGTGCTGCCATCACAGTTCACTCCAGTTTTCTTCCCCAAGAACAGCAGCCCTGCCCCACCGAGAGGGGTGGGAAGACATTGTGCTGTCTGCCCCATGGATATTGCTGTTGCTCTGCTAAATCTGCTCAGAGGCAACCAACTTTAACAGTGTCCTCCAAGTAGGAAGTATTGAGATTTTAGCATTCCTTTTCCTATTCTATGTCTTTTCCCAGATTTGAGATGCTGGCTTTTCTCTGGACATTCAAGATTTCCAAATAATGCAAACATCAAAATCCTGTTCACAAAGCATAGTAAGCATCCTCAATTTCCCCCACCACCCGCCTTTCCCATGACACAGCCTTGCCAAACAGCCAATAAAATCCCAACCCTCTGCTGGTATCCGCGGGTGTGTGAAGACATTATTTCATCCACCCATTGCTGTGAATGCTTTGACTACATTCACATGCAAGGCACTTGTGCTGGGAGCTATTTACACTTGTTCAGCATCAAAACCCCCACCTCTGCCTGGGACTCACTGGCTGTGGCTCAGGTCTGGCCTGTGTGGGCCAGGGAGAAATGTTTTCCTGCTTGTAGAAACACAGGTTAAGAAATGCCTAAATATATGATGGAAGTAGGAGGTAGGAGTGAAAAAGAGAGAGAGAGAGAGGAAGAGAGAGAGAAACGGACAAAGAGAAATGGACAAAGAGAGTTNGTCTTACTGAGGACAGATCTTCCTGGAGTAGCAAACCTGGTTTTTCAGAATAGGAAAAATATCTGATGGCTGCTTCTCTCATATTCTGAAAAAAAACCAGAATTTATTTACAAAACAAACATACTGAAATTGTACCAAAAGTGTTACCAGTTCCTCCACCTACACAAAGTGTTCTTGCAGGGTCTTTAACTTTGACTAGTTGGTCAGGCTAGTGGAGTCATGGTAGCAAATTCAGCTCCACCTGGTATTACAGCTTACTTTCAACAGTATGAGATACCAATCTACATATAAATTAATCAGTCTTTTCCTCAATAGCACAAAACAGCTTTCCTGAGAGTATAAAAACAAGGCTACCCATATATCAGCATTGTTTGCTAAAGTCTTTCTTAAGCCTGTATGACTGCATTTACAAATCAGCACAAGTCTGCCCAGACCCTCAGTGCTTTCCTGTGCAGAAAGCTCAGCAATCTGGCAGATTGCAGATTCAATATCATACTTTAGGGAATAAAATCTGCTATTCTTCAAAGTAAAGGTGCTCTATTAAATGTAAGTAAATCAGATATGACCTGTAGAGGGTGCTATGGCAAGCTGTGTGTGAGAAGAGAACATAATGATCAGCTGAGTTCTTAAACACTGATTGAAAACATACATTCCACCTGAAAGATGTGATAAAATTCATAGAGAGGTTTGGGGTGGGTTTTTTTTCTTCTTTGTCTCTTTCTTTACTAAGTCTAGATATACAGGCTGGAAAGGGGGAAAAAAAAAGAAAAAAGAGCAAGTTATAAATAAAGAACTGACGTTAGGAGAGCTGATAAAATATGAATACCATTCCAAGGAGCTTAATGTGTCATAGCTGCATAATAGAAAAGGGAGTGAAGTGCGTATGTGCCCCTGCTGCTTAACAGTAGGTTTGAAAGAGGCTGCAAAGGCAGCACAAGTGGAAAATTCCCTCATTGGCTGCTTTCCAAGGCATCTATTCAGCTTATGAAAAATATGGTGTTTTATTTGATATCAAGTGTATGGATTGGGATTTTTGTGGTTTTTCTACACAGAAACAATTGGAGAAGAGAGCGGGACACTGGAACCCACTATCTTATGCCTTTCCCCCTGCCTCCTCCTACCCTGTCCTTTATTATTTTTAAACCTCTCATCAAATCTGCAAAAAGCTTTCTCCATACAACACAGACAGTTGCATATTTGATGGGTAGCTTTAAAATGCATTTCTGTGATGATCTTCCCTGGTCTCAGAGGTGAGCAGTAGCCTGGTAACCAGGGACTGCTAAATACTGATACTTTGATTCAGTGCAGCTCTGCTAAGCCCGCCATCTTCCATCTCCAGGGGAATCACTGTATTAAATTTACATTAAAGACGGCTGTGTGACTGACCCAAGGGTCATATTAGCATTTTTACTCCGGTAAGTTGGTCAGCAGAACATTTCTGTACCATGGAAATTATTCCGGTACTCTATTGTTAGGAATTAAACATTTATGAGAGATTTTGTACAAGCATATTAGCAAGAATGAGCTGGTAGAAAGTACAATGAGGGCAGAGCAGTAACAATATGTAGATCTGAGAGAGAAAATCAAATCGGACTCTTTTCATCTCAGAATGAAAGTGGACACTGGGAAACCAGCGGGAACGTGACTGAAAGGAATCCTCTATTTACTGGAAGAGACACTACAAAGATAATGGTGAAAAATGTGCTTAAACCCCCCTGTTCTGCTGTACTCACTGGGCTCTGTTCTTATGCAGTCCCTTTCATTAGATTCAAAGTTTGTCAGCGTAAAGCAGCTAAATATTATGAGGCAGAATCTCCATTTTCAGATGAGCACGATATGCAGAGCTACCTGGATTTTGCACCCTTGAGATTCAAGGGTCAGTTACAAAACAGGCAAGGGACTGATTGACATTTATTCTGTACTTGAAAGGAAACAAACAACCATATGTTTAAGAGGATCAGCTGGGAAAAGACAGTAGAAAATAGAAATATGGATAACTCACAGCTGTATAAGTGCAGGAGGAATGGAAAGGATCCAGCACAACTTGGCATTCAGAACTGAATAACAATGACCCTCACAGACCATTAATATCTATTTGTCTGTACCCTGGATAATTCCATATGGATGAGAATGACCAAAAAACCACACTTAATAATCTAATAAGCACTGATAAGCACATTTCTTTGCAGTGAACAATAAATTTAAGACCAATCCAGCTAGAAGCCTATTTAAAGGAACTTTGGCTACCCTATCCGGCCTCCAACTTTTGTACTTTTTATCTCTAAAACTACCTCCTAGGATAAAAGCTTTCACTGGCAGGGTGACATCAACATGCTAAGGTAATTTGAAGCATCTCTCTTCTCCATTTCTAGAAAAAAAAAAAAGAGATGACTGGGTGGCTTCCAAGCTGGGAATCTGGCTCTGTGGACATCAGCTCCTGGCTTGTACTTCTGTTTCAACTGCCCATATGTAAAATGAGAAAGGAATCACTCTTGGATACTTCAGAGTTTTAAGAGAATACCTCATACAAAGAATGTGAGGTGATGCAATGTTTGGAAAGAGGACTATCAGACTTTTGTCAGACATTTCCTGGTTGGATCTAGAAGGAAAAGGATGACTTCTAACAACAGGAGAGGCAAAAGAAAGTGCATGCTCCCAGACACAAAGCAAGGGATCGAAATACAGCTATTCCCATCAAATATGCTGTGCCAGTTCCTGGAATATCTTCTCAGCTATACAAACACACAGACAATAATCTATTGGTTAAATAATGTGCTAAAACAAAAATGGAGAAGATTTGTATATGTCTATACAAAAGAAAAAGTTTAGGAGGAATTTTCTAATCTCTAATCAAGCCAAAAACCTCTTTAAAACACATTCCCTGATTTAACAGTAATGTGCCAGCTTCCAAACTAAAGTGATATATTTGACATGAGTGACTGACTTGAACTAAAAACCTGTGTTCCAGAAGGAGCACAGAGACTGCACAATGAGCCTGTACCTACCACTTCAGCGAGCTTTGAAAAAACACTCTTTAGCTTGCCATGTATTCATTTTCTCACAGAATTTGGGTTTGCAGGGTTTGACTTTCGCTTGCTTGTTTTCTTGGTGATGGGGGTTTTTTTGAGGGGGGGCGGGGCTGGTTCTTTGGGCTTATTCTTTGCTGCTTTCTTTCCCAGGCTTGTCTCACTATAGTCATACCTTGTTTTTCTAGGGGTGGTCATTTTTTTCTCATTTTCTCTGTTTAGCATCTTCATCATTCCTAGCAACAAATGCTTTCTATTCAGACTCCTGACCATCCAAAATCTGATTCAGACGGGAATACATAAAGACTGAAAGTCTTTCAAAAGTGTTTAACACACACAGCTATTACAAATGCATGCACAGTCTCTTCCTGGAATGACACGACACTTCAGTTGGAGCCAGGACAATAGAATGTGCAAGGTAAGACAGTGTCATGTTCACAGCGCTGGAAAATTGCTATTGAGTACTAAAAGTGCTCTCAAACCCAGCCGTCGTGATACCGTGCCAGACTCGGAGCAGTTCAGGCTGTTTGCCTTCTGGGGGTGGCTGGGAACTGTCCCAAGCCCTGGCACAAAGCAGGAGGCACTAAAAAGCTGCTCTAACTCACACCTGAGCGCCCACCACTCCGCCAGCCTGTTCCGGCAGCAGGGACTGGCAGGGCTCGGAAGCGCTTTGGCTGCAGACCTTTCCTTCTCCAAACACCTCCCACAGCAAGGATAGACAGCAGAATAAAAACCTTGATTCTTTGCCACAGGAAGTCCCATTCCTCTGAAGAACCTCCTGGGACTGCATCCATGGCATTTTGATTGTTTTTGGCAACCGCGGGAGGTGGAAGGACATAGCTAAAACATGCCAACAGCAAGCAAATTCACAGCCTTCTACCCAGGGCTGCCATTTCACAGAAAATCAAGACTTAAAGCAACACTTCTAAAGTACAAAAGAAAGTAATTTTAAATACTTATTTCCTAGTTCATTTTGGACATAATAGTTGAAAAGTTTTATAATCTCACTGAGCAAAAGTTTTGAATTTCTTTTGAAAGAGTCAGATTTAAAAATAGGGAGGAATTTATTTTTATCACTAACTATGTGATGATTTCAAAGGTATCATAAACACCACCCACTTGCTTTTGGCTATTCACAAAGTGGTTAAGCTAGCAATAATATTTGAAAGACCAATTACCGCTTCAGAAGTTAAGGCTAGACTTTAGGATGGGCTTTTTCCCAATGAACCACTATGACTAATTGGTGCAGTTTTCCTTTCTTCCATGAGAATGCAGGTTTTCAGAGTACAAATATTCAGCTGGCTTGCAAAGTAAACTGTAACTGAGGAACAAGTGCCTCCCCATTCTCTGACAAGATACAATCAGCAAATCCCCATCCTGTACTTGAAGGGGCTGGAACCTGTACCTCCTACCACCAAAGGAAAGACTCAAACTACCAGGCCACGTAAAATTTCAAAAGTGGCATTTTGATAGACTTTATACTATGAACCATTTCACTTTCCATGAGAAGTGTAGTATGGAGAGAAAGAGTGGATAAACACGAGCAGGAACAACCACATCCTGGTGATCTCAGTAGTCACCTCGGGAGGAGCTGACCCAGCAAGTGCTTGTTTCAGTGAATGCATAATGCTAAGTACGTAGTGGAGTGCAGGCAGAAACCCACTTCATACCTCTCCCAGAGAGACCCCCAAGTCATTAGGCTGCTGCTCTATTTTTTCACTCCAGCCCAATAAATTATTAACTACTTAAAGTTAAAGCAGAGTGAAAACCTTCAAGGGTGTGACTCACAAATCTGGCACTGCAGAGCAGCAGACAGCTACAGCAGTCAGCTGCAGAGTTGGAGGAGATGCTCTAGCTTTGGGGGAAATGAATAACGGGTTTCATGATCATTTCTTACTTTTGCACCAGTGTTTCACTGGGTGCTTTCCTCTACACTTTTTCATACCAGAAGAAAATCAGCCTAGAGATAGATGCTCTCCTGCAGTACAGTTTGGTAACTTAGCTTCTGAAAGGAGCAGGGCTTCAGCCATATCCCCCAGTCCAGCACTTGCTGGTTAACCCAAGCTTTTAAAGCACTGACTCTTCATGCACCCAGCTCCCCTCCCGCATTACACAGAAGCTCTTGACACTCAGGAGAGCACAGTACATCAGGCAACAAAGCACTTCCGAAGCTGCAGCGTTGGTTGAGCACTGCCACCCACACCCACCAAGATGAACAAAGTGGATTTAAAAGCCATAAAGGATGTGGCTGCGCTCTGCCTCTCTATGTAACAACATCAGTAATGATTCCCCTCCTCCTTTTCACTATGTGTTTCAAAGATCACGTTAGGCAATCCGAGAGGCTTGTGGCAAGCCATGGAATATCATGCTGCCTTCCTGCCTTTGTTAGTCAAGCCATAAAAGCACTCAGAAAAAGAAATTGTTTATATTTTTGTGCAGGATACAGACTACAAGTCTGACTTTAATACCAGTCTCCAAGGTTTCATGTAAGATCTTCTGAACTTTCAGCAGGTGCTTTGTATAATCTCATATTGCTAATGATTTTAGGCAGCAACAAACAGCCAACTGTGCCTGACTCAGCAGTCTCTCACTTTCTATATGTATCACCCAGATGAAAAATGCAGCATTTCCCTGCTGGCTGTTCCTTTGAAATTTGCCTTGTGCCTTCAAATAAACAGGGAGATCAGGGCATTTATAAGGGACGGGGGGAAAAAAACAACAAGATCTTTTACTTGGAAGCTGTCACATTGATGTCTCAAACATCTGCCTGCAAACAAAAAAATTAAAGCCTAACTAAACCAAAGCAGAAATGTATTGCTCACAGAAATGTGGGTCACAGTTCTGCAGTCAGGTAGCTTGTGTGAACTGGAAGAGTGTTGGTAAAATGTTTCAGTAGGACTATTTATCTACTGGGAGAGTTTGTGTGACTAATCATAACTGAATTACAACTTAACTGGTCAGTGAAAAATAGGTCCAAAATGCAGCAACAAATCATCTAAAATGCATATGACACTGGCCTATGCAAAGTATGCATTTGATGAGTTGAGGTGCTGGAGTTTCACTCTGAAAAGCCAAATCCTTACCTCACAGATAAGTTCTCTGAGATGGCTACTTTGCACCTGAATCTTCTGAGGCACATGAAAGAGACCATAGCACAATGTATCATGGGAGCTCTAATCTTAACCTCTCCAAAGCAACAAAGAAGCAGCTCCAAAGACTGGTTGATTCCATAAGAAACTCAAAAAGGCTGTAGATTAATTCTTTGGGGTTTGTTTTTGTCTATTTCCCTAGAGAAAGAAAAATGAAGAATTGAATGAGAATTCTGTGTTAAAGGAATTATAGAAAGTATGAGCTAAACCCAAGATGAATCTTTTTTAACCACAGGCAGTAGAGGCAATTAGCCTCAGAGAGGCAATTAGCTTTAGCATAATTTCACAGGAAAGTGAGAAAAAAAAATCAGTAGAGCCTGGAACTTTTAAGCCTGGAGTTAACCTTCACTCCATCCTTTAAAACAGTAAAGGTGAGGAAAAGACTCACCCTTGTTTTCTGTTGGAGCAACCATTGATTCTTCAGAAAAATTGGAATTATTTTTGTTTACCTACTTTAAACAAGACCCTCTGGTTTGCTGCTTCATTATGTCTTCTCCAGATATTTCCTCTTCATTGTTCTGATTTTTGAAAGCACCTCACACAGTCTCTGCGTGCCCCAGACCAGTTATGCCAAGAGATTCTACAGCTCTGTGGTAATTCCAGTCATTCATCTCTGTAGTTCTCAGCTACCTTCACCTTCAAGGGTGGGTCATAACATCTTGTCAGCTCAGAAAAAATTAGAAAACCTAATAAATTTAAAATAAAAAGTCTTTCAAACAGCAAAAATGTGTGGAGTACAAAAAGCCTTTCAGCGCAAAGAAACGTGCTAAGTGAGGACCAAAATGGCAATGCACATTTGGAGTAGGCTCCTCAATACAGGGGAAATGAATACATCAGAAAATTAGAGAAAAGAAATGGGGTAAACACAAGTAGAAATGTTTATTAACAAAGTCATTTTCTTTTTTGGACAGGAAGAGACTTCTAGAGACCTGTGTGAGACCAAGGGAAAACAGGACGTGTTGAGTCAGAGAGGGCCCAGGGCGAGCAGGACTGAGCTGCTCCCTTCCCAAAGTCATTTCACACATCTGCTCTCAAAGGCAGCTCTCTGACCAGTGTTGTGCATCAGCCCTCAGCTATGGAATCTAAGATCAGTCATAATCTTCTGTGGTGGTTTGGATAAAAGATTGCTTTCCAGTGCACTTTACACTTTTCATTTCCCTGCTTTATGCCTTCCTTTTGCAACAGCCCTTTCAGCATTGTAGCCAGGAGCTTATCTCTCGTTTTAATCTCACCTGTGGTCTCCAGTAGACTGATGTCTGTCTGACAGTCTCACGACACAAGGCTTTTATGAAAATGACAAAATCCTAATAAACTGATGGTGCTGACAAACCCTTTGGACAATCTGTAGTGAAAGTTACACTAGGCAATTCCAGAAGCCAGGTTAGTCGTCCTGCTAGCTTGAAGAAGTCCCTTGGAGAGGAGAACTGCAAGTTACCAAATAAAACCAATTTATGGATTTCATTCAGTACCCTTTGACAAGGTTCAGACAGTGTATGTGTGGAGGGAAGGTATTGCTATACTTATTGAGTTGCAGGCCTTTTTTCTGGGTGTTCATTAACAGTTTTAATGTCTTGAGATTTTCAGTTCTTCAGAGCTTCAGTGGAAGAGGAAGTGCTACAGGAGTGGTGTGCCAAGGGGTATTTGGGGTATTTGGATTTGGACAGCAGCAGGCTTCAAGAGCAGCAGTAATTATGGCATAATACATGGGATTCTGGAGCTTGGATCAGCAGTTGTACAACAGATTAAAATCAGACATAACTTGCAGTTACAAGGTTTCCAACAGGACACCTGCAGTACTTCAGTCTTACAATTTATCAGTTCCTATTCAACAACTGTGACAGTATTACACCTTAACCTTGAGACACTTTGAATCCTAACATTCAGAAATTGTATCTGGGAAAGGAATACCTCCTGCATTCCTTAAGTATTGTTAGAAGAGAGTGCATTACATGTCCTTCCACTTCATGGTTTGATGTCTTCAGTGTTAGGAACTTTTAAGAGGCTCTCAGCTTCAGCCTGTGTGCCCCTGCCAGCCCATGATCCTCCAACCCTCTCTGAGCCATAAATCACAGATGCTTCACACACCCTGAATGCAAATGACTCATTTTCTAGTGGCTCTGATGGATACTAAAACATCCCCTTGATGTCTTGTCCCATTCTTTTGGATGGGATTTTATGGTTTTTTAAAAACAAAATAAAACACACCCAAGCTTCAAGCTCCCCAGAAGAGGCTTGTAAATCTGCCATGGAAACTATTACCTGATAGATAGTTTAGAACAATATTTTACTACAACTAACCTACCTATTGATTTTCCTTCTAGTTTATCTTTGTGAACAGAAATGTTAATGATTTCTGTTCAGTAGATTTTACCTATTTTTCTATTTATGAACACACACGGTTCCTCCACTTCATTACTTACAGGACTCTTGAGAATGTTTCTCCTGTAAGAAGATCATCTATTTGCTATGAACTGTAAATTCAGAGTGTATAATCACTAAGTACTCTGTGCAGCTGAGTGGTGTTATTTCTTTCCTGAATGACCTGCTCAGAAACATGTGCATTTAAAACAGTGAAACCTACTCTGAAACAAATTTTAAAAATAAAAGAAAAAAAGAAAAAGAAAAGAAAATTACTTACTATTCAGTGAAAACCTTCAGAACCCAGCAATTTGTCACATGTATACAGGACAACCATGTGGCAAAATGTAACCATGAAAAGGCAGAAAGTGCCAGGTAGCTGGATTTTTATTTTCAGTTTAGAATTAATGTTATCACTGCTATTGTAAAGCAATGTGACTGCCTAAAGATTCAGTCATGGTTTTCTGACACTTCTTCTTAGGGAAAGCATCCACTGAAAATGCCAACAAAAAATATCTATACATGAAGGGCTATAAACCCCAAGATTAAAGTAAGGAATCCCGCAAATACCTCAAGTACAAGCAGTCAGAACAAAGCATTTGCATGCATCTTTCTGAGGGTGATTTTCACTGCTAATTAATGTAATCTGACAAAACTAGAGGCACAGACACTTCATAAGATGTTCTTACAACAGAGTATGTAGAAACTGCTGTGTCCCTTCCTGTCTTACATACAAAACAGCAGCAAGATGCTCAAGTCACTGAGAAAAACAGACAGGTTTTTCCTCATACAACCCATGTTAATGCACTGGCTTGAAGGATATACTGCTTATGGAGAAAGCTGATACATTCCTAAGGCCCTGTGGCCTGGCTAATTTTGTAGGTTCAAATTTTTTGAGATATGAGCCACGAAGCAACTCCTTGTTTGTGTCGGTTTCAATGTTTTCCATCTGATGGTTATTTTCAGTTAAATGAACGAAACAACCAGCACGTGTCACTACAAGGCCTGAAAAACACAAGCTCTGAAAGGATCAAGATCCCTTCTAAACGATCAGTGGGGGAAGTTCAACTGCTTTCAGTGCAGTTTCAGTCCCAGCTGCATAACCAGGAAGATCCTCAGCTGGTGCAGAGCATCACAGGATCGCTGAAGATGCTTTACACCAGCCGAGCATCTGCTGCCAGCAGTTTTCTAAAACTGCCCACACTTCCATGTGCATCGATTGAGCAGTAGTGGATGTACTCCTTATGTGCCAGCTTCCACTTGGAGCAGGCATGACACAAAACCAGTCATCTCCAGAGTACAGACGTGCAAAGCCCTGCGGGGCTCATGGGTGAGAGAGGACTGGCTGGGCTGAGAACCCCCATGGCACTCTGCTTAGCAAAGTCCTCCTGCAAAATGCAAAAAGGAGATGTGCTAATTCTTTGATTGCTGGTGCCAGGAGGAACATAGTGCAGGAAATTCAGTATCAAATGCATCAGCTTTTCTCGGACGCCTTGTCTGCCATCACTGAGAGCAGGGAAAAAAAAATGACCAGCAGTCTCCAGGAAAAAACAACGTATTTTCAATTAGTGCTTATGTTCAAACTCAAGAGTGCCTCCTGACATGCTCTCTACAAATCTGTAAGTTAGCTCTACCCAAATCTGTCTTTGATAAGAGAAGAAAAACTACACTACTCATATCTGAAGTCAAGGAAAGATTTCTCCAAGGATGTTGGAGAAATTAGACATCAATTATGCTTACTCTTGCTGTGCTTTACAGTAAGCACACCCATTTCTTTCACATCTACTGAGAGTCAATCAATAAAGCAAATAATATATATTGCTAGAAAAAGAACAGAGGAAAAAAAAACAGAGATCATTCTGTCTCTGTGTACATACCCAGATGTCTTGGTTTGAAAAGACAGGTGTCAGCTAAGGAAGGCCGGAGCCTCCCTTGAAATGGAAACTGTAAAACCCCCTCCCTCCGAATTATTAAAATTTTGAAATTAAGGGGCTCTCAGGCAAAGA
>WEIT01037029.1:26139-114590 GCA_013389985.1 Dryoscopus gambensis | reverse complement strand
CCAGTGGAAGCGGGCTGCTCTGGTGTTTGAGATCTCAGCTTACATTGAGCATGGAATGCCTGGTTCCTCCCTCTGGGTGGGACATCTCACAACGGGATTGATGAGTCAATCATCAAGTGATTGATGATGGGCAAGGCGCTGATGGGCCATTAACAGGAGATAGTCCAGGAGGAGTTATCTGTGATTCATGAGGAAGGTACTGATGAACCCATTCACAGAAGATAGTCCAGAGGGAGGAGCATCACCCCACCTGGTCTCAACAGTTCATGAAGATGGTCATAGAATAAAAACTCCCCAGCACATCCCACACTGCAACCCAGGATACCAGAGAATGCTAGTATTTTGAATAATTCAGGCAGTTCTGGCCCCTCTTTCCAGAAGTCTATAGCAGAACTGGAAAATTTTCGTTAAAAGAGCAACAAGAATGGGGTAAACACAGGACAACTTCCACAAAAGGGATGAATAAATAGGCTGTGGTCTACAGCCTGAAAAAGAGATGTCTGAGGGGAGTTCTGATGGTGGTCTATAACATTATTTGTGTTATACAAAAACAAATGGGAACCAGCAGTTCCCCACCCTACTCACTGCAGACCACCAGCAAAGCTCACAGGCAGCAGGTTTAAACTCCTTATTAAACAATATCTGCTAGAATGTTACCTCCTTCCAGTACTCTTCTGCAATATTTGGAGGAAAATTCCCTGAAAATCCATTTTCTACACAAGAGAATGTTACTGTATGTGTATGATAGTACATCCCAAGTGTAATTTCCACATATAAGTTTTAACTATTTCTGTCACTCTCTGCAGGGTCACTGTAATTACCAGCATTGTAAATCAGTGAGGTTTTTTCAAATGTTAAGAATGGTCCTTTCCAAATCGACCAGTCCTCTTCCCACTGAGAGAATGAGGAGTATCATGGCAGGGCCAGTTTCATTCTGGCACAAACCCCCCTCATGAACAGCACTGACTCCTCTTGGAGCTGCAAGCACTGATGGGAGTGAGCCAGCAGCACCAGAGAAAACAGCCATCCTACCAACAGCAGCAGATAATCCCAATGTCTGTACCCTTGGGAAAGCTGCTAGAGCAGCTGAGGACTCCTGGCTGGATCCTCTGCTTCTGTGATTTGCAGTAGTTTGATTTACTCACTGAAGTTACTCTGATTCACACCCTTTCTTGGGTGTCCCATTGCTGCTTATTCAGCAGCAAAAAAAATGCAGGGCTGTGGGGAGAAAAATAATTAATATAAAATATAAACACTATCTTTAGATACCAGTTTTTAAAATCTTTTTTCACCTGAAATTCCCATAGTTAAGATTCCCATTATTATGACTTGCTGTCTCAAGAAAAAAAAAAGCATTGTTTTTGTATAAGCAATTAGTACGGTATGAACTGGAAACTTAGGCAACTTTATGCTGAAAGTATTTTCTCCCAGGTGTGTCACATTTACTATGAGTTTTAATTTCATAGCAGAAATATCAGTTAATCAAAAAAAGAAAATACTTGCAGATACTATAGCAAAAGTTGGAAACTGGTTGAGCAATCGAATTGTCTCAAGAAGAGAAAAATATCTTTGAAGAAAACATTACATTTATCTACCAATGTTTAAAAAGCCATAATTTTAAAAGGAGAAGCAAGAAGAAGCTTCACAATATCTACTATCAACATATTATTCTATTTGCCATAAATGACCCAGAGGACTTCTCTTACACCAGAACTGCACCTTCCCTCAAGTTGATTGGGAAAGAAGAAAGTAAATCAGCTATGACATGCCACAACCTCTTATTACAAAACCACACCAAGGCCTGGGATTACCTTAAATGCTTACAACAAATAATGTTCTTGTACTGAGCTGGTTTTAATATGTAGGTACCTCCTGAGAAGCTTGTTCACATCCACATCTGGACAGGAATGTTTGCTGGTGCTCAATGTGCAGGATTTTTACAATCTCACTTCTGCACTCTAAACACGATGATGGTAAAGATTGGGGTTTGGTCCAAAGAACTTACATTGTACATATGTACTAGCAAGGGTAATTTTTATTTGAACATAAAAGGAACAGTGCTATATCAGTAGAAAAATTACAGCTATTATGTACTTCTATGCCAAAATCCTTTCAGTGAAGAATTGGCTCATGAAGAAACCAGTTATTTAAGCAAAGCTGCTCTTGGTCTGTTCGCATCTGTTTCAAGAGGAATCTGAAGGATTCTTCCAGCTTGTGTCACTTACTGGAAATGCCACACTGGAGCAGCCTCTTCTGTCCTGCCTACGCTTCCAAAACCTCCCCGTGGTGACGTGTGGAGAGGCAGAGAGGGATGGTGGAGCCAGTCCATCTCTCTGATGCCAACTAGACATCTGCAGCTCAGCTCTTCTGACTGCTTTCTATCTGAGCGGGACAGAGTGCCCAGGGCGGAGGGAAAAAAAGCTATTCCAATATGTGAAAACTTATTCTAAATGTTATTAACACTTCTGCAGTTACTTGTGTTCATTTTCTCCTTGTTTAAAAAACACAGTATGAAAACCTCCCATTCCTGCAGATGGTAGAAATATACAGAAAACAAAAAAGAGAGGCTCTTCTACTGATAACACTCCTCCCTTCAGCACTGAGTATAACGAGGCCTTGCACTTTGTGGCTCCAGAGCCAGGAGTGAGAACGCTGGATCCCCAGGTGTGTTTTCATCCGGGAGCACGATTGCTTTATCTTGCAACAACAAAGATTGCTATCAGTGCTAACAAAGCAATACGTATAATCTCCCTCCTTAAAACTCAATATTTCATGAAGAAAACCACTTTCTTCAGATTTACAATAAAGCAAAATGGTATAAAGAGGGCTGTAGAAAACAGGGGTAGGAAAAAATCACTCATCCCTGTTCAAAGAAACCTTATGTTCATGAGACTGGAAGACTGCATCCCGTGTCGTAATCACAAGGGAGGGAAGATCCTTAAGGAAGAAATGAACTTAATCTTCATTTAAAAACAAAACCCACTTTCAGTACCTTTGTGTATTGATAACAAGCACACAACGAGAGTCTCATTGGGATGTTACTTGGCATAATGTAGCTCTCCTGTGTCTTGGTCTACTGAAAGATAAAACCCTGTTTAGATCCCAGTTGAGCCAAGTGGGTTTAGTCACAAAGTTTGCCACCACTTTCACTGTTGCTGTTCTCCCAGATTTAAAATTAAGCTTCAAATTCTGTTGTTTCCTATGAAGTGTAGTGAAATTTCAGATTACGTTTTTCTCCAGTCATAATAACTGTAAATTGACTGAACAATATTAATACTAGCTTAAAAAGAATAAATTTTCAAAGCTACTAAAAATCACTGAACCATTCACAAATGCTTGAGTGAAGTATTTTGATACACACTTGAATGGTTGAAGATTAAAAATCTCTATAGGCCAAAGAGAAAATAAAAGCATGAAAAAATACAAAAATCAGTTTTTAAGAACATGTAAAAACAAAACACATTAATTTTTCTGTCTTTGAACATTCAAATATCAAAGATATCTTATTTAAGAAACAAAAAGAAAAAAGTTGCTCTTTACTAAGAGAAAAGAAACATTTCACTTTGAGGTTAGATTAAACAGATTGATCAAATCTGAAAGCTTTCTTTTTTTCTTTTTGTTCATAGCTAGAAAGCTCCATTAATGTTTTTTTCCCCTAAGTATATTACCCACCAGATTCTCCCTTCACCTTCTTTTCTAGTAGAGCTAGTAAAATAATAGAAAATATCAAGTATTTTTCTGGAACTTCTTGCACAGTCACTGCTTCAATCTGTTTTAAAATCTATCTATTCTTTGGTGCATTATTATTTCCATTTGCATTATTTCTAATGTTTGAAAAATCAGGGTTTCATGAAATGTTACGTAAGTTGTATTTTCAGCACAGTACCAGGCTTGCAATACAATATTTTGGCACGGCTGGTCTTGATGAATTAATTCAATTAATTAGTTTGATGAATCAGCTGGACCTACAGTTTCTATCTCTAATCAAGCAGCTAATGTGTGAGACAGACAAAATAATTTGAGAGTTCTTAATTCTGAATTGATGTCACATCTCTAACGGCAGCCAAACAAGGCTGTATTAAGCAGAGATGTTAAACTCATTAATAGCAAAATATTGTTGGGGAAATGAGGATGCAGAATCTTCTTTTAGTTCTCACCACCATGCAAGGCTAAATATGAGATGCTTTGCACTGTGGTTTAAAAGCAGCAGACTCAGAATTCACAGTAAACCAGGCTGGCAGAGTGCATCAGACCCTCAAAAGACTGCCTGGGAAGAGGCTGCTCCGGGGCCTTCCAGGGCTTGAGTCAAAAGCAATGATGTTACCTGAGCTCCTCCTTTCTTATATGATATATGTGAAGGAGAAGGTGGATGTGAGAAGGACTGGTTATGCTATACTCCTCAAAATGGCATTTTATTTCCTTCCTAAAATGGGAAGGAAGGAAATGCGATATCAACAAACTGCAAAACAAGTGACTGAAACAAAGCAAATTTAACTGGAGAAATAAAAACTAAACCCTCAGCAAGCAAGGTATTTTACTGCCTAAACATCTTTCCCAGACTTGTTCTGTGGTTCACGGGAACCACATAACTTAGCTCTCCTATAGGATTTGCCTATCCCAGGCTAATCCACTCCCAGCACTAGATGTGTGGGAATGGGGAAGAACTGGACTGCCAGGCACAACCCTAATAACTGAGGTAACTCAACACAAGGACTGACCACAAACATACTCAGCCTAAAAAATATACTCACTAGAAGTTTCTTTCTCATTTTCAGCCACCAGATAATGATAATAATTGTGGAGGTACAAAAATAAACTTGAGACAGTTTTCATCTGTCAGGAGATCATAATTTACAGGCTTTGGACGCACAATAAATAAATGGTGGCAGGACAAATATTGTCAGATCTGTCACCTCTTCTGGGAAGAGAGGAATCATCCAGTGGGGAGAAAAAACAAAAAGCTGTCAGAGATGGGTCTGTGCAGCAGGAAATTCTGCTGCACAGGTTTGTCAACAGCCCTGATAGTCCTGTTTCCTGGACAAATGACAGAGCAATATTAACAGTAACCCAAGAGATAGCACTCAACAGTGTCATTCCCCCAGATGTAAGATTTCTGCCAAGATAAAATTTCAGAGAAGTGATATAAACAAAATAAAGGATGGCTGTGATAACATCCACAATGTATAAATAAACAGACTTCCCTTTCCTTCTTGATAATAAGGGCACAAGTCTTCATCTCATAGGAACTGACATGGTTCTACCGTCTACTCTAAAGCCACACCAGCAGAGCAGAAATTCAGGCAAACAATCTTCCAGCAGAAGCACCTAACCATCAAATGGGCCTGTGAGGCTCAAATCTTCATTCTCACCCTAGCAGTATCTTTTGCACACAACTAAGAGTGACTTGGATGGGAAAACAGTTTATTCTGACACCCTGTTTATTTGACAACATGTTCTGTCTTAGTCCAGGTCATAAGATTTTTGTGTATGAAAGACCAGATGGTATGTCTAGAAATTGCTCTCTATAAGATTTTTCCTCCTCCAGAGAGAGCAAGAAGGAAAGATTACATCACCTCTCCTGTATCCCAAACCCCAGAACAGTTTGATTGGTTTAGCTTCTGTTTCCTGATTGGATAGACAACATGCAATATAGGTTTTTAGTTGCAAATACCTGTAGGAAGCAATTAAAGCACAATAATTCAAACATTTATCCAGAGAATGGAAAAGCTGACAAACAGACTCTCAGCTTTATGGGTGTAACACTATTAAGAAACCACAGGGAAAAAAGGTTGCCCTCATTGCGAGGACAGCCCATAGATCTGCCAGCTGAAGCTTTGCCTTGGTATCTAGAAACATTAATAAATTCTGCTGGTCAGTACCACACACAAACCCAAGTATTGACAGTGTTTAATTGTGGTCCATAGTGTGCAATTAAATGAACAAACTCCTCTTTTAGAGGACCTAAAAAAAATCTTACAGCTTAGCTGCAAAGATAACCAGTTTTTCAAATACTATCTGGTGAGCCCTCTAGGTGCTGAATTGAAAAACAACATGTAATTAAGGACTTGCCTCGAGACACTATGGCCACATACAGAGTTTAAAGAAACGCTAGCATGCTCAAAAATAAGAATGCAAAAGCTGAACTCACCCACCAAATTGACTGAAACCACCACTGTGAGAACACAGCTGGGGCAGGAAGAAAATTACATGAGGTCATCTCACATCTGCCATATGGTTCAGGTCCACTAGCCAGGCACGGCTTCCTTGCACAGCCAGACACAGATTCACAGAAGCTGGCTGGACATGACAGAAAACTGAGGAGCTGCTTCCCTAGTACTCAGCAGGCGTGGATTCAGGGCTTTACAGAGCCATCAGCTGGAACCATCTGTGACTGTCCTACTACTTCCAATTTCTGTAGGAAGTGAGCCTTAGAGCGCCAGGAAGGGAAAGACTCTCATACAGTCTCAGCTATTAGAGCTGCACTAGCACAGAAAATTACTGTCTACCCTCTGAAGTTGCCTGCTTGGTTGTGAAGACCCTGTGTTCATACCAAATTGTGTCATTCACCTTTCTTGGGCTCCTCTACCTCTCCCAGCTAACGTAAACACCGATGGCTAAGCTACTGAAAGCAACTACACTATTTAGGAGCCTAAACCCATTGTTTTTGTTGTGCGCCAAATACACAGAGAAATATCGCAGCTAATCTCACAAAACAGAAGTACCTTTGATGTTTCCAATCATATGTAATGTGCAATAATATTTCAGTAAACATGAAATGATTTTTTAAAATGTGCAATTCCATAGATGTTGGTGAAGTTTCACAAAGATGGATTCCAGTCAGTCTACGCAGATGAAAAAAAACAAGGCAGTAATATAAAGGCCACCAAAATCAGAAGGTATCCTGCCAGTGAACCAGCTGAATAAGGATGAAAAAAAATTCACCAGAAACCATAGGCTAGCCCCATTATTAGGCAGCTTCATTTTGATCTGTAGAAAAATACACTGTTCTAGTGCATAGAAAAAAAAAAGACGCAGTGCTTTTCTGCAGTTTATGGGTTTATAAAAGAGCTCCATTCTGGGACTTGGTTGACTCCAAGGTCACAGCATTGATTTGCTTATAGTATGAGGACAGTGTTCCTCAAGTAAACCCTTCTTGTCTATCATACAAGGGCTTGCATATAGATCTTCTGCAGACTCAATAGATAAGAACACACAAACACTTCTTGAACTGGAGGTAAGTCAAAAGGAATTTCATTCCCACAGNAGGAAAACACACACACACACACACACACACACACACACAAAGGAAAAAAAAGGTGAAAAAAGAGTAGCTTCTTGACTGTAATTTTGTTGCCTTCTCAAAACTTGAGAAAAAGCTTTTGAGATACTACTTACCATTTCACAGGGTGAAAAAATGTTAAGTATGCACTTAAACATCACAAGATGATAAAAAAAAGATTTATTCCATTTATCTTAATAGAACAGGTTTTTATTGTAACAAAATGAAGGGACCGGCATTCAACATAATCAATTTTGAAACTGGAAGCAAAAGGGAAGCACCACAGAGGGAAGGCACATGAGGCATTAAGCACCTGACATCTATTAATTAAAACCTTGCCTGAGTAACCAGTGCAGTATTAAGACCTCATTAGCTTCATTCAGGTAGACAATCAACATGACAGGGCCATAGGAATTGCTTTCGGTTTTGGCACTTTAAAGTGTAAGGCAGGCATAGTTTAATAAAAGTGTAGTTGTCACTGGCCAAAGAGTTTAGCTTAAACCTCTTGGTACATCTGAAGTCTAACACTGCGTGCAGCCAGTTAAATTCAGTATTTCAAGATTTATGCCCATCCTTCAGGATTAGAGCCATTTGTTTTTCCTTGCTTGAAAAGAAGGCTTCCATCTCCGTAGAAGCAGGTCAGCCTTTCTGCTCCATATGTATCCTAAGAAAAGTGGTTAATCTGCCAGTATCTAGACACATTATTTCCTCTTTTTCTTCATACACTATCAGATGGTTAATGTGGAAAAAAGTCTTTTTTTCCTCAAGTGTTAATGTTTTGATATTGCGAGGCACTTAGGGGACTTGGGGATGTTTCAATTCCATTTCCTTTTCTGATGATATTTAAAATGATGATTGATTAAATATTACTTCTTCTTATAGGTGTTAGCAAGGTGGAGTGTCAGGGAAAGGCAAGAGCAGTGTATGGAAAAAAAGCTACTCAGAAAATGCACAAAGAAGTACCAGGCCAAGGTGCTTTATGCTACAGACAAAAGAAAGTGAAACTGTGCCAACTACTGCACAATTCAACAATTTCTGTTGATTCAGTAGCACATATATGCATTTTATTTTGCTATTTATAAATAGCTTTCATAATTGCAGACCTTGATGTACCTATCAAAGGTCATACAATTACTTAAAGTTTATAAACTTGGACATTGCCTCCTTTTTTATACTTAATGCCTCCTTCTTTTATACTTCACTTTCCTACATTAGCTGCTTTATGGCCCAAAATAGCTAAGAAGAGACAGAAAGGATACAAAAAAAAAAAGACAGAAGGAACATAAAACCCAGAAAACAGTGATGAGCAACATTCCTATCAAGCAGCTCAATTTCTATTCACAAACCTGTCTAAAATGTTGAGCGGAAGAGTATTCAGATTCAAAAGTTTGAATGGCAGGTTGATGGCACATAGTGATATTAGAAAGAAAAATGTTGCATAATTTCATTGCACCATAACTCAAACTGACTAAAAAAAAAAAAAAATCCTGTAATGATACTAAAATATTGTAAGAGAACATCATCAGTGCTTTTTTTAACCAAAATATCAGATAATAATTTTCTCTTTCCTAAACTGCAAAAATAGGAAGATCAATATCCAAGAAGCACGTTTTTCTACTTACAGTCATGACCAAGAAAGAAAAACTCATTCACACTGGATCTGACCTGGAATCAACTCGTGCTGTACTGGGAGTCCTCAAACACACCATATAAAAATTCTTGCTTTCGAAGGAGAAACATGCCAAAATATGGAACAAAGAAAGTCCATTTTGTACCATTCAAGAATACGCACTTTGTAAGGCAGTCATGAGATAGCAAGAAACTATGGGAAGTGAGCCCAGAGGCACCAAATTTGGCATGAGTTAAAACAATGACAAAAAACTTTGTCATGTTACATGTACTTACAGTATTGTTTCTCAGACTGGAAAATACATGTGGATGTTTTGGAGGATTCACAGACGCAGTAATATCAAGGATGTTCTTATAATTCCTAAATGTTCCTGGGAATTTAACCCAAATATTCCCACATTTTCCCCACTTATTGTACAGATGATAGTTTCTTTTTTTTTTTTTAGGTAATACTTCTAAAAGTTAGCAGTTTACAAAATAGATTTTCATAGGTTTTCAGCTACACAGAATAAGGGTACATCAAAAGACAGCTTTGGGCATGGAAATTCTAAGCCTAGATTTTTCATAGTAGATAATAATGTTCTTTTTTCTGGCTGCTATATTTCAATATTTGACAGTACCTGACAGCCATAATGGTAATTGGTATCTGTGTCTTAGAACGGCCAGTTAATCTGATAAGTGCTTTTGAAAATTTCCTGGCTTGTTAATGTTCTGACATCATAACATTTTAGAGGTTAAACTACTTCTGCCTAAACTTAGATGAAATGATAGGTTTTATACAAATGCATAAATATAAACCTAACCAAAGGGATAATTAAATGTCACTGCTAATTAAATAAACATTAGTTTCTTCCCACTGTCCTGGTTCTTTCAGAAGTGCTGTTAATACAGGAGAACCTACCTCTCTAAGAGAGGAAAGAGACAGTTTTTGGTAATTTTTTTTCCTTTTGCTTCTTGTCAAGAACAGATATGAAGTTCCAAATAGCAGAGTGATATGGAAAAATACAAGTCTCAATAGAAACAGCCTAAGGAACCTGTGTGAGTCACACCCTGCCCATCACTTCTGTGACATCTGACTGGAGACCATGGAGGAAAACAGCACAGCCTGATGAAACTGAGTCACCTGGAGTGAAAATCTGATGGGAAATTTACACCTGCAGGTGACTCAGTGTGAGAGACTGGAAAGGTTGATGTCTCAAGACATTTTGGGGCGCATGAGTAGGGGGAAGGGGGAGTTTGGGCCTTGCCCTGGAGAAGCAGGGCCCTGCCTCACACCCTCCATCCCTAGAGCCTGTATCCCAGGCCAGCAGCGGTGCCAGTCCCTCGCACAGTGGAGGAAATGTTCCACATCCACCTCTGGAGCCCCAACCGGGCTCCTGAGTGGCCAAATGACCAGAAGACCCACCTGGGGGAAGAGCTTGGCAAGGCCAAGGGGTATTTAAGGCCAACCATGAGGCAATCAGATGTTCTTGACCCTACCTCCTGGAGTTTCTAGCAGCTGAACACTGCGGGAAGCCAGGAGTTGGTAGCTATAGGTATCTTTTTCCACATCTTTTCTGTCTTTCTTCTTCTCATTCCCTCTTCTTGGAATTTCTGAGTAACTTTAAATCAAAGGGGCTTAGAGTTTCCAAAGTTGAATGGGCCAAGTTAATGCTTTGAGCAGTGTTCTGTGTTGGTTGAATGCTGCTCTAAACCTTTTGCCAAAGTTCTCTGATTTTCTAAAGCTGCCAATAAAGTCTCTTTTGTTGTTTTTACCTCTTGAATATATCCTGTAGATATTACTCCTATGCATCCAACTCAGAGTACGTGAACAACCAAAAGCCTCATCGAGCAAGTTTTCGGGACCTTGCACTCAGCCACAGAGAGATGAGGAAGGAGTTACTCAGTTCCCCAGCCTGCTCTGCCCACACAGAGTGCCCCAGGGTGGCCATCATCAACAGGGACCAGGACAATGTAGTCATGGTACTGGTGCAAGCAACCCACTTTTCTGTGTGAGAAGCATAAATCAGATTTTAAATATACAGTGGCTAACAATACAAGGAAAGAGGGAAAGGCTAGGACAGTGCAAATTCAGAAAAATGTGCCCATATTTTGAGTACCACCACAAGACAACTACTGGCAAGTGCTGCATAGTGCTTTGCTTTAAAGTAGAAAACACTTCATTTTAATTAAAATAAGTAGGTAATATTAACTACCATCACCAAAGCAGATGCTACAGCGAGAATATCACACAAACATGTGGGGAACAAGTGAGCAATGCAAGAGCCCAGACCTACCAAAATGAAGGGAGCCCAATTAAGCTATCTCTTGAGGTTTTCTGGCCTAAGACGGTTGTGACTGAAGCTCTACTGAAATGAGTGGGGTTTGATCCCTCCAGCTGCCTCTCACTTTGGACCTCAATATCTTGGGTCCCTTATCATCAATAAAATTCATGACTTAATCCAAGTACAAAATATAAGAATATTATATACAACAGTCCTTAAGATTGCTGAATAAAACAAGAAGGTGTATTTTCTGTTTGTTGTGGGAGAAAAATACAATGTAAATTCAATTTAACATTCAACGAGGGAGGAATAGATAAGCAAAAAAACTGGAACATTCATATTTATAAAAGCCTGAATGTAATGTAGGAGCATTAATAAGCCCTTCTGCTTCCTTTAGCACTTGCAGCATGACATTGTTCTTTAAATGAGGAGCTCACGGCAAGGGTCGTAACTGTAACTAAATCTAAGGAGGTGGTCAGCTACCAGGAAAATATGGCACACATTTGTAGTGTTAAAAAAATATATTTCCAGAAGTTTTCTGACATCATCTTATTGTCAGACAGTTGCTATAAATATGAAACATGCAAGCCCATACACAAAAGGCTTCACTCAGGAATCCAGTGTAAGTAAACTCTCTAAGAAAGAAAACTATTTTTTTCCTCTTTCTTTGATTCATAATAAACATCACTTGACATCACTGACTGTGATTTCCTTCTTGCCCACTCAAAATTCATCATCTCTCATCGTTCATCTTGATTTGTTCGTGTCCACTTAAGAATCTCCATCCAACTTTGTTCAGCTTTATTTGTGTATCGAGCACTGGACAGTCATTATCTGACATTACTCATCTTCATTTGCCTGGTAATACTTCCCTGATATTCTTGTTCAAGGATTCATCATTGAATTTCCCAATTTTTACAATGTGTCAATACCCCTATCTATCTATAAGCACTGCAACTAACATTTTTACTTTTATTCTTTAGTTTAGAAACTGTTTTTCAGTTCCAGTAAATCTCATGGAAAGCTCTTTCCCCCTGCATCACACGGATAACTATGCAACATTTCCCATTTTTTCGTCATGAGGTAAAAAGGGATATATCTATGTTAATTTATTTACAGTCATAAATTGTATATACATATACACACAAAAATATAAATACATATAACATCATAATTTCCAGGATAAACAAGTATCACTTCAATAAATAATGCATTCTCTTGACCTCCCGCCTTCAGAGTAAATACAACAGCAGTGTTGTATTTAGAAGTACAATATATTTAGCCTTTCTTAAGCTGAAGAGGAATATATTTCATAATTCATTATGCCCTTCTGCCTTAGTATTTTGTGGATAAAAAAACCTAAATAAATAGTTAATAAATAGATCAGCAAATATGGCATCTCCCCTACTCTTGAATTTTCTTCAAGTGCTTCACATTTTTAACATTAACCTCATAGAAAATACTCAGTATTTGATCTGAAAATAGCAAATAAGTTTCTCACACATTTCTAATTCCTCAGTCAAGGTGATCTGAATCTAGTCAGTAACTAAAATAACCTTTTTATACCATGCAGGGTGTAAGTCTTAGATCCAAATATTTAGTGCACATCCAAAAATAAATAGAAGAGTTCTTAATATTCTCTTCAATTATTTCTATGAATAGTCTGCAAATTAATTTGCTTGCTAGCATATCTGCAGAAGGTGACAATAGAAGACAAATAAATAATTTATACAGTGTGAATGAAGGTATTGTAACTGCTTCATGAACTGCTCCGAACAGCACAAATCTGCCTTGCCTCGAGGCATCTGTCACATCTGGCATCATTTAGTCTGGCCAAAGAACTGGTCAAAGGCTCCCGAAGTTGCACCTCAAGGTTTCCTGTGCTCATAGGTGAATCATTGTACTGAAACAAAGGAAAACTGCAGAAGAGGGCACTATTAGGAATTTAACCTCATCTCACATGTAGGAGGTTGAAGTCCTACGAATGAGATCGACTGCAAAACCCACCATATTTTCAGACACATGACGCCAACCTTTAAGCAAAGATGGGTTAAATACAGGCCTCCCCCCTTGCATGACTTTCTGTTCCCTCCTCCTTGCATACAGATTATGGGCTTGTTTTTTCCTAAGCTTGAACGCGCTGTGCTGCTCGATGAGTTCAAGCATCCCACCTCACTTCCCTGTTTTCCCCTACACACACAATTTCCACATTTCCCTTCCCACTTTCCATTGCAGCGCAGGCCATATAAAACCCATCTTTCACCAACTATTTTGGCAGCTCTGCCTTTTATATCCCCCCTCTAGGGTATCTGTATTTCTGCTCTAATGTACAGTAAGGGTGTTGTACAGCAAGCAAAATTATTTTTCCACTTCTGGCAGGTAAACCCAGATGAAACATCACTTCAAGCCCTTTTCTTTACTGTGCATTTCCCCATTTTTGTCCGTAATTCTTTAAAGCTGAAGGGTTTGTGGCAAATACAGACCAGCACAAACCTACGGAAGGTAAGTGAGATACAGCCGGGGATATTGCAGCCTAAATGAAACCACATTTTCAAATTTCTCTTTTGAATTCAGCTCAGTCCCTTTCCCTCCAATTATGCCAACAACACATACAAACTGGCCCCATAATAGCTATTAATTCATCACAGAATTAATGTTAAAAACTATGTTTTGTATAAAGCTTTTAAAAAATTATATCACTAGGATATAACTTTGTGACCCTCTCATGCCCTCAGCTGTCTCAGTACAATATTCCCAACATTATCGAAAGCAATAAGTGAATGTGCATTTATATTCCCCTAGGGAAGGCTGGTTTTAAATAAGAATAGTCCTCTACCTCCTAAAAAATCAAGTTTCTTAAGCTAGCTCAAGATAGCTTAAGGATGCACGAGAGTCCCCTGGAATAGCCTCAAATAACTATATGTCTATTAGCATATGTAATCTTATACAATCCAAAGGATTTCATAAAGACTCATAGATTTCAAAAACTCGAAAGGAAGGTGTGGTTTGTTTTCTTTCTAAATGTGGCTAAATGTCGTAGCCAGTTCTGAGCAGATGAAGTATCCACTTCTTTTAGTTCTGATCAGAAATAAGGGGAAGGTGGAAAGTATTTTTATGCCAGAAGTAGATGTAAATTTTTCTTTTTTTTTTCCTTTAGTTGTATACATGGATAGATAATATGCATTATGTTCAGCCTTATCCTTTTGTCTTCATTTAATTTTCTAAAATTAGCTATCCTCATCTGACTGAAATTCATGCATTTCTTCTAGATGGGGCTTCATTATAGGTGTTTCAAGACAGTTATCAAAGAGTATAAATCTCACTACAGCTTTTGAAAGGTGATAAAGAGCTTTAGGAAATAAATAACAAAAACTTTCTACTGGCAAGGTCTGTTACCATGTGAAATAATCTTTCCTGCTAGGCAGTAGAAACCTCATTATTTGAGATATTCAAAGGAAGCCTAGCCCAAGCACTAGAAAATACAGTATATTAAATAATCCTTCATTATGAAGAGAGGATTTGACCAGATGACCTTGAGGGATCCTCCCTTTGTCTGGTTTGTAACATGTAATGGTTTAGGAGATAAAAAAGCAATTAGAACAGGCTGAGGTAATGTATGAAGTATTCAGATCGTGTGTGAGGATACAACATTTATATAAATAAATATATATGTAGCAGGAATGAGTCACAAAGCTCCCTGGGGCGCTTAGGAAGCCTATGGCTGGGGCACTAGACATGCCCTAATGTAACATCAAGAACTACTTTAAAAGGGTTCTCAAAATACTTAGCTTCTTCTATACCAACTTCCTAAAATACGGGTAGATGCTATGTTTTCATTTCTGGATTCTTTGAAAGTGTTGAAAACATGAACAAAATGGATAATTTCATGTGTATCTGTAAATTATCCTATGGGGACTCATAGGGAACACACACAGTTTGCTAATTTGTGCAGGACAGGATGGGTGTTTAGTGCATGCAAAAAGGGTCTCAGTTTTGGTTTTCAAATTAATTTCCCAGTAATTAGACAGTATCTCGGCCTCATGTGAATTGAATCAAAGAGCTCATGGATCAGAAGTGTCTCAGCAGATGAGACGACACTGTCTAAAAGGGATTTCTCTTTCTTTTTTCTTTTTTTTTTTTGTTTTAAATCAGTCTTATTTCAAGCAATAAATTTTGCATTTCAATTAAAACACCTCTGTGCTGAGGTTTTCTTTACATTTTCAGTTAGGTACCGTATATATACAAATAATTTCCGGAACAACAAAAAACCCCAACCATATCCAAATGCACAGGAGAGGCCTTCCTTCCTCAAATCCAGCACAAAAACCCCATCCTAGATTGTTCCTATTTCTTCTGGTGCTTGAGCCTTTATTTTTCAAAATGCTGTCTCTGAGGAAGTGACATAGCATGGAGAGTTTCCAAAAAGCTGAGCTTCAAAAGGAAGCTAACAGAGCTGCAGGTGCTGTGCACCTCCACCCACTGGGAACTTGTTCATCCAAGCTCAACTTCTTTCTAGCTCAACACCTCCCACAAGGAAATGCAAGAGTCCTCTTTCCCCTTAAGCTTGCCTGCTTATAAATCTCTAGCAAGGGCAGTCTGCATCCTCTCCCAACACTATTCCTGAACTGCTGATGTTCCAGTGAAGGTTTCTGACCTGACAATCGGGGTTTGGCACGAGTAACTCCAGCCCCTGGGATGGGGCTGGAGCAGTTCAGGTCTCCTCTGCAGTTCCAGCCAGGGCTTCTCCCAAAAGCTGGACCATAACATTCATCAGGTACAATTGCATTTAGGCAAATTACATCTTATTACACATCACTCCCTCGCTCATCTGGAGGGCAGTTCTTTCATCTCTCACCCACCATTTTGACACAGACTTCAAGCAGTTTGAGCAGGAGCTTAGTGCCCAGAGGGCTCCTGAAATCAGAGGGGCTGTTTAACTTGAGCTGCAGGATAAGTGCACATGTAATGAGCAGCTATCCTGTAAATGCTGTTCTGTAGCAGAAAAAACCACGTGAGGAAGGGACAACTGAATCCTTTTCACAGAGTACTGGAGTTTTCATTCAACCTTAGACAGATGTCACTTTTCAATTTTTTTTATATCTCTGTACTTGATGCAGGGTAAAATTTAATATCTGCTGTGAAAGCACTCACCATAGCTGGCTGAGTCAGTTCTGGTTCAAATATTCGGCTTTGATTATGCTTGAGGTAGGTGTTTGGTGGACAGACCCCTATTTAAATTGAATCATTGAATTTTTTGCTGCAATTCTATTAATTCCAAAACCAGCAGAAGGATGGGGTTGAGAGGGTCCCTGTAGTGGATTTTTGCTTACAAATTGCATTTCATTGCCCTCATCCAGCATTACAATGCTTGGTGAAACCACAGGTCAGATCTGTAGAGGAGGCTGAATTGCAGGGGACCTCCAGAGGTGTCATGGACATCAAAAGGATGTTCATGTTCCACCAGCATTCCTCATCTGGCCTCAACTAACCTTCCACACTGACCAGGTATGATGAACCTGATGATCAGAGAGCATCTTTTCCAGTCCTGAAATATGTTTTGGCCTTGAGGATTGAGTTTTAACCCTCTTCCAAAAGCTATGCTTAAGATTTTTGAGGTTTTGAGTATAGTCTTTTGTGAGAAAGAAGACAGACATGATCCATAACTTACCAGCCTAGCTTTTCCTGAAAACAGAGTGGGGAAGAGGTTTCCTCTACCACAAAAACCCCACTGAATACAGGATGCACAACTCCATACCTTCACCTCCTTCAGTCTCACAGCTGTGTTCCATTCAGACACTCACTTTGATCATTGTCTAACAGATTATAGCCCAAAAATAATAATAATAACAATAATAATAATAATAATAATAATAATAATGATCTACAGTGCAGTTCTCAAGTAGAATTAGAGCACAGAATTTGGAAATCTTTCAAGTAACACATTTTGTTGCATTTTTATGAAGGCTTTTATTGATCACATTTCATTAGGTGGCACAGTTTTGCAAGTGAGGCATAAGGGTGCTGAAGAGGAAACCAAATTCCTTTGTAGTTTTTAGCTTGGGAAACCCTACAAAAAGCTAAGAAAAAAACCCCATCAAACTTGTCTCTGCATCTGTATAGATTCTGCTGGAAGTAAAAGAAAAAAACAATATCTGGACTTGAGAGGGAAGACTGTATTATCCCATCACCCCGGTAAGCATGTGTTAAAATGCTGTAATTTAAACAAAAACAAAAGCAAAGCAATAGCAGAATACTGAGAAGGCCCTGTACTATACTAAAAAGCCACAGCCATGAGAATAAAAGGTTAATGTTTATGTTTAACATGTTGCTGCTCAGATTTTGACCACCAGCTTCCTCGATTTTCTTTTCTCCCTTGTTCAAATGCTGCTTTTGTTTTTACAGACTTGAGCTGCTGTAGTGAACAGCAACCACCTCCTAACAACATGGCCCGCTCTGACCCCACATCAGCAGACAGCCCCCCAGCTGAATACAGCTAATTGGTATTTATTCTTTGCTACAAAGCCTCTGACGACCAAAAGCATGTTTGAAAAATGCCTGCTCATGAAATGACACTGCAGCAAAATTACATGTGGGGCAGGAGGATGGATGCTACCTTTCCTGAAGGAGATCAGTGCATGCTGGCTTTAAGAGCTTTAGTTTCACATGAATTGAGCCTGATGTTGCATGAAAATTTGTCACGTTGCAATCCAAGATAAGGCAGCCTCTCATATACACCCATTCCACAGCCTTAACATTTCCTGGGGAAAATTAATAAATAAATGCCATAGCCCAGGCTTTATCCATCTCCAAAGACCAAAGATCAGTGGTCTGGTCAGAGCATCTGCAAGAGCAGTAACTGTTGAGACATTAAAATATGCTATGTTTGCAGTGCCTACAACAACATAACAGTCATTATTAAGTTTTAAAGCGAGTAATCACAATAACATAAAAAAGGCACAGAGCTTTCAAAAAAAAAAAAAGTTCTTTTACAAAAAGGACGGATTTTTGCTGCCTATTCACAGCTATAACTTGTTTGTTCAGTTTATGAATGGCTAGTTCCTTTGCAGGGTTAAGACTGAAGTTCTGGATACCCGTGTATATTCCCTGCATTTCATACTACCTGGTCAGTCAGCAACATCTTACAGTCTGCCCAGAATTTTAAGCTACCTCAGGAACTGGCAGAAATCCAGCCTGTATTTTAGAAGTGCATTGATCTATGACACACACACCAGGCACACTGGATCTGGAGGACTGGACCAGGCTCCTCTCACAAAAACCTCTGTTACACGAATCTCTCAGGAGGGTCATAGGGAGTCTTCAAAGCCTCACAAAACTTTTGTGGCAATACCATTCTCATAGGAAAAATAAATTGCTCTTTATGGATTAATGTATTAAATTTCTCAAATATTTTGTACTGTTATAAAATAAGAATTCTGGTTTATGTTCTGCTGAATTATTGTTTTAGTAATTCCTGAGTTCACTGTTTGTGTCACATATCTGTATTTATTAACTTAAATGTAAGAAAACAAGAAATCGAGTTTTTCTTACACCAAGCAGAATAAATCCAGGGTCCCTTCCCCAAAGCCAAAAAGCTCTGGACTCTTCATTATTGCCCTGCAACTCATGCAATCCTTTTCACTAGACATTCAAGGAAAAAAACATTTGCAAAACATCAGAGAAATGACAGTATCCCAGGTGAGAGTTTACATGAGGCACAGTGGACTCAAACTCACAGGTCTTATTTGCACAGGCATCAAAACAGCAGCATGCCTTTGCTGTCAGCCTCCTGTGCCAACCTGGCTGTCACCTCCTTCTCTTGTCTCTCAGCTTCCTTTTTTCCTGAGGAAATCCAAAATTTCAGGAGTTTTAATAAAAAGGCATATAAGTATTTCACTACGTCCAGCAGCTCTCCAGCCCTGAGTCACAAACCCTCCCTTTAACTGCGTTCTTGCACACACAAAGGCATCCTGCACAAAGCATGAAGTAAAGCTGGTGCAGCAATTTTTACTCTTTTACCTGGCTTCTTTGTTTTGATACAGCGCCATGAATAATTTCCAAATGGGAAGAAAAAAATCCTAGTTTGTTAATACTTTTAAGCAGAAAATTAATGTTGATAACAGCAGGCTTCACAGAAGCTCAGAACCTTGAAAATCTTGAAAATGTGGTGACATTTCCACCGTTCCACGTGGCTTTAGTTTGGAGTGATAGGAGCTATCAGATTCTTCCTCAGAAGCTAATGAGTGCCTGTAACAGCGAGCAAAAAGAAACGTGAACTGGAAAAGAGCCGCTCTCTGGTTTCTCATCGTTGCCGTTGTCAGGGAAACAGCTTCCCCATCAATGGATGGCATGGGGTCAGACCAGCTGCTTCCTCCCAGGGCTGGCTCCCCGACATCACAAGGCTGCACTGAACAGATTAGAAATAAAGCTGAATAAATGCACATCTTTCTGAAAAAGACCAGTTGAAACAAAACTCAGCAGAGTTACGGATCTCCTAATTATGTCTTTTGAGCACGACGCCACAAGAACTGTCTCTGGGAGACATCATAAATCCAAGATACCGACAAAACATGGTCATTAAAGATCCCATGCCATCTTTTCACAATATTAAACACATTGTTAGTCTCACTGCCTTGGCTGTGCTCCAAGTTGAATAATTGCATTTTGGAGAACATACCTAAATTCCCCTGCCACTTAAACATGACAAGAAAGTTTTTATCGCTTCCTTTTGTAAAGCACCGGGGGTCATTGCTGGTGCATTTTAATGTCTTTATGCCACCAAATGCCCAGGAGAAGTGACACACTCATTCCCAGGATGACACAAACAAACAAACTCATAATTCCATGCATAGCAAATAATACAGTCTGCTACACAAAAGTCTATTTCACATATGAACATACCAGGATTTGCACAAAGATGATAATAATAAAGCTAGACATCATTAATGAAAGATGAAAAAATTATGGAGAAGCTGTAGGGAACATGTGCTAGCTACAATTTTTGATACACCCTGAGGATTTGGTTAGATTTAGTTTCTGACATTTCTTCAGGTTTCTACATCACTCATTATTACTTGGAATATGAGCTTAGTTTCTATTTCATGACAGTGTTCCAGGAACATATATTAAATTTTTTATTAAAAGCTAATTAATTTTAAATTTTGCCTCGGTCATCAAGCATAGCCTGTGATACAAGACAAGTAAATTCCCTTCCTGACTTCTGTTTGGGGGCTTAGAGACACAACAGTATCGCCAAAACCTGGACAGCCTCTTTCTCCCATGGGAATCTCATGAGGTTTAACAAGGCCAACTGCAAGGTGCTGCACGTGGGTCAGGACAACCCCTGGTATCAACACAGGCTGAGGGATGCACAGAACAAGAGCAGCCCTGCCCAGAAGGACTTGGGGGTGCTGGTGAGTGGGGGACTGGATGTCAGCTGGCCACATGTGCTGGCAACCCAGAGAGCCAAAAATGTCCTGGGTTGTACCCAAGGCACTGTGGGCAGCAGGGGAGGGAGGGGATTCTGCCCCTCTGCCCCGCTCTGGTGAGATCCCACCTGCAGTGCTGCATCCAGCTCTGGGGTCCCAGCACAGGAAGGACATGGAGCTGTTGGAGCGAGTCCAGAGGAGGCCACCAAGATGATTCAAGGGCTGGAGCACCTCTCCTGTGAGGAAAGGCTGATAGAGTTGGGGTTGTTCAGCCTGGATAAGAGAAGGCTTGACACAACTGTGGCCTTCCAGTGCCTGAAAAAAGCCTAGAAGGAAGATGGAGTGGAACTTCTTACAAGAGTTTGTATTGATATGCAAGAAGGAATAGCATTAAACTGACAGAGGGAAGGTTTAGATTGGATATTAGGAAAAAATTCTTTACTGTGAGGGTGGTGAGGCACTGGCATAGGTTGCCCAGAGAAGCTGTGGATGCCCCATCCCTGGAAGTGTTCAAGGCCTGGTTGGATGGAGCTCTGAGCAACCTGGTCTAGTGAAAGGTGTCCCAACCTATGGCAGGGAGCTAGATGATCTTTAGGGTCCCTTCCAACCCAAAGCAATCTATGATTCAATGAAAAGAAACCAAGGCAAAGCCAAAAATTAAAATAAACTGCTACATTTTTGACATATTTACAGTATTTGTGTTTACATGCTTGCTTTGCTCCTACCACTTAAATCACTTGAAATACAAGAACTGCTCTCTCATAAATTGTCCAATATGAGTATAAGTTTGTTTGTTTGCTTTCTTCCCCAGTAGACCCTCTACCCTGCTTTCATTCATCCTGGGATAGGAAATGACAGCCAAGTAGTCTAGACTTCCATAATTGTCAACAGGATCACAATCTGTCCCTGGTTCTCCCTTTCTCTACTGTGACACATTCTGTTCTTTAACTAGGCACATGATGAGATGTAATTTGAATTTACAGCATGGAAAAGAATCCCCAAGCACATTAGAAACTCATCTGCCAACTGCACGCAGCGATTGTTCCTCTCATTTCTGAAACACAACCACTTCTGCTGCGAAGCAAACTGACTTTTAATGGCACTGCAACTGTTTAAGACAGAGAAGAAGACAGACATCGTATCCAGTGCTAAAATCTAAGAGATTTTCAAGCTGATCCATGCTCCTTCAGTGCCTCTCCTGGAGCTCTTCCTGATGGTCTGTGGAAAGCTGCCTCAGTGTATTGTGCAGAACTCTTCTCCAGTTGTTTTAACCAGAATCCCAGAAGGTCTTTGGAAAGCAGGGGCTGCCTGTTTTATATTTGACCCCTGTATGGAAATGCTGCATCCAGCCATAGGGGCAAAAAAAAAAATCTTTTACAAGATGAGGAGGTATAAAAAGTGCAAATATAATGCATAAAGGAATATTAGAGAATGGCACAAGCTGTGGGATTATTCATGTCTGACTTTCTAGAACACATCCATTAGGCATCCATGAAATCCTATAGTATTTTTCCTCACTTCAACAATTAACTGCAGGATATAATTTTGAAGTCCCAGAGAAACCAATTAAAAGGTGCTCTTGAACTGAGGCTTGAGTCACAATTAAGTTTCATAAGACTTTCTCATACAGTAGACTGAGTTATTAAAAGAAAGGAAAAGAGTCACCAGAAATGACATTTTACTCCCATTTTGGCAGTGGAAAATCACTCTGGCATATGAATGGACCCCAAGATCAGTGACCACAGCAGATGTAGGATTTGCAGAAATTTTCTATAGCCAGAAGAGGCCTTTTGCATATGTCTCACAGTGCTTCTCTCACTTTGGTGGCATGCAGGGAGAACCTGGCTGCATGGAAGACAGGGTTTTGCAGGCATACTTGATGGGAATGCTAACAGAGATGCAAGATATATAATTGCATAGCATCTGATTTGCCTAGGATGCAGCAAGTAATGGAAGCAAGAAAAAAAAAAATAAAGAGCTACATGTCATCCTTCCCCTGATGGAGCCAAGGTTTGAATATGTGAGGATTAACAATAAGCTGAGGAAGGAGCAGTGAGGAGAAGCTACACACTGAAAAATCAGTCAAAAGAACAAATCCCTCTTTTGAAAACACAAAACCTACCACAGTTGGCAGGAAGGAGACTATCGAGGACTATGCACAAGACAATCTCTTACTGCCAAGCAGCAAAATACATCACTTCCCCATCAGTGAGGACCTTTGTGCCACAGAGGGAACATCCCCGAGGGAAGCAGAGCCAACAACTTTCCATAGCACTGAGTTATGGCATCTCAGGGAAACACTGAATCAAAGCTAATCCCAGCTACTTGTACGCCTGTGACTCAGAAACTGATGATTTTTAAGGCATGCCACTCTTGACTAAACAGAAACAAAGTCCCTCTAAGCCCATGGAAAACCAGATCAGCTTATGGTTCCTGACAGTTCCTCCAGTTATACCTCACTCTGTATTCATGCAGGAAAACATACAAAACGGCAAACATGAACTTATCCTCAGACCTGGAACCCCTTCCCAATTCCAGCCCCACTGCTGCTCTCAGACCTGGCTTTACCAAGGCACCAGAGGTGTGACAATAATGGCAGAGAGATGTCCAAGGCTGTAGGGTTCAGTCTGTTGCTGCTGCCTCTGCCCTTGCTGTTCAGGGGACAGGATGGGGTCTCAACCCATCAGTTTGCCTTTTACAGTCTCTTGGTAATAACAAAAAATGGTAGACAAAAATCAGATTTTACATTGTCCAGGGACTTAGAACAAAGTGTGACATTAAGAAATCTCCCTCTCTACCCATATTTGAATCCTTCCCATAGGTTGGCTAATGAATTAAACAGTAGGAGAAAAGGGTTATCTGGTACTTTTTAACGACATTTGTAACAAGACTTAACATGGAATCTGCTTGCTAGAAAATGCTGTGTCATCCACTTTAAAAGAAATGAAGTCTGCAATGGAAATTTTTGTCAAGGTTTCAACAAGCCATAAAGAACATTTTAGCAGTTTCAAAAATACAATACAATGTCTTTTTACTTGGTCATTTGTGCAGTTTGCAAAATTCTCATTCTTACAATCCAGAGGGAAAGTGTGCCACTCATTCAACACCTTCTAGGTTGGGAAAGCAAATGGTGAAGGAAAAAACAACTGCAATTTGGCACTTCCTAAAAAAAAAAACACAACAAAAACCAATTATTTTTAAATGACTAATTATTTTAGCATTCACTTTTCTACAGCTAAGCACACTGCAACAGGTATTACATATTTTCACTCATGCTGTAAAGGTATTTATTAGCTAACAATCATGTTGTAAACATAGTTAAAAACTGCACCAGACATGTGGCCATGAAAGTAACACCATAAAATAAATAATATAGCTCTAATATCACTGGGAAAACAACCCTTGTGAAAGACTACTAATAGAAAATACCTTCATCATACTTTTATTTTTACTACAAAAGCCAAATAACAAATATCCATCTGTTTATTCCTGTTCAAAGCCTAAAATGTAAAGCAAAATAGTCAAGGCTCTATTCTGACTTGTAGCTTAATCCTCATTTTATGCAGCTGCTCAAGGAAAAACTAACTTTCCAACTTTCATTTTCTTAACTTCACACAAATAACCCCTGAGTAAATAAGAATGGCCCAAACATACAAAATTATCTTGGGATCAAATCCATACTGAATCTCTGCTGAGATTCAAAATACTTTATTTTCACTTTATTTTCACTTTTCTCATGTCGCTTCTCATTTTAGATTTGTCCCCAAAGGAATATGTTGCTATAAATTACCTTTTCTTAGAATACATTCCACACTAGAGAAAATTAAGAAGTCCCAAGAGAAGTTGTGATGGGATATTTTCACATGAATTTTTCTATAGCCTGGAGGTTTAAACAACAGCTGAAAATGTGTAGTGTAAAATGGGTGGAGCTTCCAACTCCGTATTGGAGAACTAAAAGGAAAGTCATGGATTCACGTCACCCATATGCTATTCAGCAGCCTCCTCTGGATGAAGTTTGGAAATTCCTCAGCACCAGGAAGCTGACTGTGGCACCTACATACCAAGAGAGAACTTCCCCAGAAACGTGGTGTGGCTCTAAATTTAAGTCTTGATGTAATGCTTAGGTGTCTGAGGTTTAGAGGAGTTGCATCTCAGGTGTCCACCTGGACTGTAGCAAAGGCCCGGATTCAGACTGATTTAATCTGCTGAAGCTTTCTCTGTATTCCACTCCCACTCTATTTGAGATCTAGAGTTATCCTGGCAGGTTTTAATTACCCAGGAGCAGTCTGAGCAGATCATCTTTTCCCAGTATCTAAATAAAAGGGTTTTTTATCTCCTTTTTATTGTTCCTGAGTCTCACTGTACCTCAGCATTGATATAAAGCACAGAAGTTATACCCTAGGGATAGCAGATGTCTCCATCTGCTATCCTGCAGCCCCACTACATCCCTGTGCAGCTTTGTACCACAGGTACCATCCCTCCATTCTGCAAGATTTAACAGTATTTTCCAGGGATGGATGATAAGTTTCTTTTTTTAAATCATGGGGGGGTTTTTTCCCCATTTCTACATCTCGACCTTTGAAATACTAGTTATAGTTTTCAGATCTCAGAGGACAAAACCTATACTAATCCCCTAAATCAAAATTTCTTCCTGATTCTCAAGAATTCTGCTTATGTCTCCCCACTTTGAAAACTTGGCTCAAATGTCCAAAATCACATGTTAAAGAGTTACTGTTAAGAACGAGGGAAATCCTGGTCAGTATCTCACTCTCAGTCTTTCCCCTTGTCATACACCAACCCACCCTCATCCCCAGAATAACCCCGTAATACAGAAATACCAACCACCTCTACAAGACAATGGAACAAAGCCTGTTTTACAGGACCATCACCAAATGAGAGAGACCTTTTCTAGTGAAATTGAAGATTCAAAGCTCTGATATAAATTGACACATTCCACAATCAAAACAGGACTGAGAGAAGAGCTATGAAGAGAAAAAAGTAAGAAGTAGAAAGTGCTAATGCAACAACCAAAAGGCAGAGCACCATTTTCTTTTTCCCATGTGCTGTGGTGAAATTGAAAGCATTAAGAATGAAAAGAAATGGTACCCACTGCAAGGCACTGGGTGCTGTGGACACCGATGTGCTGAGCACTGCTACTCAGCAAGACAAACTGAATATGAACCTCTGGTTGCTGCTTTCTGTTAGCATTGCTCCCACTCGGTTTATATTGCAGAGGGGACTTGGACTCATTTGCTTTCTCCTGCTTTACTCAAAAAAATCAGTTGGATGAAAGGTGATTCAAACTAAGAGTCAAATGAGCCAAGCTGAAACAAGAGGAGGGTTCTGGTAGTTCAGCATACTCAATTTCTTACTCTGTGTGAGAAGCATCTTGCAGAGCAAGCAGAACATTTAACATTAATGTGTCTACATTGCAGACTGCAGTACACTGTCAGACCAGAGCTGGCTTTAAACTTGTTCTCTAGGTGCTGGAGACAGTGGTGTCATGATATTAGAGAGCTCTGGAAGAGTTATTTCACCATAGTTCTCTAAACAGACAGAGCCCAAGAACTGCAGGGTAAGATCAAGAGGCTGCAAGTCTGTTCAAATGCCAAGCAAGCTGGTCCCTTTTATAAACAGGGAATTTATTAACATGCTTAATACATGCAGCTGACAAACATATTATTGTTTCCTTTACAGCAGCATCTAGAGAGGCCTTTGGCTGAGATAAGGACTCCCAGCTGTGCTAAACATTATGTAGGCACAGAGCAAAAGACAGGCTCCATTCAGAGGAGCCGGCATTGTACAAAGGCACTGTGCAACTGTGGCTCGGTTCTGCCTGTCAGCAACGCTGCACTTTAAAGCCTGGATTTCTCATCTGCATCTTGGAGCAATGACTTAAGGATTCCGTGTAAAAACACTGCCTTGCCAACCTGATGCTGCTATACCCACCAGACCCCTAACAACTGATTTGGATGGTACAATAGTTAAACACAGGGAAAGCCTGAAATCTGTGTATTTCTTTAACACAACATTAAATACTGTAACTCAGGTGCTAGTTAGCCTGTTCTGCTTTACACAGCTCTGTGTAAGTCTTCTATAATAAACCATGTGATGACTCATAAACATCTCTAACATTTCCCTGGGTGCTCAGTATTTTATTACATAGATGTCAATTATGTTTGAGCAGCAGACTGCACAAGCCTGAACAGTCATCTATTATATGAATGCTTCCATTGATTCCTTTACTACAGAGAGTTATGCTTTCATATATCTTACTGAATAGGATTTGTTTCCACAGGCACTGGGGGTAAACTGTTGGTGAAAGTGCTTTCACAGGTTACCACCACCACCACTGTGCTCAACCTTACTCAAAAGATTTCTCAGGCTTCGAATAATACATCTTCCCCTCACCCCAACCCCCACTGCCTTTTTCTTTTAAAGCAAACTTTTCTATGAGGAAAAAAAATAACCAATTTTACAGATACAATGTGATAGTCATTGTGCTTGACACAATTTAACAGGATTGACTTAAAGAAAGGAGCTTGAAAATAACCTAGGATGAACAGCAGGTTGTCCTCTAAAAATACCCAGTTCATGGAGCACTCAGAAATGAAAAGCATCCAGCTCACGCAGATATATACAATATAGGACCTTGAGGTACAAAACACACTGAAATCAGATAATGGCCTGGATATTAAAGTGCTCTGCTCTTAAAAATAAAATATTCAGAACTGGCTTCTTCACCAACAAGAGACATGACATCTAAGTTACGTGTTAGTGCAACACGGTCAAGGTAACACTGAAACCACGAAAATATTCAGATACCTTTTCTTGAAACACTGATATTTATCACTCACAAACATCATATGCCTGTTTTTAACAAGTCAGGGCCTGTTGACTGCCTCCCTGGAAGTAGGAATCCCTGTCAGAGCATCAGGCACCAGGCAGGAACTGTGCCCCGTGAGATAAGAGTGAGAACAGAGCACACACAGTCACAACACTGTCACCACTAAAACCCCTGCAGAAGCCTCCAAGAGGTTATAGACAGAGGTCCAGGAGATCTCCTGGACTGTCTGTGCCATGCCAAGGGAGAGGTTTCTCTTCCTGATCTGGCTACTGATTGGGTGATCAAGGGATTCCTTCCTCTTCCCCTGAGTTGAGTCTCCAGCTGTCACTGTCACCTCAGCACCTTTCAAAGATAAATTAGAAATGCTAAAATGGGTTCATGGGCTACTCCTTTTAGGTCTTCAACTTAGTACCCGGTGCAATGGATTGCTGCCTGAAATGTGCAGCAATTTTGGTTCCAGTAAACTAAAGATTTCCTGTCAAAGGGATTAGAAGGTTAGACCAACCCATGCTGCCCCTCTAAAGTGAGCTGCTAAGGAGAAACAGAAGCATAAATACCACAAAATTACTGGCAAGTGGGGCCAGGAATATGAAGAGCTTGAATGAGCCCTCTTCCTCCACTTATGGGTAGATAGTGATGGTCAGTTCAGACTGGGATAAAACTGGGCTGAATGAAAGTCAGAGAAAAGCACAAGATGGCAGATGGGAACTTCATTTTATATCTGGGAGACTGACACAAAATTGATGTTTTATTTGCATGCATTTGTAGCCTGCAAGCCTGATGAGAGGCATACAATAAAAAAAAAATTAATCACTGTCGTATTTTTGCCTGACTGATCTGTCTGACTTCACCTAGAATGACATGGTTTGTTTTAAAATGTCATTTTAAAGCAGAAAAAAAATCTTGTTTTCTGTAGGTTGTTTTGAATGAACCGAGGCTTTGGGGGTGAAGTCTACCACTAAATAACCATTCTCAAGTCTTGTCCAGTGTCTCCTGCACATCCATGCAGACTGTCTCCGTATGGCTGACACAATATACAAAGCTCTTGTAACTATCACTCATCTATATGCCATAGCCACCTTCCTGCTGCTTTTTTGGGCTCCTAGTCTTCTTACACAAAAAATCCCAAATCATCTCATGTCCACCCAGCTTCCTTTTCCATTTCTCAGACTATACTTTTTACCTTGCCTCCCCAATACCAATATTTACTTAGCTTTTCCTCGCAGAGCCAGTCTCACGCACTAACAGGTGCTCCCCTGCTGTTTCTTCACATTTTATCGCTTCATCTCCTGTAGCTGTCCTGCCACAAATTATTTTCTGTCTGCCTTTTCCATCATTGCTTTATTCTGTCTCAGTCCATTGTACCATTAACTCTATTGCCACTTTTTGTTGTTGTTGTTGTTGTTGTTTTGTTTGGTTTTGGTTTTTTGGGAGTTTTTTTCTTTTTTTTCCTTTTTTTTTCTTCTAGAAATACCTATGAGCTTGGCCAGTGTCTGCAAGTCCAGCATCCATAGCAGGGAAAAATGTTTTCCCGCTAGAGAGAGGTCACCATTACTCAGATTTGTCATGGCTCTTCTGGTCCATACAAATGATAAAAAAATGTATGGCCGCTGTGCCTTTTTAGCATTTTGAAAGTAACGCACAGAAGGCAAAAACTCATGAGACAGCTTTCATGAGAGATTGTGAAAACTCAGGTTTTGTTGGTCACAAAGGCACTTTTAGAGGCTCCACTGGGCCAAAGTGCTGCCTGTCATGTTCTCCCCTGCTCCGAGTTATGTGGCAGTCAGTTTTACCGAAAGTCCCTGCATGGCAGTCTGAAAATGCTTTACAAAGCCATAAAAGCCCAGGCTAGAAAATGCCAGATATTCTTTACTCAGCTTGTTTCTTCCAGCTGGTCAGGACCAGGCTCAGTTCTACCTCCTCCAGACACACAGAGATGGCTCCTACTGAAAGACACACAGAGGCCAGCAGTCCCAGAGCATTCCAACAGAGCTGAAAAAGGGCTGGAAACAGGGAGAGCTGCCCAAAGCATGGATCAACAAATGAAGTGGTTGAAGATGCATGTCCTCATCACATCTCCACCACTTAGGGAAGAACAAAGCGTAGGACCACAAGAGTTAAAAGGAGAATCATTTGTATGAGAGGTGTGAGGTAAATTCTTCCCTAAGGAACCGGATTCCATGCATGTTTCTGCTATAGTATTTATACCAAGACCAAGCAAATCACTTAAAATCAATTGTTTGCTGAGGAGTCACTGAGATCTACAAAGTACCTAGATATCTTTGCCTGCAGTGATTATGTAAAGAACTTGAGGAAAACATACTTAACTGTGTGTGTCCATTTCCTAAGTAGTCACCTGAAAATCTCTGGATCTAACTGGCAGAAATTCTGAATACCCACAAACCCAACAGACAACCACAAAAACATTATCTCACTTTTGTAAACAGATGATGTTTTATACTGGTTGAATAAATAATCAACGAGTGGTGGGCCCTTCTTGCCTTCAACCTATTCTCCAAATTCCCTGCCTGTAAAACAGGAACTTTGCCATGACTTTACCCCTCAGGTTAATTTGAAGATAAAATTGACATCCATAAGGCATTCAGACACTGCACTGAGGAGCATCATGGACAAATCTATCTATGGGATTATTAATAGTTTTTCTATCATTGTACATGTCCTCATTAATAAGTAATCAAGCACTGTTCACCTTTTCTACCAGAACAGAAAGAGGTCCTACAGGAGGTATGATTAAAGGCTGAAACATAATTCATACACACAAGAGGACCACATTACAGCAGTCAGGGTATCTTCTCCTTCACAGAAAATCGAGAAATTTGGATAAAATTTTAGGGGAAAAAATAATCACTTCTAGGAAAACCAGGTCTTCTAAACTGCAGCTCTTGACTTGCTCTAACTTGGACCTCCTTGTTTCTACTTTCTGTATATCTAGTTGCCCACAGGGAAGCTGCTGATAGCTTAGCTTGTTCTGAAGTTACAGTGAACCATGTAGAAAGTGTAGTAACTATCTTGCCCTGTAATAGGTTGCGCTCACTAGTCCTGTTGGATCAGGATTTCTTTTAAAGGTAGCAGATAGTGTGGCTGTAAGATATAAAAAAGATTTTCTATAAATTACCATGTCTTTAAAAATCTGTAAAAGTGTTTATTGTGCAAGAGCATGGGGTGGGGTGGAGGGAAGTTATCATGTGGCCAGATATTCTGAGTCACATGGCTCAGTGCTTATGAGTGAGAAAACTTCTGTCAAGCTTCTGTAATTGAATCAGATTTTGACAATGTGAAGATACTAATGTATGTCTTAAAAATCCAGTAAAATGGCAAAAGGAAAGGCTGACAAAAACAAAAATGAGCAACTCATCATGTCATAGAATGCAGTTTTATGGTGGGTGACTTGGTCATGTAGCTGAGCATATAATTTATAGGGGGTACTGGACTGGACTTTCTGAAACACTCAACTACAAAGCATGTCTTGAAAAAATCCAGGTGCTTCCTGCAACCTAAACTGCAGTAAAATGTTGGATGCAGAGAACAGAGAGTTTGGGGTATGTTTTCCAAATATGGTTTACAAACCAGCACAAATCAACACATGGCTGTTGAAAGCAAACAACTCAACTCTTCTTTTCTTAAAAATGCACCAGCAGTGTTCATCAGACATTAAAAGCCCATGAGCTCTCTCCCACTGCTTGTGAGCCAAATGTACCGGCAAAAAAAGGTAAGAGATGAACATTTGTAATTAGGATGTGTCTTTCAATAAAAGGAATCCCAGATTCATGGAAATAGCACTGTGTGAACCAGCCACTTTCAGCAGTGCAGATGTCTGGACCCAGGCACAGACATCATGCGTGATGTACATTGCGTGATGTACCTGGGTAGGATGTGCCATGGCAATTACGCAGCAATCTCACACACACTCTGCAGAGTACTGTCATTTTTGCTGACAACAATATTAAAGTTATTGTTTGTTAACATAAAGAGACATTAGTGATGATCTCAGTTCCTTGAGAGGAAGAATATAACAAGGCAGGGCTCCTCAGCTACTGCTATCAGGAATGGCCACACTGGACATGGCTAAAGAGGACGAGGAGTTGATGAGTCTGACCTATTTTCACAGAATCATAGAATAAGCTGAGTTGGAAGGGATCCACAGGGATCATCGAGTCCAACTACAAAGCACCACCCTCAAGAGTCACACCATGTGCCTGAGAGCATTGTCCTTCTTGAGCTCTGTCAGGCTTGGTGCTGTGACACTGCCCTGGGGAGCCTGTTCAGTGCCCAACCACCCCTGGGGTGAAGAATCTTTTCCTGATATCCAACCTAAACCTCCCCTGACACAACTTTAGGTCATTCCCTTGGGTCTTGTCACTGGTCACCACAGAGAAGAGATCAGTGCCTGCCCCTCAGCTGTCCCTCATGAGGAAGTTGTAACTCCAATGAGGACTCCCCTCAGTCTCCTCTTCTCCAGCCTGAACAGAACAAGTGACCTCAGCTGCTCCTCATATGGCTTCTGCTCAAGGCCCTTCACCATCCTTATTGTGTTCTTTTGGACCCTCTCCAATAGCTATGGGTCTTTCTTGTTTTGTGGCACCCAAAACTGCCTCCAGCACTCGAGGTAAGGCTGTCCCAGTCCAGAGCACAGTGGGACAATCCCCTCCCTTGCCCAGCTGGTGATGCTATGCCCAATGCCCCCCAGGACAGGGCTGGCCCTCCTGGCTGCCAGGGTACTGCTGGCTCACGTTCAACTTGCCACTGACCAGGATCCCCAGGGCCCTTTCCACAGCACTGCACTCCAGCCTCTCGTTCCCCAGTCTGTCCATACATCCAGGGTTGCCCCATCCCCGGTGCAGAATCCAGCACTTTCCCTTGTTGAACTTCCTATGGTTGGTGATTGGCCAGCCCTCTCATTTATCAGGGTCTATCTGCAGAATCCTTCTGCCTTTGAAGCAGTTTAAAATACATTTCAAGAACTCAACATTTTTCTTTAAGACCCAACCATCCAAACCTCAAGACTATAGTCTTGAGACTGAGGTCTTTGAAAGATAAAAGATCAAATGAGACCTGCTCCTATTTCAAGTTTTTAAGGAATAATTTTCATCTATTGTTCCCAATCTACGGCTTTTATTTACTTACATACTGACTGCACACATGAGGAATCTGCAAAGAGCAGATTGATATTAGATGCCAAACCTGATATGAAGGCACCACATGCACCTGAGGAAGGATGTGTGTAGTAGAATATGCTTAAAGAAGAGTTGTATAACAACATGTGAATTACATAAAGGACTAATAGCTGCCTCTGAAGGCTAATAAACATGCATAGCTTGTGAATGACCTCCACTCTCTCAGTGTTAATAACTACACTATGTTCTTGCCTCTCACCCGACATGCTCCTTTTTGGAGTGTCAGTTTTCCCATACATGCTGATCTTCCATCCTCCTAACTAATTCTGATGGCTTGTCCCTCCTGCCACAGCTCACAGTTTATTATTTTGAAGACCCTTGCTGTGAGGGATCCTTGACTAGGAAGGACACCATGGCTATAACGACATTTTGCTTTTTAGTATCCTCACCTATGAAACAGAGATAGCTCAGCTCAGTGCCCTGTGGTTCTGTTTGTTTGGGTTACAAAGGCATCTAGAGCATCCATGATAGCAGATAGGTGCTGTGAATCTCAATATTTTTATGTTTCACTTTATATATATCTACATTAATTCCCTTTGCCACAAAAACTGTTTTGAAGAGCAACTGTTCTTTCCACAAGAGCAGTTTCCATTATTCTCCACCTCTTTCCTCCTACTGAGAAGCTGGTGAAGCTGGTAAAAGCAGACATAATCACAAGCATCTTCCCAGTAAAACATCAAGAACAAGGAGTTAACAGTTCCCAAGAACCCACTGTTCAAAATTTATATGTATAAAATCTTCTTAACAGTAAAAAGCACTCTTTTTTTTAACAGAAAAGAAAGGTCTCATAGTTGGAGAAGAGCTTCACAGTGTATAATTCAACTTCTGTTTCAAAAATGAAAAGCAACACAAACACATTTTTTGTCTGTTCAAGATACTGTCATAGACCCCACAGAAAACAAATTTTTGCAGTATCCAAGATCCAAACCTGGAAGAAACCTTCATTCTCCATTAGCCAGAAAGACCGAATGTGACAGTTTGTGCCTCACCTTTCAAACTCAGCTATTTATCTGTGTTGGCAAAAATAAAGAGGCTTGAATGGTGTCTCCTGCATCGCATAACCCTCTACACCTAACAGCATTACCATGACAAAAAGAGTACTTATGATTCCTCCTACACAGGAGTAGAGGAAGAAAAACTTGTAAATTGGCAGTGACATCATCTTCTAGAAAGTGATTCACACTTCATGAAACAGCAGAGAAAATGAAATTTACTCCCAACCACCACAAAGCTCTTTCACTGAACCAGTGTGTGGCAGAAATGATAGTAGAAGACATAAATCCTTTCTCTGTTTTCGAAAGACAAGGATTGTGTAATGAGCTAGAGTGCATAGAGCAAAATTACCATATACTGTCACTGAAATATATTTCCCCTGTGGTTTTGCCAAAAAAAGGTATGAAGCCGGGATAGAAAATAAAACAGGTGATGCTGGAGGCAGAAAGTGGATTAATACGCATCACCATCAATATGTGACTGGCTTACAAAACAGTGTCTTGCATGACTGACAGCACCAGAAGATGAGCTGTTTAATATTCTCTCTGAAGCTGCCCTCTCCTCAGAATACAGCCACACCTGAATACATTGCAACCTCCACATCCCCTGCTCTGCTGACAACGTGCTGAGGAAGCGGAGAAAATTTTAACACGCGGAGGATAACGTTTCCCCACATCTCTCTCTCTGAACCCTGCTGGACCCTGACAAAAAGAGAAATGAAATAATTGCCTAGTTTTCCTACAGAATTCCTCAGTTGTAGCTGCAACTACTATTTATATTATAGCCATGCCCTTGATGAGCAGATGTTTGCAGACAAATATGAAGGATCTCGCCTTGCCACAGACTGTGGTTGATTGAACTACATGACTTCTAGGCTGGTGTCATTTTCTGTCCATGGGTCAAAGCATTGCAATCTCCAAATAAATTAGGCATGAGCACCACACAACAGAAGAGAACTCTAAAAAGTTGCCGTTTATGAAAATAAAGCTGCCTCCACTCTCGCAAATCTACCTTCAGCTAGAACTACCACATGCTGAAAAGAATGACATTTATCAAGCTCTGCAGAGAAGACAAGTCTGAAGCTCCATTTCTGTGTTGAAGAGAAGGAAGCAAGAGATTAAAATATCTGTAAATGAAGTAACCCACATTTTTCCTCTTCGCTCCCAATGCTTTGGTCCAACGCGACAGAAGGACCCCAAACATGCAAGAACATATGACACTGCTTTGGGCCAAACCTCAGCAATCAGGTTCTGAAGGCTGCCGTACCAAAACAACCATGATTTTGGCAAACTTTTAACCTGGATATTAGTCAAAAAGTTTACAGAAGTTTGAGAACCAAACTGGGCACTGATTCAAGTAAGCAAGACCTTGAATACAGTTTTGCCACAACAAGCATATGAATTTTATTGTTTCACGCAATTTTTATGGAAAAACCCAGCTCTACTGACAGCTCTTGTCATGATTCAGTGTCCTTTTTGGAGCAATGCATTGACAAGCTGGCAACTGGCCACAAGCACAGGAAGAAAATAAATGAAATGTACCTTCCTGTTTCCATCCAATTTTGGAAAAGGGCACTTGCATGGCGGAAACTGGTAAGTCAGCCCACACTCACTACAAGTTTCTTTCTTCCACTTTTTTAATCAAATATCAATGTTAATAATGTAAGGCTTATAAAAATAATTGGTTCAGTATAACCTCCTACACAATTAAGCTCCGACAGAAAAATTAAATGAAAACACTATATAAAACACACATTTGTGTAAGAGGTGCCTAGGAAATATAGAAATTAATCTGAGCTTCTTATGATTTTAAACCAAGCTGTGCCTCTCTTGATGCTGGAAGTAGAAAAGGAGTTATGTGAGCATGATTCTTCTGGACTGGTCAGTCCTTGAAGGAAGTGTTCTCTGTTCATACAACACTTTTCTGGGGTATAAACCTCTCCTGTGGGATATAAACTTCCACTTGTTCAACAAGCACTACTCAGCATCTGACTGGTGCATTGTACTTCTGCAGGCCTTACTATGTTTAGACTCAGGCAAGAATCCCTTTATTTCAATAATAGTTACATTATGAGTAAAAGCTTATGTTTGTTTACACAACAAGTTTTAGAAGTTACTGTAATAGATATTCTCTGCCATTTCATAATATTTTTTCAATAGTACTAAAAAGCCAACCTAATAATTAATTATGAAACAATCCAATAATCCACATTTTACTATTATACAACTGTAGAAGTGGAGTCTCCCTGATCAATAAATGGATAAAAGGAGAGGCAAACCAATTACTGGCGTCTTCTGAAAAACAGCTTCTCCCTTCACATACCTCTCCCTCCTCTCAGAGTGGAAGTATTTGCTCTGTGTCACACTGCTACTTGCCTTTGGTGACCCAGCAGAGGAAGGATCACCAGCGGCCTCGTTGCCATTTTTACTGATGCCATCAGAGTGCAGTAAACCACTAACACTGGCTTTAGTAGCAGTTGGATTTGTTGGGGTTTTATCTTTTTGTTTTTTAACACCTTTTGCACCTCAGTATCAAAACCCACAGAAACCAAAACCTGTGCTAGAGTACTTAAGTGCACAGCACGACAGTTCAAATGAAGCAATATTTTCCTACGCCTTGGAAAACACAGTGTACCTATCACTCTAATATTTACCACTAATGAATCCTCAAATCTAAACTGCAATGTCAAGGTCAGCTTTTTTTGGAAATGTCAGGCCCTACAAGGAAATAACATAGCTAGGGGCAGAGGAATGTTTATCTAGAGATTCAAGAGGATGGTAAACCATCTTTTAAACAAAGGGTTTATTTCAGGATTCTGGCTCAGTTCAAATTGTTCAAAATGTTTCACTGAGTCCATTCTAAATTTTAAGAAATTACAGCCCCTTTGAGCATGTGTACTCTTAACTGTTGCTTTGCTTTCACTCTGTAGGAGTGACATACTAAGAAGATAACAGCTGCAACCACTGGTTATCAAAAAATCATTCTCTAGGATAAACTCTCTTTTAAAAGCAGCCATACCAATCAGCCTAGGGTGACACTTACAAGCAGACTGATCAAAAGAAAAATGTACAGAATCCAGTGCAGCAGATATCAAAGCAAAAAAAAGTTGTCCTTTTGCAAGGAGGAGGATTTATATGGCTTCCCAACACTCTCCTTGGCAACAGACACCTGGAGACTCCCATCAATAACATGTCCCAAAGAATGAGGAAACATCTTGGCCAGTATAACATTTTCCTCTGACAGTGGTAATACATCATTTTATTTGCTACGGTGACTGTTCCTGCAACATTTACATTGCAGGGAGCAGAGGTAAGACAATTCACCTCTTTCAAAAATTTTCAAGCACAAGAGAGTCTGTTCCAAGACAAACTAATGTAGAGAAACTGGAAGATCCCAACATGCAGTTTTGCCAAAAAAAAAAATCTGAAAGGAATATTTTTTCAATTTTTTTTAAAAAGAGATAAAAAATATTTCAGTGTTCATATCCTTTCTATTCAGCTTCTTCAGATAAAAAATGAGTGGGTAGATTCAGTATGTTCTTTGACAGTTTATCCTGTTCCCAATATGCACATAGTTCCTGCCCATCTTTCAGAAGGATGGATCAGACAAGAAAAACAAAAAGAAAACAAAAAAAAATTCTTCAGATTTGCAAACATCTTCCCATTTCTGCACTTTTTAAGACCTATTAACCAACTCCCTTCACTAGTAATATAAAAACTCTCTTATCTGCTAAAGATGCACTTCCACTACCAGTGTCATCCTTCTGTCCTCAGGGCAGGACCTTCCCTGGACTGGCCATGGCAGGGATCATGCCTCTGGAAAGGGTAATGTAATTCAGCAGCAGAACTCCTGGCTCCAGCCTCTGTTCTTGGAAGCCGCTGCATAATTATAATCTCCTTTTAACATAATTACCTTGATAAGCTACATATTCATCTTTGGGAGGATTATCACTAATGATTTCTTAATCCTTCTGTTTCTTATTTCAAAACAAGAGTTGTCATCCAATGTTTTTACTCATTTTCTGGTACTTCAAATGGCTTCTCCAAAGTTACTGTATGGTAGAATCCATAACAGGATTTCTCTACAAAAGAGATGCTTTTTATATGCACAAACAACTTGTCAATGTAAAAACATACATCAATACATGATTTTTAAAACACTAAGGAAGGCCTACAGGTTTTATAAGAACCAGTAAACACGGCTATGCAATGCTGGCAGCTTTTTTATGAGCCTTTTTATGGACACTCGAAAAAGCCCATCCCAAAAACTCATATCAAAACAAACCCCACACACATATACATATATATTTGTTCTTTACCTTGTAAAAGGTCTTCCCCTATCCTATCTCTCCTTGCTCCTAAACAGTAGCCAGTAAAATATAGTTTCTTCACTGATTTGCAGGAGCTATTTTTCCCAATTGGGTTCTTAAGCTGCACACTGCATCCTGTAAAAAATATTTAGTCTGATTTACAAAATCTATTTCTCTCCTTGGGCCTTTAAGCTGCTGTTGCAAAAGTGATAAAGGTGTTCTCATTCAGACTTTTATTGTTCCTGGGCCTCTTGCCACCTGTTTTTATTTTCTCCCTCTTCCACTTTCTTCCCAGCGTTTTTGCTCAGGCACCACACTTGTCCATCAGAGCTGATTCTGAGTAACAGAATCAAATAAGCTCATTTCTGCTAAAAAGTGCAAATTGTTGCAACTGTGAATGAAAGCGTTGTCCTAGAGACTAAAATCCTAATTCAATAAAATTTAAGTATGTTTAAATATAGTCCTATTTAGCTTTATGTACCAGCCAAACTTCTCCTCTGAAGCCATCATTGCTCTTTGATGTTCTGATCCTTGAGTTATCCCCTTTGTCACTTGTCCCACTGCATCTCTGCCCTGGTGAGCAGGGCAAACATGCCAGCACCCCAGCAGAGCACTCCAGTTCCTAAGGAAAGAAATGCAAGCAGTTTCTTTGTTTCAGTCGCAGTCTGATTCACTGAGAAGCAAAACAACAAAAAGAAAAAAGATGCCTAAATATTTTTACAAGAAGCCTTATACCAAAAAGATGATAACTGCCTCTAAAAACCAGAGAGCCTGGTTTCAAGAGCCTACTTGAAGCACTCTTGCCCTACCAACCTACTGAATGCATTTTGAATTGGCGCGTGTGATATTAATTATGCATGTGGGTTTGTCCATAAAATTCATGTTTATCAGTGAGTATGCAATGCAAAAGCAGAAATAGAGATTAAAAGGTTAAAAAAAATCAAGAAGCTAACACTAGACAATTAGACATTTGTCCACGAGTTTCAACTAAAAGTTTACTCAAAGCACACTCCATTTTTCATCTGATAGATCTACCTCCACTGTAACCTCAGATAAGATAATAAATGTGACTTGGTATAAGTATCTTCTTTCTTAATATCTATCCTCATTAATATATTCTACTTCAAAGCAATGAAGTAGTTCACACAGAGTTCAAATGAATATAGTTTGATTTTGCAAAAAGTATCCTTTTTTTGAGTGTTGCCACTTACTTCATCACTGCAGCGTGAATTAAACATGAATTCATGATAAAATCATCAAAATGCAAAAACGAAGTGACAGTAGAGGGATCAAAGGCACCTTCTTAGTTGCCAGAGAAATCAAAACAGCAAATGAATTTGAAGTACACAGTGCTCGCACAATCTCCTAGGACAAGTGCACATGAAGTGTGCAAAGAAACTCTTCATCCTTGTGTTCCAGCAGCAGAACTGAAATGAACAGAGGATGAATTCATTATTATTATTATTATTATGATGTTCAAATAGGGTAACAGTCATCGTATTAGCTGGTGGCACTTCTGAAAGGCGCTGTGACAGGTTACCGAGAGGTTCACGCTGTCACTGTGTGAGTCGAGTGGGCACAAGAAATTCATATCCAAGTTTTTTAGAGTGCTCTTAATCAGAAACACACCAACTGCATCAGTTTTGAAAGCACAGAAGAAACTCTATTAAACAGTTCAGGTTCACAGGCTGGGCGTTCAAAATGAATATGAAGGGCAGTGTTCCAGCATGGGCATTCAAAAACATCACCGCACAAAAGATATGTGGTGTAGGACTGAATTTTTCTCAAGAGGTCTCACTTTCCCCATGCTGCTCTCTGCTATCTTCAGCTAGGGCACAGAGGCTCCAGAGATGTCGCTTGTAATATTATTTTATCTAATATGGAAGCTGTCCAGTCCACTTACTCATTTCACAAAGACGACAGACAAAATAGCATATGGTAATGATTTGCAGTCACAGCTGCCCTTGCTGGGATTTGAAAGGGGAAAGACTCCATATCCATTACTGCCTCCCTGAGAACCTCATCCTCCAGGGTACAGGAATTGTCTCTTTTGTTAGTTATTATAGTTCTCTGATTAATAATGATAGTTTTGATTTAAATACGGGCAAGAGAAGCTGCACAGCACTTTCAGATTAGAACTGAACACAAAGCAACTTGGAGGTGCTCTGGGGAGGACCCAAGTCCCATTCCCAGCCATGACACACACACATCCCACCACCAGATACACTCTTCAGATTTTATTAAGGTAGCTGCTGAAGTCTCTGTTGGGGGCAGAAAGAGGGGCATATCCCCCTGCCCCCTCCTGTGGGCAGCCTTGGCTGCCAGGACAGGCCTTGATTTCAGAGCCCGGTGCAGCCCCCATATCCCTTGAAAGCCCTTTCCCCAGTATTATGCTCCTGGGCTGCTGGACCTGCAGTACACCAAGCAATGAGGAGAAAGTTAGAAAGACTCTGCATGCCCTGTTGTCCCCTAATTATCTGCCATGGGTCCAAACATGATACTATAAATGTTTGAACTATGAATGTTATTTATTTTAAGGCGTGAAGGAAGGATGACATGCTAATGTTTTTCAGATGATGTTTCAAGGAAGAGAAGAACCCAAGGTAAGCATTTCTAAAGTTCACCTTAATGTAGACTGTGAAATACCCTTGAAGGATTAAGCAGTCCTGGCCTTGGCATATTCATCATTCTGCTCTTGTCACAGCACTTGATTGAATGTTTTTTCAGGAGGTAGAGATTAAATTGAACCAGAACTAATTGAAGGTATATTTAATAAAAGCATCATCATCGTAATGAGTATACAACTGCTACGCTAACGCTGAATAATGTTTAAGCTACTGAACAAGTCCATATTGTTTCACCTAATAGGATTCACTGATTACCAAATAATTAATTCTACTCTAATTTTGCAACACTATGTGAAAATGTGAAACCCACTCATAAATTAATTAATTCTCAAGTCAATAAAAGAGACAAGTGTCTGGGACTTACAACTGCTTCTTCTGAAATCAATCAAGGTATTATCACTTACTTTGAGTCATACAGGATTGGTTTTGGTTCTTCAAGCACTTAGTGTAGTTATTACATTGTAATCATGTGTAATGCAAGCCTGGCAGACATGGGCAAACACTGAGCAGTCAAAGCTGCTCTGAGCTTTTTACTCGTCTTCAGTTACACTGATGTCCCTTTTCACAGCTTCAAAACACTTACTTGCATCCTTCACCTTTTTTCCCATCCTGTCATGTGCTCTCCATGTACATGTCCTGCACATCTGGTTAGGACATTGAATTTAAAGATATTATTATGGCTCTTACTTCCCATTTTCCAGCTCAGTTGCACAAGCTATTGGCACACTGGTTGTGAATGCTGCTTACAGAAGCAGCAAAGCAAATATCCTAACTGATCAGCTCTTAAAAATCAAGAATTCTTGAAAACAACAATAAACAAGCAAACAACCCCACAAACAAACAAAGGAAGTGAAAAAATAAATAATCCACAGCCACAAGTCACAGTATCCATCCTCATTCCTGGAAATAAATTTCTTTTGTGCAGTCAGAGCTTGAATTATCATTTGCTAGATATAGTTCAAATTTCCTCTTCCATCCTTTTTTACTCTAAGGAAAAGCAACATCTATTGGGCCCTATCATGGACACCTGGCAGGTATAACCACAGAGATTTCTGTAGTCCTTCCAAAACCAACCCAGCTAACAAATGTATGAGAAAAACAGGAAAGCAACATTATTCTTTAAATGGCAGGAGGTAAAAACTTGTAGCTCTCCCATTTAAGCAAAGAAATTCTCTGATTACTCTTATTCTTAAGCAGGTGGAACTGGCACCAGTCTTGACCTCAGCATTTAGGATCAGTGATTGGGCTTCTTCCATTACCCCATCACCCTACAACATCTACACTTAAACTCTGGTTCTATTTCCCATTTATGCTTCTGGGTTTTAAACTGTTTCGTCAAATATCTTTGTAAGATATTTGCCAAGAACATGAGCTACAGGAAATAATACTCAGCAGGTTTCAAAAGTGATATGAAAATACCATTTCAGAGGCCACCCAAGAGTTTTAGCATGACAAACGGTGTTGCCAAATGATGCTACTTTCATTCAATTTCTCTAACCATGTAAACCAAAAATGCTTTCAATCCAGCATTTAAACAAGCACTTGAGTTCCTCATTCAATCTCACAATTCCTGTAAAAACTCATTTTAGGGTCCCCAGCATTTAAAAAAAAAATGAATATGGGAAAGTATTTGCTGGTGCTCTTTATTTCTCCCTCCACAGATTTTAAAGGAAATTCCAGAAAACCTTCAAGTCATCTTGGAATCATTATGGATATCAGAAAAACTTTAGAATCCTGAAAATTGCTCACCTTCTGCACTTCAACACTAGCAAAAAGCCATTCGGCTGCCTTCTACATGGCTGACCTGCCTTAATTAAAGTATGGATAGGAAACCTGAAAAGTTAAATCTTGCTAAAAATGCCTGAGCCGAGGGAATGCAGCAATCAGTGCTACATGAGTTAGACAACAGCTCCAACATCATGTATGAGCACTGTACAAACAACACAGGTACTTGTAAACTATCGTAAAAAGAAAAAAAAGAAAAAGAAAAAGAAACCAAAATCCCTGAGCCCCAGAAAACTCCGACATGAACAAGCCAAGTTTTAAGTATATCTTAAAAGAAAAGTAAGAGAAGAGATATTTCCCAGAAGATGTAGAAAAACGACTCAGATTTCTGGATGTCTCTCTCCTTCTGGTAGCTTGACACTTCTTTTTCATTTCTAAAATCACATCAGTTGTAAGTCAAAAACAGACAAGTGGCGTAATAGGTGGCAAAAAACATCTAGAAGGTGAGATAATGCCAAAGGAGTGGAGCTGGCTATGGCAAATAGCTGTTAAATTGGCAAAAGGAAGTGAAAATGGAAATAATCAACTCCAACCTGGCCCAGAGAGCAGACAGGAAGCAAGGGGACATCCAGCCTTTTTGACTGCCCTATTCTGTACTGACATCACAACAAAGGAGCAGTAAAAGGCAACTGATGAATTGTTTTTCTTTTTCCTTTTAAACAAGAAACTGTAAATTCACCTGATTCCTCCCTCTTATACTGGCCATAGAAATTTTGAAACAATGTCTCTGCAAGGCCCACTAAACACTTAGAGAAGAGGGAAATGAAAAAATCATCGTGGGTTTCTTGTTGGGGTCCCAAAAGAGGTTGCAGTTGTCTTGGGTTTTACAGACATTTGCCCAAGACAAATGTGTCCTAAAACATTTACAATCCAAATACCTGGAACATAAAGATTACTACACTCACCTTAAAGTGGGATAATTCAGTAGTTATCTGGACTCTCAGCAACAGAGCAGAAGTGGAACAAGATTCCTGTGTCCATTAAACCATCCTTCCTCACAAAATTGTTCTTAATTCCATTATTTCCCTTTTTTTCTTCTGTTCCCTCCATACTCTTAATTGTACTAATTAATAGTAGGAGATAAGTGTATTAATTTATGGTTTAATTAATTAAATGTTTAAATGTATCTGCAAAGAAACTGTCCTACAAGGCAAATACTTATAATTATCCTACAGAAGTGAGTGGATTCATGCTACCTAACAGAATTTTTCTCTTCTGACCCAACCTCTTTCCCAAATTGCTGTTTTATTTCCTCTCAGTCCATGAGATATAGAGCAGGGGTTTACAATGGCTAATGAACATAATATATGGAGCCTGATTCTGTACAGGGGAAGCAAAGCGAAGTATCTCATGCACAGGTCAGGGACATGTGAAAAAGAGTCCAGACTCTTCATCATTGTATCCATAACTCAGTTCATTCCCTACAGAGTCCCACTGAAGGCCTGTCGAAATCACAGCCATAAAATATTTATTGTAATGCAGAGGCACTGAGAAGGTCAGAGGCATGTGTTTGGTTTAGCAGACTTCATAATTATTACTGGGGGTTTTTTGGATAATTCGCCTCTAACTTTTTGTTTGTTGAGGAAAAATGAGTTGTTGCATTTCCCATAACAGCTGTGTTCAAATTAATTGCAGACCTCTCTCTTTCACCTCTTCTCTCACGTCTCCTCACCTAAAGAAAAAAACACACACACACGTGCACACACACACGCTCGCTCTCCCCCAAGCAAGCAGAAGGCTGGAATTACTTTGGGCAGAGAAAGAGTTCCTCTTTTTGAGTTAAACCACACATGTGGGGCATCCTGTTAATGATGCCTGGTAAATGAGGTACCACACAAAACCAGGAGCCACTCCATGTATTTTAACGAATTGCACAGGAGGAATTCTACCTGTGCTTAAAGGGAGCAACATTCACTCCTTACCAATTAGGTTACATATATTGGGCAGTATATCATGCCCATGCTGATATAAATTAGAAGAGCATCATTAATTCCACAATATTCATAGCTATAATGGATAATAAAGTATAAATAATTAAGGTAGGGAAGTAGCTTCTCGTTGTTTTAATTATTGAACCACTGGAATCATGCTGATTTACATGAAGTAGTTCTCAACTAACTCTTTCCTGAAAAAGAGAAAAATATCATTGTAAATGTTAAGAGTTTAGCACACTTCAGACTAGAGTTGATGAATTCTCATGCCAAAATTTGCGTATTAAGAAGACACAAAAACAAGGACTGTGTCTGTAACGTGATGATGTGAAGGCACAAGCAAATGCACTTGATGGCATCCTTTTGACTCGTTAGCAATTTATGCTGGGAGCAGCCTTCATGAAACTTTAGGCACAGAACATTTCACCTCCATGACTCTGAAGTTTGGCAAAGGTTAAACAAGAGATTTATAATCTCTGCCACGCAAATTTAATGACAGGTGCTTCTCTCACCCCACTAAGACAGAAAGAAAATCCCTATCTTGTTTTTACTAAGTGAAAGAAAATAAGACAACCTTCTACATGCATTTTGTCAATTTTAATGGATAAAATTTCCTTTTTTCTCTCTGTCATATGTGTCCTGCTGATTTATCCTTCAGAAACAGCCATCTCACCCAATATTCCTCCCAATAACAAATTGTAAATTAAAATCACGTGAGAGTTGGCAGAAAAAATTATCTTACTTTGCAAGTTTATCCATCTTACTGGCTCTATTTTGAAAACTAATTACTAGAGTAAATTGTGATTCAATACACAGATGTACAATGTATGCAACAATTAATTTTTCCTCTCCCACTAAAATATTTTTCTGTAATGTAATGTTTTCACTGGTTTGTGACTATTTTAAATAATCAAGGTAAAAATACCCTACTAGCTGAAGCAAACTAGAAACATGATTTAGGACTCTATGGATTGTTTAGATTTTTCTGCAGAGAAATTTTTTTTTCTTTTTAAATCTACTTAAATGAGATTACTTCTTATTTGTAATTATCCTTCAGCATGCCGAAAAAAAAAAGGAAGCAGCATCTAAAATAGCACTATAAGGCAAATGTAAAATTTAGGAAACAGAAAACAATGCAAATGCCATTGCGAAAATTCTTTCATGAAAAAAAATTGACAATCCTGTAGGAAAAAAAATATTCCACTTCTTAAATCCAGCAAAAGAAGACTTAAGATAATGGAGAAAAACTCTGTGAAATTTGGCCAGCTTTTTACATTTTTAGTAAAGTCAAAAACATTCACTTGCCAGAAATCAATAGAAATACGAATATACAGAATTATGTGTAATAAAGCTGCAGCATTGATCACATTAATAACTACAGACATTTAAAGACTTCTGTATAAAAAGTGCTCCTTCTCAGTTCTGTATAGAACACACTATTTTGTGTCATCCACCTTCCTTCATTTCACAGAGGAAAGTTTAATATTTTTTCATACCTTTGTTTGGTTAAGACGCTCCACCTCTAAGTTCTATGATTATAAAAAGATGAGTGAAAATGCATTTATCACCTAGAACACAAAACTTTGTTAATTTCATTTTTCTCTTAAACTTTTATGAATTCTACACACTAAGTTAAACCATACTTTCAAATGAATTAAGGATCTGATTATCAGTAAGATAGAACAATTTTTTTGGTACAGCATATTATCCTATTTCTGTATACGCAGAAATGAAGGTGCAGATCTGCATATATTCTTATTTATCTGTAGCTGCATGCACATTCCAAGACAACCAATGGAACCTCTTGTACATGTCAATTCAAAACTGTTTAGATAATCACTAAAGCCTAGGGGTCAGATATTTTGTGCTATTTCTCCAGTGTATCCAGGATGGATTTGATGATTCCAGCACTAGAGTGAAACTTCTGTTTCTCCTTGCCATTTCCTCCCTTTTACTTTCCATCTCTGCTGTGGACAAGTTATTTATATATTTACACAGAGATGTACCACTGAACATAAACTTTAAGTGTGGGAAATTTTATGGCTTTCAATTTTTTTTCTTTTAAAAAACATTTGTTCATCTAAACCAAAACCAGCTCTTCTCTTTTCTGGGTCATCTTCAAGTTGCACTATATTTGATTTATTTTTCTTTGAGGTCTGACTCCTAGTCTAATTTTTTCTTTATCTTTTCAAAGTTCATGCCCGTGTGACTCCAGTTTAAATCAATATCTAAACCCTATGGAATTAAGTGCTTTTGCAAATGTAACCTTTTGTGACAGAGTATCTGCGTGCACTCTGAAGTAGATTCTGCAAAAATAAAATGATCTTTGCAAAATCTGCAGTCAGATGCTTCTCACCTCCCTTTAGTCACCTAACTGGCACCATGGGTTTCTATGCATGGTCTGGATCATCTTGAGTCACAGATGTTACAGAGAGCAAGGCAGTAATTGTGGTCCCAGCTAACAGAGAACAGCCATATTCTTATCCAAGAACTCACGGAATCCTCATGGCTTGGGTGCAGGAGGCATCCCACGAGATTAAACAGCTGCCCTCAGTGCAGAGACCCCGTTCTGCTAATGCACACAGCCCAGAGATGTTCCTGTCACCTGCTTTTAGAGACACATACATGGCTTTCTTATTGGCTGATTGGCGTCTGTCGCTCCATATTTCCAAAAATAAAAAGCAGCTGAAACCATCCTGTGTAGAGCATTTAAATTCTATGTTTTCTTGGGTAGAAGCAGTCAAAATGAGCTCTTAAATGGGAAGATATAATTGATACCAAAGACCTTACTCCCCATGAGCCTCTACGTACTCAAAATGATCCTTCCTGAAATGATTCTTAACTAGAGATAGAGCAAGGAGCTAACATCCAGTATTGGCAAATTATTTCCTTAGAGAGTCACTTGTTACTTTTCAAAAAAAGTCATTGCCAAAAAGAAGCCCGTGAAAGTGAGGTCAGCACCCTTTCTGATCCCCCTGCTGGAGGGAGGCATTTGGGAGCAGCCCGTGTTTCGTTCCAGCACGCTGAGTGCCAGACACTACAGCAGCCTTTCCAGAAGGACGAGGCACTTCTATCCAAAAAGTGCGAGAGACGGCCGCACTCTGCCCACACAGAGACTGTGGCAGCACCTCAGCAGCTTCCCGGAAACATGGCTCTTTCCCTGCCAGCGGCCTCATCCCTGCCCCCAAAGTCTGATGGAAAAGGAGAATGTGCACCTGGTACTCAAGCCTAGAAGTCTGTCGCCTTGTCTGACCTCCAAATGGTGTCACTCCTCCTTCTCCAGCTGGGAAGACAAGGAAAACATTCGTAAGACCTGCCTGTGATGTTAAGGACACCTCTTGCCAAAGCACAGTAGCCATGGCTTGAGTGTGGTCACCTCCTGTGGCAGCCCTAAACAGGGAAAAGTGGGAACCTGACTCATTGCTTTCCTAAAAAAGTGAACTTTTTCTCCCGACAGCCAGCTCCCGCATTCAGCTAGCAGGAAGGCAAGGCAAGCTTTCATTATCACTTCTTCCAGCAAAGCAGCGAGAAGGAACAAGCTATTTCCTTCCCCCAGGAGGTCCACTACCATCCCTTAGTGGGGAGTAACAGGAGAGAAGGGGGAGGGGAGAACAGGTAAACATCCCTTTCCACTCAGCATATCCTGTGATCTGATTTTCTTTCCTCTCTCATAAAGAAAAGTGCAGATCATCACTGACAAATAACAGTTATAGGGAATGAAACAAAAACCAAACAAAACACTGACTTTTTTCTTAATTACATTTTAGATTTCACTACTGCTTGGGCTTCCAAAAGAGCAGCCATGTTCCTCTGGGGTGCAAAGATTCAAGCCTGCTTTAGACCAATTCTTGCAGCTACCTTTAACCCAATGAGGCAACAATTGTTTTCAGACATACAAATGAGTTTAATAAGGGTCCCAGCAAGACTCTGAAAACATGGTTGACTTGTCACACCTCCAGCCCCCCAGGCTACATTTAGTTATTGATCTGTTTATTGCTTCCACTGAGCGAACCACCTCTGTCAATCCACCTCTGTCAGAAGCCAGCCTGCAGCATGCAGCCAACACTGTTATTACTACTTAAGTGATAAATGAGACGTGCATTTCATTCAGCATGTTTGTGAAGCATAAGATTTTTTTTTTTAAAGCACAAATTCATAGGAAAGTCAGCAAGTTGCTTCCTTTTTCGTTTCTTGCTGCAAGCAGTAATCATATTTACTGAGCTCCAGGTGGAATTGCCCACATGAAACAAAATGTTGCTATTAAACTTTGGTGGTTTGGTTCAGCATCTTTGGAATAAATATTACAGAAAAGAGAGAGGAGAGGAGAGGAGAGGAGAGGAGAGGAGAGGAGACTCATTCCAACACTCATTAAAGTCTATGAGTGTCTTACTGTGGACTTCAGTGAATGGTTTTTATACAAGTTTGGAAAAATACAAACATTCAGTCCAGTCTTGGAGTTCACGTGTTGCTTGGCAGTTCCTTCCTCACATATAGGAGCATTGCAGATTATATTTCTCTCCCTTGTGCACGGAGAGGGAGAGTCTTGGTTCTGCCTGGGGATGCCAGGCAGACCTACCTGACCCTACCCCTCCTGGGGAAAGATATTTCAAGCCTCAGAAGAGCTGATATGCTGTCCTCATGGCTCATCCTGTAATTCTTCTCAAAGTCTTTATGGTGAGCACCTCAATCCTCCAGGCCCTAAAGCACTGAGTCCCTGGCTGGCACATGTGGGCACACACAGGGTTTGCACCTCAGTGAAACATCCACATGCCCAAAGCTGAATGCATTTATGAGCCTTGTTGAAGTCACCTCATTATGAAGGAGGCACAGGGGGTGTACTTATTGTTGTTTCTTCAGTGGTCCAGCAGATCCTGCACATTCAGTGCAGGTTTGTGACCTTATTAGGGGTTTAAAAAGTGTTTGGTTATTTCATCTGTCTTTAATCAGATGGAAGAGGAGACAAAGCCTGCTGGCATCCGAGGAAAGTTCTGTCTCATGATTACAGCACAGCACATTTACATTCAACCCATACTTTCTTGCTCCAAATCATTCTGAAAAATGTGGAGAGGATCCAGGGCAATAGCAAAACCCCTCAGTGGCTTTTTCACTTTCCAAAGGGGATCAAGATGAAAGAAGAGCCTGAATTTATTCCTGATTGTAACATTCTTCCTTGTTCACTTAAGACTCTCTGCCCACCAAAAAAAGGAGTAATTTCCCAAGTTAATAATTAAAAAAACCTGTTCCCATTTGCATCCATTGGCCTCCTAAAACAATGCCACCTGTACCCTGCACTTTTTCCTTTCTTGAGGACACATTGAGGCAAGAGAACATTAAAGCCCTCATGTCAACCAGGGCTACATCCTGCAACAAGAAAAGAGCCTGTGATTCTGCCCAGTGCCAGGCTTGACATGCTGGAGAGAAGGGGCTCAGAGCTGGGCTCTGGAGCAGAAGAATTCCTCCACAGGAGGAAGAGAAGTTGGAATCTGACCTTTCTGCCACAGTGCTTTCAAAAGCCACTTTCACATGTTAAGGACCAGTTTATTGCTGGGTATTAGCCAGGATCATCAAAGTTAAATATGCTTGGTCAGGGATTTAGAAATTCTGCTAGTTGCAACAGCTGGACGATTTATTCCATACCTGCTCATTGACTCCTAAATCATGACTGACTGGTGCTCCCCTCACATTTTATGCTGAAACCATACAACACGCTCAGTTTCCCCATCCCCTGGGTGCTCTTCCTGTTCCTGATAAAACATGATAAACAGACTCTTACCTAACCTTGAGTTGACAAGGCCTTTAAAGCTTGCAATATATCATTCTTCCTGGGACTGAAAATGTGGAGTACTCACCCACTTAAGCAAACAATCTAAAGACAAACTCAATCTGCAAGTGTGTGTCCCACTACTTAAAACTGATTTACTACAATTATTGACAAGGTTGTCACACCATACATGTTATCTTACCACACAAATCCAGAAACTATGAAGATTCAATGTTAAACATTATTAACATTCAATATAACCTGGATATATCCTGCATAATCAGAATTTATCATGGCACTGTTAAGAACTTTTTTTCCTTTCAAGGAGTACTAGCCCAGTTTTGTTGGGTTTTTTTTTAAATATAAGATAGAAATCCAAAAGTCTTCTGTCTCAAATTGTAAGAGAGTGGAACAAGAAAGGCTACACTGCATCCGCCCTCCAGCGCCTCCATTACCTCCAGCAAACCTTTACAGGGAGGAACAAGCAGTTGGGGAAACTGCCTGAAGACAATTCCAGCACAAGGGAAGGAGCCTCTCGGATGGAGGTGGAAGGAAGTGGCTATTTGCTGGGAGAAACTGCCATGAGAAAAACAACTATGGGAGTGGGTAAGTCTATTAGATTTGAGAAAGAAAATGAACACATCAATTTGGGAATGATTACCTTCAGGGAAGGACTGGAGCAAGTGAGAGTAAAGGCTGGATCCAGTCTTTGCACTTTCAAGGTTCATTTCTCATACTCTCTGAGTAGGTTGGTCCACAGACCTGCTAAAATGTGTTTCTGTCCTAAAATGTCCCAGACAGACTGAAGCAAAGCAGCACTATGCACTGCAGTAACAAGGATATCTCTCTCTCGCACACACACAATTCACTGCTAGGGATTTCACACAGCACACTCTAAAATTATATTTGTCATCTGTGATCTATTAAGCCTCCTATCTACGGCAAGCTAATGAGATTTTTTGAAAATTATGCCAGTTACCAGCTACAACCAGAGCTATAGCCAGAAAGGATTACACCCTAAATTGTATTCACATATATAGCACACGCCGTTTGGATTAGAAAGCACAACAGGAACAATTTGCTGAGACATCGTGGTACCATTCCCAGACTATATTGTTTTCAAAGACACAATCAGGGAAGGAATTATCCCTTTCCCACAGATCTAAAAGGAAAACAAATTAAGAGGGAAAAAAAATAGGATTGGTCTCTGAAAGTTTGCAATATCCAGGACAAGAAAATATCCTGGTTTGTGAAAGGAATGGCATAGGTGTCAGTTAATGGCCATAAAAAGATCCAAAATAGACATGAAAACTGGGGGATTTGCATCAGGGAAAGTAAAGAAGGTGGAAATAGAGCAGGCAAGCCACAGACTCCCTACCAGCATCTGAAAGAAAGATGTACATCTAATGAGGCTGGAGAAAATGGCCTTTTGTCTGCCAAGTGCATGGCCAGAGCAGCAAGAAACCTCTGAAGCAAACTCCCATTAATTTTCCTGTGCTCCAAGGAAGGCTTGCAGCTCCACAGCTGTGCGTTAATGTGTGGTGTGCAGGGACAGCACAGTAAGTCCAAGACAAAATACCAGCTAAAGCCAGGGGCTGGAGGGCTAGAGGCCAAAACTGCTGCTGAGGGAGGCATATACCATGAGCAGGTTTGCCTTTGTAGTGGGCATGGAGCTCTGCAGGAAGGGGATGCTAACACAGACCGTGCCCAGCGCTCTCTTCTGTCACTGCCACCACCAGACAGAGGGACAGCACTCAGAGACAGGAGTCACCAAGGCCAGGTACCGAGCAATAGTTAACCCTATTTTCAGGGCAGAAAAGCCAACCCATGAAATTATTCATTTTTTCTTCAGTTCCTTTGAATTGTTTCATTCTGATAATCTGAGGAGCTGGCAGTGCAGGAACCTGGCCGCCAGGTTAAAATAGGTATTTGAGTCAACTTGCTGGCAGCAGAATTGACCTTTTCGCTCTTAGCAGAAAATAACTACTTCTGAGGTTGATTTGGGCGCACTTATCAAAGATGTAGGTTACCTCTGTTCTGTGTGGCAAGCTCAGTTGTCAATATTTCAGATGCATCTCTGCGGGGTATCAAGTAACGCCTTGATCCTAAAGTAATTAAAATACCTACTGTTCAATTTTATTCTTCCATTATGAATGATATTATCCTTTAATTATGCATCCTCTCAGTCACCAGGTCCAGCACCTTCCCATTTCCATTTGCAAAAGAATAATTAAAAATTAAAATGCCTTCTTCTGGGTATGGAGACCCCCCACTAGTCCACTGCCAGGCTTTGCCTGGAAACTTCCACACTTTTGCTCAAATGCAGCCTTTCTGCTTCACTTCTTCTTGATTTACGCTGACAAATTGCTTTTTATCCTTCTGTGCCGTGTGAGCCTCTGAAATGTTTTATGTCCCCATAAGGATGAAACAGAAGTTGGTCTTCTCTGGTTTACATTCGGGGGAAAGGCAGCAAAAAATCTTTACCTTTCCAGCACATGGCATATAAAGAGCATGGCAAGATTTGCAGCCCGCTAAGTGCTGCTTCATGTTTCCTGTATCTCCACTTCTTTGGAAGGATGGATAGGGAAGCAGCGAGCTCTGAAATAGCAGATGAACACAGTCTGGAACAGACTGAGGCTTCTCTTGTCTGCTTGGTCTGTTGCCTCTGGAGGAACTAGACAATCACGGGCCCGCCTGGCATCTGCTGATGTCTCCCAGGAGATGCATATTGTTGAGGAAAGATCACAGATCTTCAAAGAATTTATGACTCAGTTCATCCACTTCTCCTACTCATCTGGCTATTGTAATAACTCGACTTATGTGTTACCATGTTCCTAGAAATAGAACTTTCTCTCTTTGCCCTATCTGCAGTGCTACTTCAATACTGTTTTTCTTGCTATTTAGGCAATCTCAGCTAGCACAGCTATGCCCTAATGGTATTAAAAATGCCATCAAACCACACAGCAGTTATATAACAATAAGATATATCTTCCAGCCTTGCAATGCAGCTTCACCCTCTAACATCCATGGATCACAGGAATCCTAGAGCAGCCCAGGTCATTTGCTCTGATAAGGGTGGGCACAAAGAGCCTCCACACAGAGCACGTTTACTATGAAGTTAAGCTACATTGAGAAATTCTGTGCATTTCAGTAGAAATTTTATTATGTCTTACACTTGGAGGAGTCAGACCAAGCTCTTGCTGCTTCCTGCAGGAAGGTGCAGTTGATAGGAAGGCTCCACATCAGAATTCCTTCATCTCATAAATATCCTCTACTGGAAACCTACAGGGTTTCCAAAGAAATAGGAAAGGAAGACCGCAACAAACTACTTGTGAAAAGGGCAGAAAAGGGCCTACAGAAAATACTCGTGGATGCTCGTTAAATGCTGAACAGGCAACTTCATTGGCATCATCAGGTCCCTGTGATCCTCTGGTATGAAAGATGGGAGTTTTCTACTTTTATGATATTATTAATATTTACCTAGAAATTAATCTAAGAATACCCACGCAGACTAGAATCCCAATTTTTAAATGATTTTTTATTCAAGATATTTTCCATGGGATCAGTAGTAGAAATTGCCACCTGGAAGGTATTTACCTCATTTCAAGATCTCATTTCAAGTCAGGATCTGAGTTCAGCCCAAGCTGTCCTCTCAACACAAACCAAAAGAAAAATTGGGCTAATTTGACCGTACACATGTACCAGCTGAAATGGTTCCATATTAAATTATGTAATAGTCCTTATGCACAACATCAGCTTTCTTGTAACCTCTGTCCCCAGGGGGTGTAGTGTCTCAGAATGTTTAAAAGAAGAAAAGATTTTCAGAAACAGCAATATTCAAAGGTGTACAAATGTATTTACTATTTTTGTTATCTGAGTTTTTATGTATTATTCCTTTTCCCCAAAACAAGCAGAAAATATAAGTTACAGTTAAATAATTCATGAAATTGTAAAATAATAATAATAAAAAAACTTAGTTTTACAAAAAGTATAAAACTGTAGGAGTGTAGAATCAGGCCCAGTGTATAAACTTATATTAATAGCAGATTATATTCATTATCTTTATGATCATCAAACCCAGGAGAAGAAACTGCCTGTGGAAAAACAGTGTTGTGTTGAACAATCAACATAGTACAGCCCACAAAGGCATTTATAGGAGTACTGAAAAGAATATTGGTAGATTTCATCTTGATTTTAATTTGCACTAAAATCCATCTGAGAAGCCATTATAGCCATAAAGGGTAGTAAACCAGGCTAAATATACTATTCAAAAATAAAAACTAAAAGCATATTTAATAGCTGAGCTCTGGTCTGGCATTAAAATACATTGGTGTGATGTATCAACAAAAAGTCAAATATTGCAGAAAATGGAGAGAGTAATATGTATTATTCTCCTCCCTGGCTTTTTCTATGGTGGTTACCTAAAATACATAAAAAATCACTGAATACCTATGGAAGCAGTTCAGATTTGGTGTTTGAAAACTCCCTTATTTCTCTTGCCCTGCACATCTAAAATAACTTAGTTTAGCGGGAAAGAAACTCACTAGACAGTTTAGAAAACTGTTTTGCAATGGTTACAGAACTGGAGCCTGACTGAAGTCTCATTTTGATCCATGATAAAATCATCACCATCTTCAGTAGGAAGTAGAGCTGATCAAAACTATTTCACAGACAGAAAGTTCATCAAAACCTACAAGTGTGGAGAAAACAAAAGTATGACTTGGGAGATATTGAACTGGTCATGTATTTGCTTGCAATTCATGAAATAGTTTGTAAAAAAGAGAAGGGGATTTTAGAAAAGTTTAAATGGGTTTTCATCTTTAAGAAGACACAATGTTTTATAATCCTATGTAAAAGGAATATTTCAATATATTATTCCAAAACAGTCCCAGTTTTGGGACTACCTACAGTTATAAAATATATAAAACTGGACTTAAAGAGGAAAAAATACTTATTTTGTTTGAATATATGCAAATATCAGTCTATAACAAAAATATTATTTTCTAGTCTACCCAAATTATTTAAGATATTTAGGTTTACAGCTGAGCTATAATGTCCATGTTCTTTGTGCTGTCAGATATTTTGGGGGGATATTTTTAAGAATACTTTTTGTATTTATGCTTTTAAAAAAGCTTCCTAAGTGATGGAACAACTTCTTTTCCTGTGAGATTATGCATTATATAAATGCCACAGAATGGATGAAGTAACATTGAAAATAGGTATCACTGATGAATAGTACCTGAACTTTAAAACAAGAAAAATTGATTATCAATGCAAATGTCAAATTACCTCTTTGAAGGTATAATATTCAGACAGAATTCTTGCTTTTTTTATGATCTTGATCAGTTAACAGCATAGCCTAGCATTACACTTCCACCCAGAGAGGCATAGTTGATTCTTTAGCTGCCAAGATTTTGCTCCCTGAGAGGTCAAAACACAAAGTCTGATACACACCCCACTTGCCAAATGCAAATAATTAAACAAGGACATAAGTTCCTTTCTTCCAAATTTTCTGCCAACTGACTTGTACAATTATATGCTCTTTGTTTGTCAATATCTGTGACTTTTCTTACATTTTTTTTCTATTTTTTTTAGAATCTACATAAGAAAAACACCTGTTTCACCCAAGGCTTTAGAGCTTTTACACACAAAGCCTCTAAGTCGATGCATCTTTGTCAGCACACAAACATTCCCCAGGGTACATGAGCCAGTGACTCACACCGTCACGCTTCCTCGACAAATATCACTTCCTGTAGTGCCTTTCCGTATTCTGGAAATTATAAAAGGAACAGAGACGTGCCCTGCTCCAAAACCTAAAAAGTATAGAAAAAAATATTTCAAAGCATAAAAATATATTTTGAAGTTCATGACCGAAAACTCCATGAGAATTTTTATGCACCATATTATTCTTCTACCACTGGGAATCCAGGCTCCGCACCCCATCTGACAATAAAGACATAGAAAGAGTGAATAACAACAAAAATTTTGATTGAAAAACCATCATTTTTTGCTACACCTGACCATCAGGAATTCATCAAAGAACCAAGCACGATATTGGATCTATGTTCCAGCCAAGATACACCTCTAATTATTCTAACCCTTTTAAAGAGCAACAGGCTTTTGTTGTGAAAAAAATATGACAAAGAAACAGCTTGAGAGGGAAGGGGAAAACTTGTAAGCTGTCCTCGAGAGTCTCAGCTTTCAGCTAAGAAGAAAAACTAGTTTAGACTTGGGGAAACCTCCTCTAAGAAAACCAAACTGTTATCTGTGATGCTTTCAAGTCCCCAAAGACCTTGAAATGTTTATCTTCACAATAGGCTGCCCCATGCATCTCTGGAAGCACTAACTGTTCATTCAAGACATGAAATAAAGGAAAAGATGCACTATATCAAAGCATTAGGCTCAAGAAATGTTAGAAGAAAATGACACAGAGGGTTAGGCAAGCAGGAGGAGGAGATGTTATCAACATGAAGCAAGATTGGAAAGGAACTCACAAAATAAGCAACTCTTTTTGGTTAAGAAGTTTGGGAAAAATTATAACATATCTATGTTATGCACTCCAACATCTGTGAGGAAGATGCTGTGTGCTGCCTGATGATGCCAAGGACACTCAAGAAAATGCAAGTCCCTGGGGAAGGTTCTCCCCAAACTGATGACAAACCCATACAGTAAAAATGACTAAATTTTTACCACATTTTAGACAAAGATGTACACTGAAGACAGTCTAGTGAAGAGCAGTGAAGTTAGGCTTGCTGCAAACTGGACAGAGAGCGAGAAGCTCAGCTTTCCCAAGTTGGGGTAACCCTTTCACAGAGCTTTGGCCGTTGCCTCAAAGGCAGAGGCAGAAACTCTACGCAACAGCTGGAGTTCTATGCAGTGTGTGGTGTGAACTACCATGGTTTCAAAGTGGGAGATCCCCACTGAGGTTTAGAACAGGAAAAGGGAGAACTTCCTGAATTCCAGTCACTGCAGGGATTCAGACAACTCAAGGAAAGGGTTCGCAGCCTGTCCTTAGCTTATGGTTTCCAAATTTACTGTGAAATATTTCCTATATCAGATATTGTAACTGGTAACTTTCTTCTGATGAAAACGTTTCTTTTCTAGCATTCTTCCTTTACAACACTTTACGCTTGCAAAAAAGTTTCTGATGGGGTTTTTTGCTCATCTCATAACACCGATGAAAGCTCTTTCCCTCTGTGACCCTCAGAGACTTTGAGTCCCTATATTCAGCTCTGATTCCTATCTTGCTGTTTCCTTTAATCCTACCTGGAGTCACTCAAAATGGTGCAGTGTTTACAATAATGTGCTGAAGCTTTTCAAGTCCATCTGATGAAATATTATTAATAATTCATACTAATATAGTAAATCATTTATGTTTCTGCAGAAGAATTTATCACACTGTCTTGCCTGAAACTCTTCTCTTTCGAGGTCCTATTTGTCATACACAAATACCACTGGCTGAACTCAATCAGAAAACATGTTTCTACCAGTCAGACCTTAAGAAGTAGGAGTGCTCCCTGATGAGAGCATTGCTTTTGCAGGGTAAATTCTGCATGACTGCAAAACTTCTTGAGTAATATTTCTTGAAGTTAAAAACCCAACAAAGATTGAAAGCTCAGAACAGAAGTGCATGGGTAAAAAATAGCCTTCTAGCTATGGATGGAGGGGCACATGCAGGGCATGGTAATTGAGTATCAGTAGCAGTTAGAAAATTATACCCTTTTGAAAACATTGCAATTAGTTATAAAGAAGATTTCATTACTTCCTATAAGTACTCAGGATGGACCCCATCCTTCTCAGTGTGTTAGACGGAGAAGTGTTTTATTACTGAAGAACTTTTTAACCATTATTAGAATCAAATTATCTAGACCACCTCTTCAAGAACATTATATTCATTGTCTAAAACCCCTTTTTGTCAGACACAAAGACAGAAGACCCAAACTACTTCAGGCCTTACCTGCCTGTCACATGGGGTTGTGGCTCTCTGCATCTGACAGCAAGACAATCAAGGATTTTATTTAGGTTTTTTTATTAAACATAGTCCCTAGAAAATGGGGTTCATGGTCAAGCAAGTTTTTTTTTTCTTTCCACTTTCTTAATATTTTTAATCAGTCCCTGGTTCTGCTATAATGGTGACTGCATAACCTTGACCTGTGTGCTCTTGTCAGCTCAATATAGATTCCCATTAAGTCAACAGCAGCTGCTTCACTGGCAGCAGCACTTGAGCCAATTACTGCTCTGTGAAAGGGGACAGAAAACTCCCGTGGCGGTTCAACTCGAATAGAAATACCCAAATTCTTCCACCAGTCCTCCTCAGCTGAATGGGATTCAACAAAGCAAGACCTCAGTTCACGTCGCTGTTTTCTTTAAGCTGATAGCTAGAACTCAGTTGTTATTGTTACTACTCTGCAAAGACCTTGGTTGCTTTAAAAGAATGCTTGTTACTTCACCTCCACTTCTGTAAACTCATATTCTTCAATCTCCCTTTGTCCCTGAGGCCTCTCCCTCCTATTGTGGGAAAAATCAATCGCTGTCTGTGTTTTGCCAGGACACAGTGGCAATTTCCCCCCAGCAAACTCATAGTAAATTGGGTATTCCTGCCTTCCCTACAGAAGTGATTGCAAAACGTATGGCCAAAGTCCACCGGAATCTCCAGGCTCAGTATTTTAAGGCAGAAGGTCTTTCTTGGGTATGGTCTGAACTAAAATCTAAAGAAATATTTCTTCACTTTGTTCTCATACTAAGTAACCTTGTCTGACTCTTTGGTCCCACATCTTCCCTCTGAGAGCCTCCTTTCATTTAGCAGCATGCTCACAGGAACTTAACCAACTCCACAAAAAGAGCTGAACCCTAGAAGACAGCTCTGGCAGGTAAGAGGAATGAAGGACTGAAAATTTCAGCAAATCTCCAGGAGGTGCAATAACAATGCTCAGCACATTGACATCTTTCCTGTCATTCCTAGGGCAGTAATAGAAATCAATTTCTATATGAAACCAGCAGAACCTGGAGCTAGAATGTTGCTGCAGGTGTTGGACATCCTTTTATTTGAAAGCCTTCTCATGCCAATTTTTAAAAATCACTGGAGTTCTCAGCTCTGCACATAAGGTATGACTCCTTTTTTGTGCACAATATGAGAATTCAATTACTGTGGGACCTATTCAAAGAATAGAACTTGAAAGCTTCAGCATAAATTCAAGTAGTGTTCAAGATGGATAATACACTTCAGTCACTAACATCTGCATATCCAAAATACTGCACTATCCAGCAGAGCAATCAAGCCTTCTCCACAAACTCAGCAGGGCAGCTCTCCAGTCTTGCTAGCTAAAAGGTCAGATGTTAAACTGGTTTCACAATACTACAGGAAAGCTTAGAATCTAACAGAAGAAAATAAGCCCTTTGCAGACTATGACAAGGGTTTGAGTAGTACATGGTTTGAACAGTAGTGACAACAGCTTTAGGGTAATATAATACAGTAAACACTTTTGTTGTCTATTACACTATTGACAAGTAAAATTATACCAAGTCCATTATTTTAGTTTATGGAATGGGCAAAAGTATGTTTGCATCTTAGCCAGTCCCTTAGCTTGAAAACATAAACGGAAAGTGCTGACTGTGATGGATTTTTTATTACATATTTATTTCAATGAACTGAGAAATATAAGAAAACTACCATTGCTGGCTGATGCACAATCTTGTTTCCCCCTACCTCTAATGTAAAAATGAGAAAGCTGAAGCACTTAAACGCCTTAAGAATATATATTGAAATCCCAGAAGTACTTTGGCCGTTCTGCACTGCTGCAGAGGTGAACATTGAATGGCCGTTTGACTTTAAGCCAATTAACCCAACCATATATGAAGAATGAAGTCCTAGCAAGATAATGTGGTCCATTTTAAAGAGCTGTAAAAACAGAACACCGACCCTAAAACAGATTTAGCTACATCCTTGTATGTATATCACAACAGCAGCTGAAATTCACTTTGTTCCGTCCTCTGAACATGTAAAACAAAACTAAGGGTGATTTAGCCCCATACCAAGAGTAGTAAACCAACCCCCAAACAAATCGTAGCTCAATTTGTACTTTCCAAACCTCACTTTTCAAGGGACGGTCTGTTTATGTGTCCACAGATGCCACAGTGTGTTTTATTCCAGGTTTGCATCTTAAATATCACCTCCAAGACAGCAGATTGATATTCTCCAAGCTTTTCTTTCTAGTAGTAATAGTTCTAGTACTTTTCAGCTTGGAATTATTGAAACACTACCCTTTATTTAGTAAATTAAATTACAGATAGCAAATCAAGTCACAACTTCTGGTCAACTGGAAATGGGAATGCTTTTCCCTCCTGATACTTCTACCTCTCTCCCTCCCCAGACTATTTTGACCCCACTGGAGCAATTTATACTGATTTGCTTTGTATTTTATTTGAGATCAATGATTTTTTTTTTTTCAAATACCCATAATTTAAAAAAATTACTTCCTTTTTAACATGAAATTTTTCATTTTGTTGGGTTTTTTTAATCTTTGTGTTTGTTCTCTCTCTTTTTCTTTTTAACAGCTTGTGTGTTTGTATGTGACACAAAAATGCCACTAAACTCAGCTTAATTTGTAGATAGCTTCATATAATCTAAAAGCTATAAATAATTTATCAGGAAAAAAAGCTTTATGAAGCTCTTTCAATAACCTTTTAATTACAACAGAGCAAAGCACAGTAGAGGTGAGGAAATTGAAACATGATTATTTTATAAACAGAACAACTGTGCTCAAGTTCTAACAAAGAGTTTTCACTTGTTTTTCAATTAATTTGGGTCCTCTTGTCTTTGAAAGGGGTGCCACCCCAAACTCAGTAAAGGTTTCTTCCTAGAAAAATGACCTTTATGTCAGGACACACAATTTGCATAGCAACAGCAGGTTATGTGTATTATTTACCAATCCCTCGGCAGCCCAAATGGGCTATCTGCAATTTAAAGCACTTTTCAGAATTCATATAATTTAAAACTATAGCTCCTGAGCAGGCACACTTGTTAGACAGTGGCAGTAGACCACATATTACCAATTCACACATAAACACAATATCAGATTTGGGGTGGCATGATGGTCTTACTGACTTGCTGTAGGGATGCTGGATGAAATATTTGATGGAAGTATCTTTATTCTCTCCTGTTCGACAAATGTCACTGGCCTTTCAGCAGGGCACTGGAGTGTAAGAGGATGTTTGGGCAGCATGGCGTGCTGTGGTCAAGTGCCATTAAGCAACTATATTAATTATAAATTGCCTCTGAGAGGCACACGCTTGCACAGCAGATGATGTTCTTCCCAGAAAACACAGCACAGCCAGAAGAAAAAGCTGTTCCTTACAAAATTCCTGCTGGATAGGCTTATCAAATCCAGGTATTTTCACAAGAATATTTCTATCCAGTAATTCAATTCGAATTGTATAAACCACTTATACCTTGGCAGCTGTCAATTAACACCATAAGGGCTCTCATTAAATAACCTACATAGTTTTAAGACAGGATTTATTGCAACAAAAGAAGACAGATGAATTGTTGATACTACACAGCATTATTGACATGGTGTTGTGATGCTTTTATTTAACTCAATAAACAGATGGCTCCATATATTCACTTGGAGCAATATATGCTGTCTATGTGAATTCCCAGCGTGCCTGCCTATTTCTCAGCTGTGACTGACTGGGGTGCCTTTCCCAAAGGTGCCAAACTAATTTGGAAATTAAGGAGTCCAAACAACAGTCAGTTAAATGAGCTCTCAGACTGACCTGTGGGGCTATTCAAGCCCAGTTTATAGAAGGGTACTGGCATCCCTGGGCCCAGCTGGCTGCTTAGTAGAGAGGTTTGGTCTGCAAATTAGGCCCTGGATATAGTTCAATACCTTGCAATTCGCAAATGATAGATGAGCCTGGTTTTCCAGCTGAAAAGCTGATCAAGTGACATTCACAAAAATAAACAAGCATTTGCTACTTAGAGAGCATGTCCTGGAATATATTTCTAAGTGTTGCCAAAGAGACAAGGAGACTGATAATGAGGACGATTTGCTTGCCATTATTCATCATAAATGCCAGAAAAGATAAAAGTTTAAAAATAAATTAAAAAGCTGATGATCTGATGACTTAGTTGTGGGTGATAATAACAGAAAGTGTGATCATTGCAAAAGCAGCCCATCTTGGTACTTTGAGATGTTTCAAGCAGGAAACAGAAAAATATGTACTTCATGGCAAGTACGGCCTGGCAATATACTTTATCTTTCCCAGTTCATGGCTTTAGAATATAAGTAGTACGGGATGCAGAGGTACTTACAGTCATGCACACACACAGAGGAGCCCTGCAGGAAGATATTTCCTGGCCCTGGCACAACAGCAGAATTATGAGGAAGGTTTTTGAGGAGTTGAAATATCTGCTCCTTGCTTTCAAGGGATATTGGGAAGCTCCTTGTGCCCTGTGGCACTGCTGCAAGCAGAAGGTGAGCAGTAGACAAGAAGGACAAGAAGGATCCAAGGACATGGATGAAGGTATTGAGTCCTTCATTAGTAAATTTGCAGACGACACTAAGCTGGGAGCGTGTGTTGATCTGTTGGAAGGTAGCAGGGCTCTGCAGAGAGACTTGGAACGGTTGGATAGATGGGCAGAGTCCAACAAGATGAAGTTTAATAAGTCCAAGTGCCGAGTACTGCATTTTGGCCACAATAATCCCCTGCAGCGTTATAGGCTGGGGACAGTGTGGCTGGACAGTGCCCAGACAGAAAGGGATCTGGGGGTGCTGGTTGACAGCCGGCTGAAAATGAGCCAGCAGTGTGCCCAGGTGGCCAAAAAGGCCAACGGCATCCTGGCCTGTATTAGGAATAGTGTGGCCAGCAGGAACAGGGAGGTCATTCTTCCCCTGTACTCGGCGCTGGTGAGGCCGCACCTCGAGTACTGCGTCCAGTTCTGGGCCCCTCAGTTCAGAAAGGACATGGAGACGCTTGAGCGCGTCCAGAGGAGGGCAACGAAGCTGGTGAAGGGCTTGGAACACAAGCCCTATGAGGAACGGCTGAGGGAGCTGGGGTTGTTCAGCCTGGAGAAGAGGAGACTCAGGGGTGACCTTATTGCTCTCTACAACTTCCTGAAAGGTGGTTGTAGTCAGGTGGGGGTCGACCTCTTTCACCAGGCAGCAACTGATAGAACAAGAGGACACAGTCTCAAGCTGCGTCAAGGGAAATTTAGGCTAGATATTAGGAAAAAGTTTTTTACAGAAAGGGTGATAAAGTATTGGAACAGACTGCCTGGGGAGGTGGTGGAATCACCGTCCCTGGATGTGTTTAAAAAAAGACTGGATGTGGCACTCGGTGCCATGATCTAGTTGAGGTGTTAGGGCACGGGTTGGACTCGATGATCTTGAAGGTCTCTTCCAACCCATACATACATACATTCTGGATAGGGAGCCCTGAACCTTGCCCCTGTGCCCAGTGACTGAGTGGGCAATGGACCAGATTTATTTATGACAAAGAATGTTGGCAATGATCAAGAGTAAACTGGCAGTGGCATGGCTTAACTTAAAGCTTAGTTAATCTATGCACTGATGCCAATCATAAGGACACATAATCACAGCATCATTTAGGTTGGAAAAGACCTTTGAGATCATCAACTCCAACCTATGACCTAACACCACCTCTTCAACCAGCCCATGGCACTGAGTGCCAAGTTCAGTCTTTCCTTAAACACCTCCAGGGATGGCGACTCCATCACCTCCCTGGGCAGCCCATTCTAATGCGCAATCACTCTTTTTGTGAACAATTGCTTCCTAATGTCCAACCTCAAGCTACCCTGGTGGATTAAGATGTGTCCTCTTGCCCTGTCACTGGTTGCCCGGGAGAACAACGACCCAACAACTACTCCAGAATTCCACATCAGGGTCTTCTCTTTCTGCATGGAGGTTTCTTTTAGTGACAGGTACATTTAACCTGCTGCTGTGTCATCCATTGTGACATAATTCTCAGAAGATCAAAGTCATCTCTCTTGTCTCTCACAGCTCAGCAAACAGATGACTTGCACATCAGTTCTTGCAAGCAATACTCTGTGGAGCACGTAAGTGTATTTGCATTCATACACCGTGCATATATAATTACACATGGGTCATATTCCTGATCATATTATTCTTCAAAGATTGTTTTGTTTCTGTAAATTTATCAGCCACAGACAAGATAAAACTTGGAGTTCTCACTTTTTTAATTTTGTTACTATAAACAGTGTGCCAGCATCACATTTCCATAATCACCGCTGTTATGAAACATAGGAACACTACCACAAGAATAGTGTGTTTCTTTAAAATGTTTTAATCACAAATTGGTGCCTCAAACTACCTAATTGAGGGATGCCAGTATGAGTAATAACTATAAGTACGTGACATACCAGAGTAGCTCCTCTCCAATTAAGATACCACTGAATATGGCATCAAATACACAAATAAAGGAAAAATGTGCTCCTCTTAAATGTAATTTAATGTTATGCCATTGTTTTGGGGAAGCACAAGATATAAATTTAGCCACCTTCATCTGGAAGGATGGCTGAGGAGATACCCTCAAATGTTCAAAATAGGATGCAAGCTCAGAGTGAAATACCACCAAATATACTTCTGTAAAGAACCCAGTTCCTGATGGTTTTCTGGTGAGGTTGTTGAGAGCTAATGCAAGAGACCTGATTGTGAATGATTCCAAGGAACTGAAAGTTGTAAAGAATATTGCACAGATGATAAACCCTCCAAACCACAGAAAGTTATGGTTGCAAATCCATGGAAAAACGTGCCTCTTCAACCCACACATGAGAATACCCAGTGCAGGAGCTGATCTCTAGCGAAAATGTTGCAAATCGTATACAAATTAGTATGAATATTTATCAAATGTTTTAATTAAAATTATCAAGCCCTTAGATTATGTGCCAAAAAAAATCAAAAGAGAACAACCATGAAGCAGAAACAGTGTAGCAGAACAAAAACTCAGCTGGAACCTCCAACAGCAGCCAAGGAAAAAACATATCATGTGAGCATCCCGCAGCCTTAATTCAATGATATTCAGAAAGCTTGAACATCCCAGAGGGTGCATGTTGCTTGAAAATGGAATTCATTTATGTTCAAGCTGAAAAATCAATACAAGAAACCCACTGAACTAAAAAGCATATGGCATGAGTCAAATTATCATCATCATACTGTAACTGTTCTCATATTTTTGCTTTCTTTTGTCAAATCCAAATAAGCCATCTTAGGGTAAACAGCTTTTGTTCTCAGGGAATTCAACATTATATTACGTATGATATGCCATAAAGCAGATCAAAACCCACCTTGCACCCTGATGCTGCAATGTGCTAACCTCTTTCTGCCAGTCAGCTGGAATGGAGCAGGGTCACCTTCTTGTACAGCATGACCCTCCTTGCTCTGGTTGAAAATTTGGCACCATACCTCCTTGCCAGAGGAAGGACATTACATTTGCTTGCAGTGTTAATGCAACTCCACACAGTTATTAAACAAAGCCAAAAGAAAAACTGAACAATGGGTTGCAATTTCTGCTGGACAAAATAACCCCATAAAATAAATGGTTGAATAGAAGCCATTTAGGGCAAATGAATAATTTTCTTGCATGTTCCCATGTATTTTGGCAGTGGAAAACCTCCAGAATAGGCACTATGTGTTTAATATCAATCCTTTCACTTGAGAAACTATACTTATACTCCAACTCAGATGAAAACAGAATCTCAATACAGTATTTGCTCAAAAGATTACAACAGCTGCCTCTTTTCAAGCATGCTACAACACGATTGCCACAGAGGGCACATTAGACTGCTAACAAGGCCTTAATTCAGAGATTTCATATGTCAAGTTTCCACTTCAGACAGAATTATAATTCATAACTTGAAAGACGTTATAAATCATATCAAGTCACACGAAAATAAAAATGTCTACTGAAACAAATACCAAATTATCAAATCAGCCTCTAATATAATGTATTAGGCAAAACAGCATTGCTCTATGCTGCTAACAGTGGCCAGAAGAAACACTCACTTCATGGTGAATACAGAGTGTGTAGCATCAACCCACTGGTTTTTCATGGATGCTGTAACTTCTCAGCACTTCCAACACAGCCTTGGCTCTGTGTTACAATCTTGGTACTGGGAGAAATGCTTAAATGTTCTCTTCTGTTACTGTAAACAGAAGGATTTCCTGATGAGTTCAGTTTGATGGGCAGTCTGTTTGCAAATGTGTCCTGCCTAAATTATAAATGCAGAAGCCACAATTAATCAGCTTCTATAGTTCTCATTAAAAAAGTAACTACACTGCAAGGTAAAAATAAATTTGCAGACAGTTACCTACTGCATTTGCCTTACATTTTATTTCAGAGGCAAAAAAAAGGGCACCATTATTAAAGAGTCTCCATGTGAAAAAGATCCTTAGAAGGAGAAACTGCAACAGAAATGAAAATGTAGGAAAGTCCACAATTGCAGTTTCATTTCATTTCCTCTCCAACTACTACAGATAACCTACAATTGTGGTTTGTTTGTTTTCTTTATATCTCAGATTAAATACAGTTCCAGATTCATAAACAGAATTCACAGATCATTTAAGGCCAAATCTGTAATAAGCCTGACTCTGTAATAAGTCTCAACATCTTTAGTTTCCTTCTTCCTCTGGGTTCTGTAAAGCTTTTCATTTTGCAATTATTGTCCTTTAGATTGCATTCCAGCCTAAGCATTTTATTTGCCTCTTGATTATCTTACTGCTTTTACCATGACCACAAACACTGGAATCCTGGCTTATAAACCCCAAGGCTTTCAAGAGACTGGACAACTGATACCTGACAGCAAAGTTCACTTTCTTCCCCAGCAGCTAATATGATCTAACCCGAAACCCTAAGGGGTTACAGCTAAGACTACTGATATATAACATCCATCCTATGTGGATTTTCAACAACATGAGGAAGAGTCAGCTGTCTCTGTCCTCTTTAAAAAAAATTAATTCTAAAATTACATCTCAAAGTCTGAACAGATGAGTATAATACATAAGCAAAGTGAGCACTATCAACTCCAAAGCATTTTCTTCTTTTTCCCAGTAATGTTTGGCATAAATGTGGGAGTTTTAAGTAGATCTTCTTGATAATGAGCTATTAAAATTGCTTGCACCTCTCAGCTGACTGGAGAGGAGTCTTTGTTGTTTCCTTACTCATGTATTGCCTCAAAAAATACCTACATAGACTTTTAGAGTGTTCAAAGACTGGTACCATTAAACTTACAGATTATCACAAAACTTTTTGCCATTATCAGATTTATTAATGAAACCACCTCTGATTCACTGGTATTTTCCTGGGAACTAAAAAACACCACCTCCCATCTCTTTGTATCTAAATTGGACATAAAACCTCAGAGGAAGTAGTTTGTGTCAGATCCCCCTAAGGCCAGCAATGGAGACAGGAATACTACCCAGATTTCTGGGCTTTGGGACAGTGCTTGAGCCAGTGGACCTCACAGATTTTAAATGTAAATGGGCATCCATAACACCTCATAGAGTTGCTACCTCTTCCACAGAGAAGCAAAGATGGAGTAGTATGTTAATAGAACAGGATTTTTGGAATTGTAAGTCCGGAACAAATAAGTATTTTGCTGCAACCTGACACCACTGCCATTTAGCAAAACGCTAACCGTGTATCAGAATTTTTCCTCATTATCATTGATTTTATTTCCTTTAGTTCCTAACTTAACTTTGATGGCTGCCTGATAATAGCTAGATAAGGAAAGACACATCTCTGTTTATCAGGCAAACCTTTATGTGGCTTTTTGCTCCATCGTTATGAAATTAAAGCCAGGGAGTGAGTGCTAAGGGCAAACTGGGAAAATGTGTTTATTTCCCCTGGGAAAATATGTCAGCAGAAAAGTGAACAACTATATGCACACATATTAGAAATCATTAATATGGCTTGCAATTCTAGAGCTGTTAAAAATCTGCCTTTGGTGTTCACGGACTATTTGCACCTGAATCTATCTGTATATACACTTATGTTTCTCTGTCCTAATGACATCAATAAAACTAGATATATGAAGGAAATCTATTTTTATAAACAAATTAAGAGGCTGTCCACTGCATTTCTATACAATTTAAAAGGAAAGTGCTCCATGAAAAATAAATGATGTGATTGTTCCCTGAATTTGAATATCCTGCATGGGTCATGGGTAAGATAAAACAGTTGCCCACATATTCCACTGCTGCAGGAGAGCCATGGACAAGCATGAAGGGAGAAAGAAAACCTGCTGGTTTTGGCAGAAACAATCTGCTCAGCAAGCCTGGGAGTCACAAGGGACAGGACAGGGAGCATTTAAATGCCTGCCCAGGCACCACCTTCCCTGGGGTTGGAGCATCTCAGTCACTCCAGACTTGAGCCAAAGACAGAGAATTACATCAGGCCCAGTGACACAGCAAGGTAAATCATCAGGCAGGAGCCAAGCCATGAGTTAATAAAAGTCAGGGTGGCTGTAAATCTATGGGGAATTAATTTCACAGAAATCTTTCGATCCCTGATGGTGGCACACTCAGTCACAACTCCACCTCTGAGTCTGCTCCCAGGCATTCCTCATTCTGGGCTTGCACCACTGCAGGCACTTAGAGATATAGATGGATAGACAGACAGACACACAGACAGATAGATGGATGTAATACCTCCACTACAGTTACTCCTACAAAAATTCCCAAAACTAACTGCAATTACCTTTTTATGGAAGATGACCCTTGGCATACACTGTCAATCTGGTATTGCCCACTGATGTTTATCCAGATTTCCTGTGGTATTTTCCAGGCATGCAAAAAAAAGGCATTAATTAGACATTACCATCACCTATGATGATTAACACACAAGATGGCAGAACCTTGCTCAGACAGAAAAAACAGAATACAAAAACACACTGGGTTTTTTTATACTCATAACAGTCCTAATGCTACAAAAGACCACACAGCAGCTGTGCATTTCTACATGGCAGCTTCACTATTATTAACACTGTGTCTCTTCTGAACTTACTAAAAAACCCCAAACTTTTAAAAAGCACCTCAACACTTTCTCAATTAACAATGCTCTAAAACGTGCTTGCAACTAAGTGCACCTTCGAGAGTTATTTTTAAGGCAGTATTTACGTGGACATGAAAACAATCCCAGGTGCTGTCAGCACTGGTTTTTCCCAAACTGATGACTAAGGTGTTGTGTGTGCTGAAGACATTTGCAGCCAGTGCTGTTCAAAGACATAAGGCCCACTCTGCTTTCCTTGCGGGCAGGAAGAACCATCTAATTGATCTTAATGGGACTTGAGTTTAGTCCACAGGGAGACACCAAGCAAGGCTTTTTAGCACTATTAGTGATAGCATCTACCTCTATATTTCCTATGAAAAGAAAGGCTATGCAATACCTATGAGACACCAAGAAAAAAGCTGTTAATATGTGAGCTTTCAGTCTCTACTGGAATATAGCTTGTAATCTCAAAGTCAAACCCAGTAGCATATGCAAGCTGGAATTGAATGCCATAGTACATATTGAAGGCATTTAACACTAGATGTCAAAATAAGCACGTATCCCTTAAAATTCCTATTACAAATGCATCCATTCAAAGTCAGATGCTACAATGTAAATGAAAAGTGTGCCTGGAATGTATTTAATGTCAGGAAGTGTAAACTAAAATGTGAGAATGTTGTTTCTTTTCGTCAACACAAGTTATGTTTATCTTATCACCAGAGTGGAGATAAAAATGATGTAATATTAAATCAAAAACAAAAAAGTACCATGGATATGGCACTGATAGTCTAATCACAACTCACAAAGGCAAAGGCTGAGCTCAGATTAAGCACCCACCATTTATTTGTCAGAGCTTCACCCCACTAATTATTTACAGAATTTTTTCTAACCCACAGGCATGACATGCCTCTCTGGATATCACGTTTACCCCAATACTGGCTTATAAAGCCTATCAAAGCACATGTCCCTTTCATGTCTGACTTTTCACAAATTGCATTTGTTTTAGGATTAAAGGAGGGAATTATTCTGTCTTGGGATAAAAGGGTTTATTTGACACTTGTCTTTGCTCACCATAATGCTTCACAACATTTAGGCAGTAATGACTTGCATTTATACAGTCTGCTCAACACCTATTAAGCTGCAATTGAGTCAATTTTAACTCAGGTTGTGGAATACACAACAACAGCGTTCAGCTGCACAGCACATCAGTGCACACTGTCTAAACTGCAAAATGAACAACTTAGTGCCTGTCACAGATTTGAGTGAACACCACAAAAAGCCGTTTTGGGGGTCTCACAGATTGCAGAGACACAGCTCTACTATGAGAGAATAAAGGACAACCATGGGAGCAGAGAGAGACCTCTTGTCTATAAATGTACAAATGGACAAGGTATCTGTCTGCTTTATAGAATTGCATAATGGTTTGGAAGAAATCTCCAAAGATCACCTAGTCCACCCCCCAAAAATGCATCTCTAACTTCCACAATCAGGATAAAGACACAGCAGGGAGGTTTATCACATTAAACAATAAGTATTACAAGAGGATACAGGGGAAGTCTAAGAAACTCCTGCAGCTATGGATAATTCACCATGGAGTGAAGTTGCAGCTTGCCTAGCAACATCTGCCTTCCCCTGCAGCTTCTTACCTCCCCTCTCCCCTGCCAGCAGTATTCATACTTGGAAACGATTTCACAGAATCACAGAATAAGCTGAGCTGGACGGGACCCACAGGGATTGAGTCCAACTCCTGACCGTGCACAGGACCATCCTCAAGAGTCACACCATGTGCCTGAGAGTGTGTTTGCCCCACTGGCCAAACACTTCTTGGGCTCTGTCAGGCTTGGTGCTGTGACACTGCCCTGGGGAGCCTGTTCCAGTGCCTAACCAGCCTCTGGGGGAAGAACCTTTTCCTGATATCCAACCCAAACCTCCCCTGACACAACTCCAGGCCATTCCCTTGGGTCCTGTCACTGGTCACCACAGAGAAGAGATCAGAGCCTGCCCCTCTGCTGCCCCTCATGAGGAAGTTGTAACTGCAGTGAGGCCTCCCCTCAGTCTCCTCTTCTCCAGCCTGAACAGACCAAGTGACCTCAGCCACTCTTCATACGGCTTCTGCTCAAGGCCCTTCACCATCCTCATTCCCCTCTTTTGGACACTTTCTTATTTCCCACTCACTCTTGCATATTCCTGAACCTGAGTTTTGCTCTGAATTGAGGCAAATGCTTGTATCACTTTTCATTTTAACAGTACTGGCCTCAATGATCCTTGTGGGTCCTTTCCAACTCAGAATATACTGTGATTCTGATCTTATCTCTGTAAAACAAAATTCTCCATTTGTCACATGTGCATGGATGGCATGTGCTCTTACTGATTCCAGAGGACACACAGCCAGAAAAAAAGGCCAACAGGGAGATTTTGAATGGGTAAGATTGTTTGTCTCCAGTTGGCTTTCAGTAGGGACCAGATGCAATTGCAATATTAGGTCTCTGTCATCTCTAAAATGAAGCTACTTTGGTTTTCACCGCCAAGGACTGTCACTACATGCAAAAGGCAGTATTTTTGAAATAAGGATCTTTTTGTTTTTTGACAGGAAGCTCTGCAAAGAACACAGCAGAAAGACAAAGCTTTGGCTGCCATGATGTCAGTAAACAGTGAAAAGGATGCATTACAATATCAGCAATGGGATTTGGAGTGTTTAATACTTTAAGCTATGATGGAAATATGGAGCGGTGATGAGAAACTGAAAACATAATTAATCTTATGAAAAATAAAAATTAGGACAGCAATGCGGTAATCTGCACATTCATTTCCATATCAGCTGCAGTGAATAAGTGTTTACATTGGGATATTCCTGTGTATTCCTATACAATCTTTTCTACAAATGATTCTTGGATTTCAAAAGATAGGACTATCTGGGTAAAAAACTGAATGGACATTCAGGCCCAGAGAGTGGTGGTGAGTGGAGTTTAATCCAGCTGATGGCCAGTCATTAACGGGGTTCCACAGGGCTTAGTATTAGGACCAGTAGTATTCAGTATTTTTATTAATACATGGATGAGAGAATCAAATGCACCTTCAGCAAGTTCACAGACAACACCAAGTTGGGTGAGAGTGTTGGTCTGCTGGAGGGTAGAAGTTTTTTACAGAAAGGGTTGTCAAGCATTGAATTGGGCTGACCGGGGAAGTGGCAGAGCCTCCACCCCTGGAGGTATTTAAAGGATGTGTAAGATGTGTTTCTAACCTAGGTGATTCTTTGATTTCTAATTTTATAAATCCATTCTGTGTTTGGGTGGAATATTTTTATTTATCATTTCTTTTCACTGGATGAGTAAATACATAGGTGCAGAATTGCTCACTCAGAGGTCATTTTCTGTGCCGTTACAGAAGAACTACTGGCTAAAAGCCTCTGCCTCTTAGTTTTCGTGGTTACCAAGACCAGATCCAATGCCTAGCAAATGCAATGGAAAGATTCCCATTGTTTTCAGTGTTTACCATTGGCTACTGTTTTTTGGTTTGGGCTGTGATCACTCCTTCAGAGAACATAAATCTCATTCAAATCAGACTGGCAGTACATAAACTGGAGAATTAAATTCCCCAGCCTTTGAAATAAGCTCTTATACACATGATATAGCTTTGGAAATATGTTTCTTCTGCTTGTGAGTCATTTTGCCAGACTGAGAGAGACAGGAATATTTATGGTTCCTGTGTTGCAGCAGGGAAGCAAGAAGTTACCCTATGAGCTAACCCTATGCTCAAGGTAGCTGGAAACCACCCCTTTCCCCCTGCACAAGTGAAGGTAGGGAAGAGATACTTGAAAGATGCAAGAGTAAATAGTCAATACACCAAATAATAGAAAAATAAGATGGAGATAAATAAAAGATGGAGAGGTAGTAAAGACAAAAAAGTCAGCCAGGGATGACCAAGATAAATGCAACCATATGGGAATGCTCCAGAACTGACAGTATGTTGAAAGTTGCATACATAGTAAGCATATTTTTCCAATCGGATAGTACCAGCTTCAATCCTTGAACACCAGGTTTCCCTAAAAGACATCCTAACACACAGTGGGATGCTCATTTTCTTTTAAAAATAGCTATGCCCTGAAATTAGCTTCAGGAGAAATCCAAAATATCACATGATTCATCATTTCTTCTACATCCTCATGCTGCTCTTACCACTCCCACCTAATTTTAAAAATGAAGGGCAGATCTCCAAAACTGGGCATCTAAGTGTGTATATGGGTTGTGATTCCAGCAGTTGAGAGCATATGGACAATCTGCACAAAAGTAAAAGATATTCCCAATATTTAACAACTTATCCAATCTTCACAGAACCATCATTTAAGTGATTTTTGCCCATAGAACACAATTTAGTGAAGTTTTGGGCATCTATCCTCATCACAGAGTAAGTATTGCAAGTCAGTTAATCAACTGCAAATAATAAAATATCCTCAGTGAAGAAAACAGCTCAATATTGAACAGTTGCCAGAAGCCCTGCTTTCATCTGCAAGGGTACTCCACACTAACTTGGCACCTGATATCCTCGATTTTGAGAAGATGTTGTTAGGAAATGTTTGGTAAATTACAATTTTCAGGCATAACTACTTGGAGATAACCTTAGTGCCATGACCAGTGTCCATGAGTTTTCCCCTCTCAGAAAAGGGGAAATAACCTTGTATTCTTCGGATCAGCCTGAAGCAGGTTTATCACAGGGGAGATTTACAAGCAGAGTACCAGGCTGGGAGATCGACTGGAGCATTAGCAATATATTGCCAGAGACTCTTAGGTTCCCTGGCAATACGAATGGAGTTCCAAAGGGGCCTCTTGGGGATGCTGCTTCACTAGTTCTTCAATTATAGAAAAAAACCCCAAACATATTAATATCCCCACCCCCTGCCTTTTATTTCTTCCACAAATTCAGATTATATCATTGCATGAAAGTCTGTTGCCTGTGAAAATTCAAATCAAGCAGCATGAGGTTCCCATTCCCATTTGGCCACTCTATTTTTACTCCCTCTACAATGCAACCGGGGCAAGAAAGTTTTCTGCCCTAAACCCAGTTGATTGACTAAATCACCACATTAGTGCTGTCAGCATCTCAACCATCTCCTCCCTATTTCTTCTCTGCACTGCACAGCAAGTAACCATGGCATACAGACATATCAGAAGATGGTTTGGATACAGGGGGTTGAAACACAGGCCTTGATGCCACCAGTTTACCAGGGCAACCTGACTGGCATCAACCAGCAGCTACTCAAACTGCTCACTGCAGTTACTAAAATTAGATTTGGACACTGGGTCATAAAATGTAATTTGAAAGTTTATGTCTCATCTCTAAAGCCACAGACACTGTATCTGGCTTCTGTAGGTTCAACAGTGTAATTAATTATATATCACACAAAATAGAAGCAAAGCCAAGAAGAGTAAAGTTAAAGCCAAGCACTTTAAAAGGTCTCTTTTCTAGCTCTCACATAGTAAGTTATAAGTTTGCAATAGTTCTTGCCTTCAATACCACCATAAGCATAAGTCAGTTACAAGAGTAATGAATGACCCCCCCAAGATATTCTATTTCCATGGCATTGAAATCTTCATAATTATTAGCAACTAGATGCATTTCTTTTCCTATCTTTAAAAGAGAGTTCTTGCCCATTTTGGAGGAAATAATAGCTATTGTGATTTTCCTAAACCAGGCGAAAATATGTCTGTGTCTTTCTTAGACACATGCTAATTAAGGCTTTTTGTAAGTCATCAGATTGGCAAAAAAACATTATACAACATAGTTTCTCTTAGCCATCCCAAAGAATACATATTTTAAGAAGCTGGACTTTTAGAATTAGAGTTTAAATTTCCTCAGATTCTCTGTTCCTCTGTCAAAACTCATTTCTAAGGAAGTTTTCCATGGAATTGAAACCATTTACCACTATGTCTGATGCCATTAATCTGACCTCTGCTTTTGTCTCAGTTGACCACAGACTGTGAGCAATAAATAGCCTTTGCTATTTAGAGACTACCTCTTGTTTCAAACGTTCCAGAAGATCCACATTTCAGCAGGACTCAGCATGCCATATGAAGTTCCTTCAGTTCAAAGTACTCAATAAAATATTATTGTTTGTCTGTTTGTTTATGAGACCTTGCCTCTACTTGTTCTTGCTGTGAAGGTTTCCAAAATGCAAGTGTTCAGCTTCTCTGTTAATTTTAAAAACAATTCTAATAAAAACAGAAACCTGATAGAAGCCAAATGCTGCACAGCTCATTCTGGGGACTTCATTAGGACAGCTCTCAAAACAATTAAATATCACACTTCTGTGGCCAAATAAGAAACATCTCCAATCACAGAATCATAGAATGGCCTGGTTTGGAAGGGACATTAAAGATCATCTGATTCCAAACCCACATGAGGTCTAAAAAGGTGTTAGCAGAGAGCCCCAAGAGAGCAGCCAGCCAGCAGTGCCGTGCTTTCAGCAGCACACAACTGAGGACCCAGGCACAGTCATTGGAGTGAGCTGCTGTTCCCAGGTTGGAAAAAAATCTGCATTTTCAAAGCTTCAAGTCAGCACAGCCGATGCTGAAAAATAAAGAAATCTCAAGACCTGTAGTGACAGAAATGCAATCCAGAAGACAAGGGCACTAGTGATTATTCTTTTCTCAGTCTTGGTAAGGCCTCCCCTGGAGCTCACACCATTTCAGAAGGTAAGACCTTCATGCCCCAAATCTGTGTGTCTGTTTTTCACAGGATTCAGAGAATTCAAAGTAACTGCATAAGAAATACGTATAATATTTATATACACATAAATATATATATTTAAATAACTTGCCCATGGCTCCACAGTTGTGACTGAATCTTAATAAAAAGCTCCCCTATGTAATCTACAACTATGTTTGTTTGTTAACTAAGGAAAAACACTTTGCAACAATATGGAAAAAAAAGCCACACCCTGCAAATTCAAAATAATTTCCTTGAAATAAGCCATTTATAGGTAGGATTAAAAAAAAAAAAAACATGACTTGTATATCATAAACTACATCTGGATATTTCACATGCTGAAATGTAAATTTATCTTATTTTTTTTAATATCCTTAGATGCTATTTTCTAGGATGGAAGAGACCATCAAGCTTTATTCTTGTTAATACCATCAGATTTTATCTTAAATTCACTGTGCTGTTAGGATCAATATTTCTTTGCTAAGCACATCTAATAAAGCAGCTGAACTGATGCAGAATCTTTGAAGTGTGTCACCCCCTTCACCCTCTCCAAAAGCAAAGGCAGGAGCACAGCAAGCTATTTACATTTATTGCCACATTTTTTGAGTAACATTTTACCCCTCTGAAGATGCATCTCAGTCTCTTTTAATTAAAATTGATTGTTGTAATTTACTCAATGTATTATTATCACCCACTGCCACCCTTCTGTCACAATCTCTACGAGCTCTTTGAAATCTATCTGACCCATGACACATCTAAATTTTTCCACAGGTCAATGTGTAGGTGTTTATAACAGATGTTAAACTCAGCAAATGGTTGAACATTATAACTGCACCACATCAAGAGGGTAAAACTGCAGTAGTACATCTGTTGAAGATACAGGCAGGGTTGGAGTAAACCCTGCTGCCATGCAAGACAAAGAGAAACATCCCTCCCGCTGCACAGAATGAGAAAAGGATTTGGTTTACAGAGGATAACAATAGCACGCCTGCCTGGAAATGCAATGCCCTCTCTTGCTCCCAGAATGGAACCGGACACCCACCATGCAAGATGCTTCACAAACACAAAATAAAATCACGGCCCCTGATGCAAAGACCTCTCGTGGTAACTGTAGAAACAGAGACTGCAAATGAATCTGCCAAACAGATGGCAGAGACCAGAGCATGGGATGACAGCTAAATCCATCCTGCTATGGAATACTGTGGGCAATCCTTCAGCAGAAGTGTGTAAACAGGCTCTTCACCTGCAGCACGTGCTGGGAGGACAAATCACAGCAGCCCCTGGCTGCACCTGACAGAAGGACGCTATACATTTGCCATGAACCTCCCAGGCCACCCTCCTACCAGGAACAGAGGTGGGTGAACACAAAAGAGGGCTCCAGGCAGACTTGCATCAGTGAAATGCCGCAAGAACAGAGGGCAGTGAGTACAAATGCATTTTATTTTGCCTGTCCATCTCACCTGCAGGTGAATTACACACTGGGGCGCCTTGCTCCTGGTGGTTTGTGATATTTCACATTTAGACCTAGCTTCCTCTTCTTTCCTCCACTTTCCACACGTGTTTTCATCAAAAATTCAGTCTTCACCAGGAAACAAACAGAGGAAACACTGACCTTTTAGTCAAAGAAATAGACAGCCTAGAGAAAAAATGAGCTCTAGTCACAGACCCATTGAAGACCAGGACTGTTTGTTACTGGCATCCCAGTGGGTTTGTTTCCTGGAAAAACAACTGTTTTCCTCTCTGTTTTGGGTCCCTGCTCTTTGACTTTTTGGATGTGTATGCCATATATTTCCACAAGAAGTTGCAATGTTCGTAATACCTGTTATCTGGCACGTTCATGTGCCTACACAGTGGCATACATTAATACAAATGAGTTTACACTGTATTTCAGTTAATAGGATTTAAATGTGACCGTGCACAGATCCCCACTGCAACTAATGTGAAATTCTTTAATTATGCAGTTCTCCTACTTTCATAGTGTTTATAGCCCTGTATTCTGAGTATCTTTCCAGACTGGTGTAGGAGGAGGGCATAATTAAACTTTAACAACTATTTGTTTATTAATTTCACTAAACAGTCCCATAGAACAGTTGTCGTGTATTGTCTTCCTGCTTTAATGTTGCCTGCTGCAAAAGAGAAAAGCTATAAAACGCTTGGGATCAGATTTCCAACTGAACCTCAGGGCAAATGAGGACATCCTCCCCTCCTTGTCCTCCTCCTCTTGCAAGCCCCCATGTTGCTTCACAAGCAAGCAGCAGACATCTCCTTCACCTTGCACCCAACTACTTTCCACGTTATGTAGTTGAATGAACATTTCTCCCAGACCACTCCTGTGGTCACCTAAAAGTTTTGCTATCCAAGTGAACTAAGTGCTGGTTTTACCCTATCGTCCCAAACACAGCATTGGTTTATTCCTTCTGAACTTCCATACCTGAAGTGAAGCTCAGATCAACGCAGAAATGCCGCTGAGCTCTTAAACAGCAGGTCTCCACCCACAATAAAAATTGCTACAGTAATCACTGTCACTCCTGGTGACGGTTAAAAAATCAGAACAATAAGAAGTGGCAAGGCCAAGCATGTCACCTACTGTATCCCTCCGCAGGCCCCTGATTGTTCTCTATATTTCTTCTATGCAGCTTGACAAAGCTTGTTAAAAACGTCCAAAGCAATTAAGTTTCAGCATCTTCCTTTGGGAGATAATTCCAGGTCGTAACAGATTTCACTGTCTCGATGAGTTCCCTGATATGCAATCTAAACTTTGCTTAATAATTTCCTCTCATTATTTCCTCCTTCAAACCGTTCCCCTTCATCCAGTGCTACAGCCTTCGGGTATAAAAAAGCATTATCTACTATTCTTTCCTAATTTAACTGCCACATTTCCCACATCATTTTTGGTCCTCTTGGTGACAGGGGACAACAAAGAATAAATTTAGCTTAATTTTAAATCCCCATGCCACCCTTTCCGGAGGCACATTAGCACATTGTACCAGGACAATTTGCACTATTGTTGTGTGCTTATTTTGTTGGTTTAAGAGCCAATGAACACAGCAATTTACCTAGACACTTATAAAGAAATTCCTTCAAATGACAGAAATACTTACTGACAAATAGTTTTATAAAACAGCATGAATCTGATCTTTGCGCAGTATATTCAAAATTTCATCTTTTTGCAAAAAAATATAGAAATCACACTGGAGAAGAAGGCAAAGACACAGTTACAGGGAAATAGCAGGGTTGAAGGTAAGTCTAACTTTCATACTCACCTGATTTGCCTTGCGCACATTGTACACTTTCATTCAATGTTTACATAATGTGTATAAATACATAACACAACAGATAATAGCCCTTAACATTTTCAGTATTGAATATAACAAACATATAGCAAGAAAGTCTTGCTAAAGTTTTCTATGGAAGACCTCTACAATGTACACAATGTTCATTTATTTCCTGCTCCCTCCCAAAACAGACAAACAGAAACAGCAGAGGAGGGCATTTGCATTCTGAAGTCAACAGGCAGCTGAAGTTCAGCTACATGGCCAGATAATAAGCTCTTGTGTGTGTCCTTGATGACAGAAGAAAACTCATTAGTATGTCTTGAAAGTGCCTGGTAGAAGATCTGGTGGTTTCATCTTGGTCAGCTATCACTCATTAGCCATTTGATAGCAGATGTGAGTTCAAGCTCCCCAAATCAGATAAAAATCACGCCTGTGAGTTTAGAACATAATCAATATATGTAGATAACAAACAGACACATGATCTCAAGAATTATGTTTGTGACTATAATGTTGCAAGATATTGGAAAAAACAAGGAATGGTTCTCAATTTCAGAAGAAGCAGGGGGCCTTCCTTAGTGTCAGTGGAATAGCAGCACTTTGCCAGGGCAAAGCAAAGATAAGAGCAAAGAACACTCCTGTGTCACAGTACTGTCTGTCACGACCAGCTCAAGAAACACTTTTACCCAATCAGGGCAGCTTTCACCACAGTCACAGGTAAGATTTTGGTAAAAATCACCAAATTTTTTGTCCAAGAGACAGCAAATGCCATAATACATTTGGCTACTCTGGATTAGTACAAGAGCTCAGACAATCTCTGTATTCTTCCTCCCCACTCAGAGCACACAAGCTGTGAGCATTGAGAGTAGTAGGAAAACAAACTATTTCAAGTTCAGAAAACAACTTAATTAAGAATTTAAAGTCTCTGTAATAAAGATCCCACCTCTTTTTTCCCCCTTGTTCACCAGACTCACTAAGGTTGGCAGGAGGCATTTTGTGGCACCAAGAATATCACGTATCAATTCTCAGGTGTCTGTTGTTCTGAAGTAGTGCAGCTTGTGCTATCACATGTGCACATCTGTAATATTCTGCTCTGGGACAAGTGTATTCATGTTCTCCTTTCTCCACATGGAGTAATAAATCAGCATTCACTGCACAAGAGCGTATGGCTACCTGTAAAACCACTGTCTCCTCCCTTATAGCAGAGTAAACACAATTTTTGCCATAAAAATAAAAAGCCATAGTTTTTACATTAATTTGACAGTGCATGGTCCCAGCAGTTGCCTGGGATTGTCTTGGCCACAGCTGGCTTTAGCAGGTCTTAGCAGCTGTCAAGTGATAATTCCCCAGTCTTTTTTATCTTAAATTCTGCAAATGTAATAATATGTGGTACAGGTCCGACCAAGTCTGGTAGTCTCTACACAAAAATAATAGCCCTTTATGTTAGTTCACACTGAGAGTGCAGCTTCCAAACTTGAGCAGGAAACCAAGGAAAAGAGAGCAAATTATGATGAGAAACATATAAAAACAAATCCAGACGCGAGACTGAAGAGGCAAAAAGACATCAAACAGCTGCTGGTGAAGACCTTGAGGGGGCACAGGACTTGTTACAGCCCCTCCTCTGCTCTGCTGGGGGCTGAGGATCCACAGGTAGGGGTCAGGTAGAGCATAGCACTAGAGAAAAGGCATAGAGAGAAATGAGTGTGACAGTTTTGGCAGTGTTATTGATGAGGTTTTTCTTTGTTCATTTGATACTCTGGAGTCTGTTAGAACTCTTGGGGATGGTGCTGTGCAGGGCCAGGATTTGGACTCAATGATCCCTGTTGGTCCCTTCCAACTCGACATATTCTGTGATTCTGGGATTAATCACACTATGAATAAATTGTTTGCTCCATATATGTGTAATGTATTCCTCTCTTAAGGTTCTTCCTATTATGCTCTTGTATTATCTTTCTATATTTATTTATCATACAATCATAGAATATCTCAAATTGAAAGGGATCCATATGGATCACCTCAGGACTACCTGAAACTAAGCCATGTCACTAAAATCATCGTCCAGACACTCTTTGAACTCTGACAGGTGGGTGTCACAACCACTTCTGTGGGGAGCTTATTCCAGTAACTGAGCAACCTCTCAGTGAAGAACCTTTTCCTAATTTTCCTAATCTGAATTTAACCTGATCTGGCTTCATTCCATTTCCACATGTCCTATCACTGGTCACCAGAGAGAGGATCATATATTACTCTTCTTTTTACCCCGTGAAAAATTCAACCATCTCATAAACACTTTTTATCACATGTTTATCAAACAGTGTATAAAGTTTTCTTTACGATGAAAGCAAGAACTACACAGGAAACTGATCATCAAATCTGCCCTCCTGGGTTGTCCTACTGCAAGTCTTTTAGTGCATCATGTTCCTAGTAATTAAATAATTATATTGCATGTGTATAGACACATAACAAATGCCATTTAATTAGCAAGGAAAGAGCTGGAATTAAACATGCAGGTTTTTCCAAATGAACATTTTAGGGAAGAATTAACTTGACTACAGTGAGGTGTGTCTCCTTGTTAGAGCTGCAGTATCTCAGAAAAGCTTCTTGGCAAGCAAACTCACTCCCCATGAATGCAGAATGATCTTAATCACGGCTAATGGATAAATTAAAAATGTCAAAATTAGAACAGCAGGCTAAGTGAATGCACTGGAAATAAGAGTAATAAGAAAGAACAGCAGGAACTGAAAAATAAGCTTCCTTATCATATTGGAGATTTTTCTGCTCTCTGTTTTTGTCCTTTAATCCTTCTGAATCAACCTGCATGAGGCTTGTTCAGCAGACAAGGCTCTGAAAAATGAAAATTGCCCTGGCTTTCAGCTGCCTAATGGTGTGCAGGTAAGAAAGGGCACTGAGAAGCTGGGAGTGCCTCCTAACCACACCATCACTGAGCAGTTTGCCTTTGTGAGATGTTATCAACTTAAAGAAAATCTGAGCCTAGCAGTCAGGACACAGAAGGAGGTCAGGATATGCTATTCTTTCCCTGTGGAAAAGAGAAAGGCCATACCTGGGTATGCATCTTCCTTTTCTTATGTTTTTTTCAGAAATGGAGAGTAAAGTAACATAAATAAGAGAGATGTCCCAGATCCTCAGAACTGTTTGCAAACTAATCCTAAATTCATCTGCACATCAGGACTAGGCTTGCCCCGGCCTAAATTGCAGTGGAGATTTCCTGAATAGGGATGATTGCTGCAGGGAACTTGAGTCACTCAGGCTGGCCAGGACCAGATCACCTGGAGCCACCCCCTGTCCAAAACATTATTAACTTCCAAGTAAGAGCGGATCACTCAGGATCATCTCCAGCCAAATTTGGAAACTGTCCAAGGACAGAAATCACAAGTCTCTCTGGGTAATCTCTCCCAGTGTTTCATGGTGAAATCTAGTTTCCTTCATCTAAAATAGGAATTTCCATTGTTTCAACTTGTGATGCCTCAGTTTTCGGACTGTACCACTGAGACATATCTGGCTGCCTCCCCTCAAATCTTCTTTAGCATTTCCTCATTTTTAATGCCTCCCCCTGACCATCTTCTGCTTTCCCTTACATATGACTTTGGTTCATCAACACCTCCCACACTGAAGGTACCATTACCTCAAAATCACTCTTGGCTCAAACAAGATAAAAACATGAGTTAAAGCAAATAGCCATTTATCAAATGTAAACCAGACAAAGGTTTAAAGAGGCATATGTAGGCAATTAAACCCTGGAGACTTCTTGAAGACAGTGTGCAAATGGAGCCAGGTTTATGTTATCTCGAAGGGATATAGATACCCCATAATGTCAGATCAAAGGAGCTGTCCTACATTTGTGCAGAGTTTCCGTGGGAAAGCATCTGACATGATGGGAACACCTCCAGCTCCAGGGCCCATATCCAGCTGTGGGCATTATTCAGTTTCAGAAGTTTCCCCTCTTCCCTCCTGCTGCTTTTCCATGCAGTGCCAACAGTCCTGGCACATGCCAGCGCTGCCTCCTACACCTTCAGGTGCTCTTACACAACCATTAAGCTGTCTTAATACAGATGGGGCTCACTGCTGTCTCGAGTACCCTGCTAAGCTATTTGCAAACTGCCAACCCATTCTGAGCGAAATGCACTTCTCTAAAGCAGATTTATTTACACGCTTCCATCCCTCTCGTCCAATGTAACAGGAATTGCATGGTGAGGCAGGGAGGGAATTCATTTTCATATATAATGGAACATGGCAGCATAAGCTGGATAAGAATCTGTTCCAAGCTCACAAGACTTGACTTAACACAGAGAAGCTGTTGAAAGTAAAGAACTGATCCCTTAAATACCATCCAGTCTTCTTCAACTCAGAGGAAAAATGCTTATCACACAAGCAAACAAGATTAATAAACATCTTTGTCTAGGTTTTTTTTAAAAGTGGGGTGGGCAAGTTGAGTAATTTTAATACACTCTCCTTAAATAACATGTAGAGCTACTCAAGTAGTGAAAACAATCTCTACAATAACTACATGTCGTGAATAAGTGTTTTAAGGTCGTTTTTCTAAAAACATTTATTTTGCAGAATTTGCAATCTCTGCACACTCAGTTCCTTACAGTTTTGTTTCGCCAGCCCCAGAGGCATTGACCAGCCAGCCATGAGGCTCCAGTTTGGAGCCCAGCAGAGGGAAGGAAATAGCACTCAGTGACAAGAGCAATGCCAGCTGAGCTGATGCCGGACCCGACAATCTTAAAATGACTGTCCCATAAGGGACATGCTTTAAACAATGGCAGACAAACAGCCCTTAGCGGATTATTCACATTTTGAAGGTGTTCAGTGTCAGGCAAGGCCATGTGCTCTGTGTGGCTGAACCGCACACAAGCATAAGGAATAATGCATTCAACTCCCCTTATCCTATTTACTTGTCATGGTGTGGCTGCCTGTAAGACTGGAACACAAACAGCTGTACACCACTCCATGCACACAGGCACTGTATTAAATGCTAAGACAATTGGAATTAATTGGCACTGGACTTCTCTTTAAGCTCCTTGTGTAGCTCAGCTGTGATTCTTTTCACAAGAGACTTGGAAGATTATGGCTTGTTCTACCTTTCCTGTTATTAAAAAGCTGGAGTGGATGTTTTAAAACAAAAGAGGGAAGAAGAGGGATAAGTAGAAGAAAAATCCCTGTCCTTTAAAACAAAAAATCACAGCAATTTGCATGCAATCAGTATATTGCACCACTGGACACATTATGAATATTCCCACATGAAAAAAGCAACAGGAAAGGCAGGAAAGCCTAAGAAGAAAGCAGCATTAAGGCAACTAAATTGCTTCCGGCCCCCAGGTTGCACCATTCAAAATTAACCTGCATCATTTTATATAATGACAATTTGCAAAATCAAATAATACAATAAACTCATAAATCATACCAGAACACTCTATGCAGGCAGCAGTAAGAATCCACACAAACTAAAGAATAGGTGTGTCTGAAGCTCCATCCCAATTTCTAATAACTAACACATCCCCAAGAGTTCATTTTGAAGATACTCCTTAGATCTGATAGGCTTCATGATTTTTGGAAACTGGAAATCCTAGTTTCTGAAAAATCAAAAAAGACACGGAAAGAGAAGCGCAGAAATTACGTCACAAAATAAACCTGGCACCTACACTGACCTAAGGACAATCTGAGTAGTGTGACACATTTATAATGACAAATTGTGGTCAGAGAAATTATCTTCTTTTAATGAGCTTTTCCAAATTCAAAACATAAAATATTTGAACTTTTCAGGCAAACCTAAGGTCAATTTTAATGAACATGGGTGGTTTTGTTAGTGCTCAGACTCAAGATGAAAGTGAATGAAACGTGGATATTAAATTAAGATGGCCTTGATTTTTAAAAATAAAAACTGTTGTCCATAATATTTACCAAATGCAAAAAGTAACTGTGTATCCCATGGAATTTGAACTAAATACGCCATGCAATTCCTACAACTGAATACCTCCCAGTACTGAGAGGGAACTGTGTATCCCTAAATACTTAATATCACTTTTTAAAATACCAGATCATTATTTTATAACAATGGCTACTAAGGTATCCCACAGAAAAGGGCAGTCATTCACTTAAATGCCCAGATTGTGCTCCAAAAAAGTCTGCAGAATTATTTATAATTTGAGGGGATTTTAGCCTTTTTTTAGGCTAGATTTTCAGCACTCAGCAGCTCTGTTCTGGATAACTGACTGAAACAATTGGATTATGGAACTTTTGCAGTGCTACTCTTGGAGAACCAAGGGCAATACTGAAGAACTTTTGAAAACCCAGGAAAAGACAAGCATATCTAACAAGAATGTCTGTAACTGTGAATGACAAGCTGGGGGGGTGGAGGGGGGGGTGAGATATCCATGCTTTGTACCAGAAAGCTCATTTTAAGAAGAGAGTGGTGAAAATCTTTAGCTTTTTAGCATGCTTTTTAGAAACCCAAAAGATTTCACTAGCCTGTATTTAACTAAACAGCCTCCCATTCCAAACTCCTGCTTTCAAAAATATATTACACAACTCCTAGTCATTGAATTTTCAACTTGATACTCTCAGGGAGAAGAAAAAAAAGAGATATTTTCATATATGAACTAAAAGTGCATTATCTAATTGCATTTGTGCATCATGCATCAACTCTCAAGACAAGATAGGTGTGCAATGAATATTTAATCAGTTGAGTCATTCACCCTCTGAGGTTCATCATTTGACATATTTCATCAACATACTTAGCTGGAATTTTTTGTTAGTATTTTTGTTCTAAGGATTGAATATTGATAGGAAAAAGCTGAGAAATTCTTAAAAATACAGATTATTTCTCCAAATGTAAGAGAAGTTCTTAACAATATAATACTTTCAAATATTCCTCCAGGATACGGAAAGACAAGGATCTTTCCTACCGATCATATTCTCTATTATTTAGTTTCCTGAAGGAATATATTTTTAAAAAATAAATAAAAATTGAAAGATTGTCTTTCTACTAGACTATAATAAAAAGTCTTTCTCCTTCAGGAATATTAGAGCCAGTAAAAGTTTATTGTCTCCTGATGTATGTTCATCTCATGCAAACAAGTTTTTAAAGTTCAGAAAATCCATTAATATTTTCAGTGATGTAATATCTGTAAGAAACTTGCATTGTGGCCAGTAAATCAAAGTATTACAAATAGAATTTCAAGCATCACAAGGAAATTCATAGACTTTAAGAATGTGTATTTTGGATAGTAGAGATACTATCTTGCTTTTAAGAGTGATGTTTGCACTGGTAAGAAATACGTGTTATCATGGAATCATAGAATGCTCTGGGTTGGAAGGGATCTCAAAGCCCATTTTGTTCCAACCCCACTGCCATGGGCAGGGACACCTTTCACTAGATCAGGCTGGTCAAAGCCTAGCCTTCAACACTTCCATGGATGGGGCATCCACAACTGCTCTGGGCAACCTGTGCCAGTGCTTGACCACCCTCACAATAAAGAATTTTTTTCCTGATATCTAAACTAAACCTACTTTTTGTCAGTTTGGATCCATTCTCCCTTGTCCTGTCATTCCAGGCCTTTATACAAAGTCACTCTTGGGCTTTCTTGTAGGATCCCTTCAGGTACTGAAAGGCCACAGTTCGGTCACCCCAAAGCCTTCTCTTCTCCAGGCTGAAAAATCCCAATTGTCTCAGCCTGTCCTCATAACAGAGGTGCTCCATCCCTCTGATCACCTTGGTGGCCTTCTCTGGACCTGCTCCAACAGCTCCATGTCCTTCCTGTGCTGGGACCCCAGAGCTGGATGTAGCACTGCAGGTGGGATCTCAGCAGAGCAGGGTAGAGAGGCAGAATCCCCTCCCTCCCCTGCTGGCCACACTCTTTCTGATCCAGATGAGAACATGTTTGGCTTTCTGGGCTGCCAGCACACATGGCCAGCTCGTGTCCAGCATCTGATCCAACAGCACCAAGTCCTTCTCTTACACAGATGACAAAAGAATAGGTGCTTGTTTGTTTCTTAGCAGCCATGCAAAACACAAGAAACTCCGAAACTCCGAAAGCATTTCTGGAGAATTACACACTCACAAACCTGCTCGTGCTGAGGAACTACATTGCGGGGTGTCTGTTAACACAGGATCACATGGCGTGTTTTCAGCAGGAGCTATTTTTATGTGTCTCCAAAGGGATCAAAACCAGCACACGGAACAAACTGTTGATGGCAACCTTGGCCAGCATCATGGTACCACTTCAGATGGAGGAGTGCATGTCAGAGCATGTCATTGTTCTGTGGCTGCTACAACATGCATGGCATTTCATAGAAGAGGTCTGGCATTCCAAGGAGACCTTCAGCAATGCGTTTGCCAGGAGTCAAACTCAGAGGAGAAAGCCTTAAACAACAGCTCATGAGTCACATGCTGCTCACAAGCTTGAACGATGTTCTCCCAATCAAAAGATCAAGGTCATTTAGTTAGTAAACATATGGTCTACCAAAAAAGGCACTCTCTTCCCAACTCCAAGTGTGCAAACAGAAGGAACTGCTAGAACGCAGCATCAAAACCATTTAGGAGTGCCGTTATAGCAACCCTTTCTTTAGCACAGACTACACACTGAAGCAGTACTTCACTGCTCTGCTGTTAAGCAGGCAAAATGATTCCTCCATTAGGTAAAGAGAAAAACAAATGGAGAAGAAAAAAGGATAGAGGAAGCCAACCGTGAACTTTTTGAAGTGCTGCTGAATATCAAGCTCTCGGTGAAAGATTAATTGGAGGAAGATTGGTTTTAGAAATATACTCATATATTTAAAGGACACAATATTCATGGCAAATTATTCCTTTTTGCTGGCTATCACTGTGTTGCTACCTGGTTCCAGTACAGATTTCAGACCAAAATTCTTCTCTTTGCTTCGACATACACGTTTTTACTACATTAACCATGAGAAATGGTAAAGATAGAAATTGTCACGGTTTGACACTGGACGCAATGCCAGTGCCCCATGAAAATATATTTTTACTAATAACAGCTGTGAGATGTGATCAGGAACAGAGCAGAGCAGGCTTAAACTTAGAAATAGAGGGAAAAAAAAACTTTATTAATCTACACTAAAGGAAAAGAAACACATAGGAAACAGAATGAAAACTCTCCGAAACATTCCTCCTCCTCCCAACTTCCACCCTTCACACAATCAGACAAAACCTTGGATTTCCTGATCAGTTAACAATACTCAAATAATCAATTCTCAGTCCATCTAAGAAGAGAGGAGTCTCTTGTAAACCATAGTGTCCTTCCATGTCTGGTGCTCTTACCACCATCCATGGACCGAAACTGCCCTCAGGATTCAACGATGCTTTGCCAAGTACTAGAAGCTCCTTTTTTGGGACAAACAGTCTCCCCCATTTTACAACCCCTGGGGC
>WEIT01037029.1:2376-25918 GCA_013389985.1 Dryoscopus gambensis | reverse complement strand
CAACTCCAGGACTCCCACGGCCGGGAACCTCCCCCGCTCCGCTCCTCGGCCAGCACAGTCTCTCTCTCCGGGGGGGGAGGGGGGGACGGGGGGCAAAAAAACCATCTCCTCGTCTCTCCACTCTTCCATCCTGCAGAAGCTGGCTCAGTTCCGTTTCCTTCCACCCTCTCTCTCTCTCTCCAGGCTCCGGCCTACCTCCCATCTCAGGCTGCATGGCTGCCCCTCCCCCACCCAGGCCCAGGCCCAGGCTTCAGGCCTCAGGCTGGGCGGGGGAGGAGATCTGCTCCCTTCAACAGCCGGAACACAAAAGGAAGTCCCTCTGGGATTCTCTCCTTTATCTCCCTGTGTTCTCAGAGGTGACAAATCTCTTCAGTGGTCATACCAGGTGTCAATATTCAGTCTGACCGCTGATTGGTTTGACTATAACTTCCTTAAAAAACTCACTTCCTTTTCAAACCACGACAGAAATTCAGTCACATTTTTTGAATCAACATTCACATCTGGACAACCCTGTCTGAAATCTACTTAGAGATTAATTCAGTTGGAAGTGGCAACCCATGTGTTACGCTCTTCCTCTTGAACATCCCATTGAAGAAGTGCAAGATAGAAAAACTTTACCAGCTAAATCAGTTAGAGGGATCCTGCACAAGGCATAAAAAATTAATGCTTATACAGTAAGAGGATCCACAGGTTCTAGTTTCAGCTCAAGCACGCACTGTTCCACTGAAGTTTCCAAGTACCTTGCCATATTCCCAAGTTTTCTTTGTGGACATAAAATGGTTTGTCAAGCTGCCAACAGATCCTTCCAGAGTGGAGATGTCTCCACTCCGCTTCACAGAACTTCTGCAGGCAGGAATCTCTAAACGCACATACTGGTATTCCTTCACGTTCAGGTGAATTTTATCAAGGGCATCAGGACATATGTGCGACTTCTGATTTCCATTTGTCACATTGTTCATTAATGAAACTTTTTAAAAGACAAATTCCTTTAGGAGAAGGAGCCTGGGGGTACGAAAGACTCAAAATAGTATTTGCCCAGAATGAAGCAGATTCAGATCAAAAAAAAAAGGCACCACAAAAACATAAAACTGTTGCTTGTTCAGGTGGGTAGTTTTAAATCTTCCTGCTTTTGACTGCTTTCAGAATATACTTTCTAAAACTTTCTTCTCTTTATTTTCAAAGAGAAAGAACAGCTAAATAATTGTTACTAGGGTTAACTGCTAGTAAATAACTATGTTTTATGCAGTAAATTAGAATTACCTAGGCTATATCCCCACTCCCTTTTTTTCCCCTTTTTTTTAAGTAGATGCAGCTTCCTAAGCCATCTCTGCTGATTCCTTGCATGCTGTTGTCAGAAATGAAAGCGGTGACCTGCTGTGAATTCAGCTGCTCTCAGACTTTCCAGCCCTCCTCTGCTGGTTGATGCTGTGAGTTCTCAGCAGAGCAGGTCTGAATGCCAAGCGTGGGGACTCACTGGCATTCATTTACAAGGAGATTTTCTCATCCAGAAAATGGTGCAGCTGCTCCTGATGCTGGGATAACTCCACACACCAGCAGTGACAACCGCAGGGTGGAACGACAGCTCAGGATGAGAAGCAATACCAAAAAGAAATTCAGCAACTGCGAATCCCAGGGCACTCCCGCACCGCACAGCCCGGACATGGCACCAACTACACCTTGCCAAACGGCACGGAAAGAGTTGGAGAAGCAGGCAGGAGTGGGATGTGCTGAGCCTGCATCCACTGCAGCCACCAGCATGAGGCAAGGGAAAAGTCCCCTCTCCTGCAAGACGTGGCCTCCACCATAACCATCAGGAAGTGTGGTCACAGGTACCTGTGTCTACTGGAGCACGGGATGGAAAACGAAATTCTGCTTCCCAAATGAATACCTTGTCAGCAGGCTTTGTGATCTCTTTCTTTATTGGTCTCACCTTTTGAATTTGACAAAACCTGAATTCCAAATTTTTTTTTTTTTAAACAGAAAAAAAAAGTTGGTAAAAAAAAATAAAATTAAAATATACATATTCTACTGACCAGATCAGCATCTTGTAGCCCTGGTTGGAACCTTAGCCTTTTGATCCCTTGCTGTCAGACTTTTCATTCCAGTTCTGTCAAACTCAGTCATTAGAAAAGATGAACAGAGAGTTTTAAGCTTGACTGAGAGTTTTAAAGCTCTGCAAAAGTCCTATTTCCTCCTGTAGACTTCATCTATTTGCTGAGTAGCTCTGTGAGCTCAGGTTGGACAATTTACCAAGTTTAATATACCGGCTATTTTCTTTAACTTTACTGTGTATCTAGCAAAGACAGTGCAGCTCCATGACCTCAAGGGCTTTCTAACCTTTCTAATTTACAGAAACAACTCCAGAGATCCTTAGAGTGGAGAATGCTAGAATGAGGAAGAGCTTCTTCCAGGCATGCTCAACATCACCATGGGTTATTGCACATGTCTGAGACATCCAGGCAGGGTCACTGCCTTCATCCGTTCTTTTATCACCAAGTCAGTACCAAGGTGACAAGCACAACAACTTGCTTCAAAAGAAGGTAGAGTCATGGAAGAAGAAAACAGGGTTGAAAATCAGAATCCAGTAAGTTTTTAGAAGCCACGGGAGCAAATATAATCCTGTCAAAATGCTGCTTAACACATTTCCTGCTTTACGGAGCCGGGTTTTATGTGTTGTCCTCAACTGTTTCCAAACACATCTAGCAGTGTCATAGAGTTCAGCTTTGTCAAAGTGGTTTTGCTGTGGTAAAACCCCAAAGTGGTGGGGAAAAGGGGGCAGAGAAATGTCCCCTGCCACTGACAAAGCTAAAAGCAGATCCAGTGCACCCTGCATGCCTGTCCAGCATCCTGGCTGCCAGACTAAACTGATGTCAGCCAGAGTGGTATGAAATAACTGAACAGGTGAGCCCTGTAAACCTTGCAGTAGCCTCCAGCCCATGGGAAGGGAGAAGCTTCCCAAACCTAAAAGCTGAGCCCTTCCAAGTTCATTGCCTCAGTGTCAGTAACAGTCTCAGCACCTCTGTGCCGTGGTCGGGCTGCTGATGGGAGTCAACACCGAGAGCAGAACTATTACATTATGGTCAAGTGAAAGTTTAGCAATTGTACAAAATATCTCCAGGGAAAATTGTAACAAAAACCCATTTTTTGTCTTTGAGTCCACAGAGAGAGTGAGTTCATGGGCTGTGTTATGAAAATATAATAATTTAGAGTTATAGTACAAAACTAGACTTATAGTAATCAAAATAAACCTTCAGATGCAGACAGGAAATACATCTTTAAATGTTTATATATCTATAGGTACACCACAAATCTAGACATCCTAGGATTTAAGCCCCCCCTATACATCTGACTGTACTTCGGTCTCACTATTACAGCATTACCACCAGCTGCAAAACCCAATTCAGCACCACAATAAATACGTGGAAGGTCAGTACATTCAGCCCTGGGCTCTGAAGGGCAGGCTGGAACCAGGAAACTTGATTAAAGTCCATTTAGCAATATCCACACCACAGTGCAATCATAAAGCAGGCACCCTGCTACAGCCCTGTTTGTGCTGTAAACTGCAGGCACTCTCCTGTCACATGAGCAACACTAACCCAGCTTATGTAAAGACCCAAAGGATCCAAATACTTGCATAGTGAACAAATTTACATTGGGATTTCCACATAATGCAAAGGACGAGTGTATGTTACAATAAATAATCCCTTTTCCATGATGTGTTGCTGCAGTTAACTTTCTTTTTAGTGCTGAAGGGCAATAAATAATCTCTCTGTTCTGACAGGGGTGCGTGCTAACAAGGAAATAACAGAGGAATTGCTGAGAAGCTGAGTGATTTCAGTAGTGATTCAGTCAGACGACGACTGTAATGAAATAATTTTCACTCCCGGTTGCCTTCTGTGACTATTTGAGACTGCAATTTCAAAAGGTTACGGGCTTGCACTTGGCACTGGATCCTCGTATCAGACCAGGTTCCCAGGCTGTGTGAGCTGTGTGCTCCCTGGGGGAATGAGGGTGCGAAGGAACGGCCTCCCTTGCAGACCAAACTGCAGAGGAGTTGTACAGCTGGTGGGTGGCTCTGGCCACATTGTCCTGTCACGGTGCTCTTCACTGCAGGACCGTGGGTTGGTCATCAGGGATCCTCCCAACTCACCCAGAGCCTGTCCTGTTCCATCATTACTCCGCCGAGCATTTGAGTCAGAGCAGTGCATTAAGCCATCTGTCTGATCCTGTAAGGCTTTGTGGATGATACAACAGGGCAGGCTGGGTTCTGGTTGGTTTGTTTTGGTGTCTTTTTTTTCTTCGAACTCCCTCTAAGACCTCTGAAAACTAATGCACTTGAAAGTAAGTTTTGCATTCCTTTTCTAATGGCATTTTATACAGACGGTTTGCGAACTGGAAAATTATGCGTTTGTGTTTGCTTATGATCAAATAAAGAGGAGGTTAATTTTGTTGTCCTCTCCAGAAAGCAATCTGATGAATACCTAACTAGCTCTGACTTGTCTTCTTTCTTATATCTTTTGTATTAAAATTTTATGAATCGAAGAGCAGTAAGTTCCTATTTGTTTATCTCATTGATGCACATACTGAATCCTGAAGGCCTTTTGCCCACTTATACTAAATTATCTAGGGTTTTTTGTGGATTCTTTTGTGATCATGCAACTCTACTTTAGTTCTGGCTTATATTACAATTCTTATGGTGTGCATTTACTTCCTGTCTGTTAGCATGCATTTTCTGTTTCAGAAACACACAGTATTTAAGAAGTCTTCTGTTTGTGCCCTGGCAATTTAGAGAACATGCCACTTGTTCTAAGGTAATTTCCTGATTATGGCTTTCAAAATACTGAAAAAATATGACAAACACTATTTGTTGTGTGTATGTCAAGTTCAAGCCCCTCTACAAGAAAGGAAGTGAAGCTTTTTCAGGCAATCTTTACACACATGCCCCAGTTCTGTGATTCAGGCAGGCTGTTATCACCATTGAGGGAAGTACTTAGAGAACTGTGTCCATACATTCTGAAGTTTCCAGTGGGAATTCAACACATTTAATCCCTGTCCTCCATCCCAATTTTCATTTCAGTCTTTTTCACCACTTCTCTTTAAAGTTTTAAGATTAAGGCTGGGAACCAACCTGCTGGAGAGCAGCTCTGGGGAGAAGGATTGGGGATCCTGGGGGACAAGCTGTCCATGAGCCAGCAGTGCCCTGGGGGACAAGAAGGCCAGTGATTAAGTGATGATTAGAAGATGATTAAGTGACTGGAACATCTCTCTTCCGAGGAAAGGCTGAGGGAGGTGGGCCTGTTCTGCCTGGAGGAGAGACACTGAGTGGGAATCTCATCAATGTCTGTCAGTGTCTGCAGGGAGGGGTCAGAGCATGGACCAGGTTCCGATTAGCTGTGCCGGGCAACGAGACAAGAGGCAATGGGCAGGAACTGAGGCACAGGAAGTTCCACCTGAACATGAGGAAGAGGTTCCTTACTGTGCAGTGCCGGAGCACTGGGACAGACTGCCCAGAGAGGTTGTGGAGTCTCCCTCACTGGAGATGTTCAAGAACTTTCTGGACACATTCTGGTGCCATGTGCTCTGGAATGACCCTACCTGAGCAGGGAGGTTGGACCAGGTGACCCACTGTGGTCGCTTCCAACCTGAGCCATTCTGTGATTTTGTAATTTTTCCCAAATATTATTTCTTTCTCTTAATGGGAATATTCATCTGTGCTCTCTATTCATACACTACGCTGTGGAAGCTTTTATCATCTCACCTTGCTCCTTGGCAGGGAGAAGGGAATTTACCAATGAAAAGGTTATTATATATGGCAGACTGATTTATAATGTTCTTGTAAACAAACCTTTGACAGGTAACTACAAACCGAGTGTGATGGTTTTACTGTGCTGACAGCACCTATTAAAGCTTGCTTTCAAATTGTGAAAATGTAACATACAAACAAACTCTCAGAGTTCAGCTGGTAGGAAGCAACTTGGAATGGGAAAGCACAGTTAATCATCATCCATATGGTCTCCAAGCACATTTTTGCTCTGCTGGGACCCTGAGTGAGCACAACAACATTCTTACTCCTTCTCCTGTAGCAAACCCCTCTAAGACTCTAACACCCCAAAAGAGATGTTTTAATTTTTCTTGGTTTCTCAGCATCCAAATCTATTATGTATTAAGAGGGTAGATTCAGATGAGACATAAGGGAGAAATTCTGTTACAGTGAGGGCACTGAACCACCATAACAGGTTGGTCAGAGACGTCCTGGATGTCTAATCCCTGGGAACATTAAAGGTTAGGTTTGTCGGGCTCTGAGCAGCCTGGTCTGGTTGAAGATGTCCCTGCTCACTGAAGGAGGTTGGAATAGGTGGCCTTTAAAGGTCCCTTCCAACCTAAATTATTCTATAATTCCTTAAAATGTATTGTTCCCATGAAGAATCCCACTCATATGGAAATTTTGACACAGAGTACTTAAGTGGAAAGGACACACTATGAATTTTAAATGGGGGCTTGCTGTGCCAAAATGACAATACAGCCTAAACACAGAGGCTGATGAAGAAATGGAGAAATAATCCAGTATCTGACAGGGAAAAAAATGCAGAATCCAAGCCCTTAATGATTTTTTAGCTGTGTGAAAAGTCATGATATCGAACAGGCTATTCATTTTGCCTTTGGGAAAATGAGCAATAATATTTTATTCTAAACCTTTAGAATATCCCAGTCACCACAGAGCTAGGATACAATGTCAGTTGTGTGCCTTGTTTCATTAAGGTTTCTTGAAAAATACCAGCAAAACATGCAGGTGGTTCCTTGAGGCTAAAGGTCCCTTCGTAATCTTGCAAAATAGGTTAAGCTGCTACAGTAAACTGCTTCACAGCTGGGGATAAGGGACTTTTCATGAGGGAGTTTTCAAAGACCATGTTTTCCAAACCCAAGGACAGCCCTTGCAGTGAGTTAAGCAAAGTGGGTTGCAAAGGTCTCCATGGATGCATAAGGAGGTCCCAACAAAAACAGAAAAGAAGCACACAGTGCGTGGAAGCAGGGTCTGAGCTTCCCAGGACCAGAGGCACCTGGACGTACTGGAGTGAGAACAGCCCAGGGCCACAAGGATGATTAAGGAACAAGGATCAAGACTGGCACAGATTGCCCAGAGGGACTGTGGAGTTTCCATGCTTGGAGATACTCGAAGCCCAGCTGAACAATGTCCCAGCCAACTGGTTCTAGTCAGCTGCTTTGAGACTAGACGATCTCCAGAGGTTCCTTCCTACCTCAGACATCCCATAATTCTGTCCCACTACAAGACCACTGTATTCTTTTACTTGAGGCATAGGTAGAATTTAGACAGTTTTACTCGTTATGGGCCATGTTATCACTTTCACAGAGGCAGGAACTACTGAAAGCAAAGGGTGACAGCTGAGCAGAGCCCAAGGGCACTGTGCTACCCTGCACCATTATAAAATGGAGACCTCAAGCCTGCTCAGATTTCAGTTTAAATTGTTCCAAAAGAGCACTATTAAAACAAAAATAGACTCCTCAGTGGACAATTCTCTTCACTTGTCCAGTTCTCATGATCTTTTCAGAAATTAATAGCCTTCATTTTAACCTTGACTGCACAAGAGAATTGCTCTCTTTAAAGCTGAACCACTGGAAGTACAAACAGTCCACAGCATCCAGTGTAGCCTTGCCAAATTGCTTGCAGCTTTGTTCCATGTCTGCACCAGCTCCACTCCGAGCCACAGTGACCCAAGTGGGCATGGCAGGCTGGGAATGCACCTGGGAACAGCACATTCTCTGAGCCTTGTAAAGATCAATAGTGCCCTGAAAGACAGCCAAATGAGTAGCAGCAATTTATCAGGAACAATAGAACTTCAATTCAACCTACTGAAACAGCGTCCATCCTAACTATTACATGTTTCTTAACTCTTAAAGTGTAAAAGTGAGACAATCCTTTAGGAAGCTTCAGACTGGATTAATGCATCAAATAATGGCCGAACATTTAACCCATCGGCTGTCAGGTTTCCAGACATGTACCCTAAAGCAACACCACACAAAGGAAGCTTGTTGCTTCAGTGATTCACTTCTGTCAGGTGGAAAAGGGCAAGCAGAAGTAGATGCACAGCTCCTGATGCTATAGGAACAAATTGATGCATAAGATTTACAGCCAGTCTTTTAGGCAGAGCCATGAAGTCACTGCACCTGGCTCCCAGTGCCAGACGCCCTTCTTAATTTATTCAAAATAATCAAATTTTGTACAAAATGTGTAAAACGTCTTCACATACACAAGCAATTACCAATCATCTCTTAAATCATCTAGAGTTCTCCAATCACTGCAGTTTCAGTCCTGCTTTTATTTCTGAAGGTCCATAATGAGAAATGGGGCCAAAAGGCTCTGAGAGATCCAAAATAACAATTCTTCTGTTCATTCAAACCGCAGGGGGTTTTTCCCTTTCAGCAGTACATCAGGCATGTGTTTCCACAGTATTGGTTCAGCAGGGAACAACATCCATTTTCACATTGTCTCATTAGTCTGACTACTTTCTTCTGGCTTGGAATGAGAATTCTGTAAGTCTAGTGCTGGAAATTATTATATACTTGGGACAAAGTGATAATAGTGCTAACTGTTAGTAGAGACTTTCTGTAGGGACTTTGTAATCATACTGACTGTCCAGCACAGCTGATGTAATTGTACATGAGTAAATGTTTCAATGGTATTTTATTCATTAATATATTTGTTCACAGAAGTATGGGGTGGGTTAACAATAAATAAAATGCTAAGAAATATGAGGGGAAAAAATATCTTTCTGTTTCATAAAATTTCACCAGTGCTGTAAAGCAGGGTTCTTTAAATTATTTATCTGACTCCATCTTATTCATATACTTGAACAAACCTCAGCACTGCTGGGAAACAGTTGCCTACCTTAGTGATGCTCATGAATTCCAAGTGCTTGCTAAGCTGGCACCCTTTGGGAGTGGCACTGGAAGACATTTCACAGCTCTGAAATGTGCCTCTCAGCCTGTGCATCTCCCTAGTCACTTTCAGAACCTCATCCAGAGCCCCGAATCCATGCTCTCACATTGTAAGCTATCAAAGCTTCTAAATGGATATTTAACTAAGACAAAAGGTTTACATAGACTAAATCAAGTGTTTAATCAAATGAGTGCTTACATATTTTGTTCTGTTCCTGTCCTTTCCTGCCAAGGACTTTAAAGAAAACAAAACCACAACTGTCCAAATGTCAAGGACCAAAGCAAATTTAGGAGGTAGAAAAGCTGAAATTCTGTGCAGGACTACTCATCACCATGGTTCTGATGCTTATTTCACTCAGAAACACAGATTTTGACAGAACCAGGTCTCCAGGCTTCTCTTTCTCAGGTCTACCTATGCCACACACAGAGTGCAACTAGGGAGTAGAAATCCATGCTTTTGTGACAAGATGCTTAAATATTTAGTGAACTTTAAAATGCCTTAGTTCCTTAAAGAAACTGCATCTCACCCACCTGCAGATGCAGCAGGACCTCTGCAAACTGATGAAGAGAGCCCTCAGCTCCACATGTGAGAGCAGAGAGCCTTCCAGAGAAGGGAAGGAAGATGCCGTCTCAGGTCCCTCTGCAGATCAGGGGTTTTCTTGTTCAACATGCATTCATGTTCTCTAGAGTGTGTCTCCCAATTGACTCCATTACCATTTTAAACCAAAAAATACCCAGACCACTAAAAGTGCCTCCTCCTAAAAGGAATCCCCCACCCACTGCAGCAAGACTCACAGGTGGCTTGCTGCTAGTCACAAATATTGAAATATAGAGAGATTTCTGACTTCTGAAGAATCAGCCACCACAGATGCAGAAAAAGCCTGTTTTGAAGTTCCAGAAGACATACGACAATGGAAAAAAGTGTTTCAAGTGCAAATCTCAGGGTGGTCTGCAGATAACATGTAGTTTCCAATTGAGTTTGTGTCTGGTACAAATTCAGACCAAAAGCCACAAGAGCACATGGTGGATGTAGCATTCTGCACTAACTTTTTCATTTCTTCTCAATCCTGACTTACAAACTAGGTCCCTGCCTTTTTTTACAAAGCTTTCTTTTTGCTTATAACCTAAGCAACTTCTGACCTTGCAGAAGCCAAATTCCACAGGCATGTCTCTGGTCTCACACAGGTTCCACACCTTCCTTTACACACACTGACCTTCAGCTCTAGATATCCTTATTTTAATTTGTGCTGTGAGTCACTCCTTGAGCATAGGCTTCCACTGCATCCCTTTGCCAGAAATGAAATTTTACAAGCCAGATACCTGAAAATTACACCTGTGTCCTGCAAAACACCCAAGGAGCCTGAGCAGTCCTTTCTGCAACACTCCAGTTTGGAAGATTTTCCAGTTGATTCCTGAGCTTTTTGGGACCCCAACTACTTGGTGCAAGACATTTGGTGCAATGGAGACATTTTTGAATGACTAAACCAATAATTTTTATTTTTCTAGAGCACAAGTGTTGCTGATGTGAGACAGACATTTAGATGCTGCTGCCTTTCTCAGTTTCAATGCATGACTGTTCCAGATTCCTGAGAAACAGGATTTTCTCAGCTACGAAATAGTTAGCTGTTTGTGAAAGCCTTGTCTGAGTGGATGATTCTCAAGGCTTGACAGCCTGCTGATTCAGTGCAACGTGAAGTCTCTGTGGAGTCTATAGCATGGCACAGGACAGCTCTGCAATCAAATTTGCCTTTACAAAGCAAAATGGAAGTAACAAATTGATACAGCTGCATATAGATTTGTCTCCTAATCTGTCACAGGTTTAAAAATAAAAGGGGATTCTATTCTCTTTTACTGTCAACACTTCAGGTACATAATAACACTGCTGTTAGTGATATGTTGTATTTAACGGGCCTTATTCTCTCTCCTGTGCTGCAGTGAACTCCTTTGCTATTACCTACCCGTGCAGACTCCTCAGCACTGATCCAGCCCTCCAGGCAATGCTACCAGACTGAAAAAAAACCCCAAGCAGTAATACCCCCATAAAGCCTCTTTCCTGAGAGAGCACCTTTTGATTCAACTCTTGAATAAATATTTACATATTTTACAAAGCAAAAGCCCCAATATCCAGGGGTGCCAAATCCTTGCAGGTCCCACTAGAACTGTGGCAGCTTAGAACGTGCCAGGAGAAAAAAAATCAACTCCCAAAGCTACTGGTGTGAAAGACACCTGCACACCTCCTGCTGCAATGGGGGAATGCCTGATGTGCACTCATTTGACTAGCGTTTCATTTCATCTGATGAACGGTTGCTCATGCCAGAAAAGAAGAAGCAGGTCTCCTGGGAATTCCTGATCCCACAGGGCAGCCGTGCCAGGACAAGTCCAGAGTGGTGTCACACCCCAGTGCCAGAGGAGCAGCTCCTCTGCCATTCCCACGGGGCGGAGCAGAGGGAGGCTGAGCAGAGCGAGCGAACTGCGCTTCATTCAGAAATGACCTTCTCAGTGCTCAGGATAAACCCAAAGGAAGCCCAGGGACCAGTGTGGTCCTCTGAACAAACTGTGATGCAGCAACTTGGCTGACATTCTCTCAGAAGTTGCTAACAACCTTCGAACTCCTCTCACCTTTCCATAATAATGACAAACCAAACCTTTCCTTCCACAGAACTCTCATCATTATGATGCAGTTTCCCAGAGCTCTGCTGCACAGCCACAGTGGTTTAAGTATCTCATAAGCTAACCTGTAAGATATCTCCCAGCCTTTTCAACACAAATAAAATTACTATTCCAGTAACACCTCTGAAAATCTTGCTGCAAAAAATAACTTTGTAAGTCATTGTTATTTAAGATTTCACAAGCAGTAGACTAAGTTTTTCTATATAAAAGTCTTTCCTTTATAGAGATCCCCAAGGAGTTGTCCCAGTGGCAGCTGGAAGCACGCGTCTCTTCTGAATTCAGGCTGATGGAGAAGATAATGCCATTCCCCAGTATCCCTATTATATGGCAGCCTGAACACACTGTTCTGAAAACTACAGACTTCTTGTATTCAGCTGTGAATTCCCATTCCATATTTCCATCTTTGTGCACAGAAGAAAATTCGCAGGCCAAGTGAGAAATACCAGCTGTGTCTTAGACAATCCAGTGGCCTTGGGTACAGTTTTCAAACAGGCACAGGAAGTCCAATATATCAAACTGTAAATTGCACACTGGCAGAGGAGAGAAACTCTAGACTGCCTGCTCAGTGAGTACATTTGCACCAGAGACACAATTTAAACCAGTCTGCACTCTGAATGGACATGGGCTAAACACACCAGTAGATGTGTGAAACAAGCCAAGAGTCGGCCTGGAATAAACCTTGAGAAGCTACAGCACAAAATGAATCACAGATTGCTCAAGCTTAGGAAAAAGTTCTAGATAAAGGTAATATTAAACACTGAAAGAAAGGGGAGGCAGATAAGCACAGATGCAGAAGGCTGAAGTGTTTAATACCATTTATGCTTCTATCTTTGAAGACAATCCTTAGCACCATTAGCGTGAGCAAGAGGAGAGAAACACAGGCAAGAGCAGGGATAGAGCAGGGTATTTAAGTAAGTCAGATGAATTCAAATCAGTAGGGCCGGATGCAACTCACCCTGGAGTGCTTAAGGAACTTGCTAGAACAACCTCCAAACCATTAGTGATCGTCTTCATGAACTCACTGAGAATAGTGAGTTCCCAGAGGCCTGAGGAAAGACAAATAAAAGTGAACAGCTTTAAAAAGTGGAAAACAGGAATCTGGGGATTTGTAGACAAGGTAGCATTACACTGACACCTGGAAAGATACTGGGATAAATTATTAATAATCGGTTTTTAATCCTCTCAAGCATAATAAGCCAAAAAGAAACAGACAACTTAGATTAGTCAAGAGCAGATCATATCAGACCAACCTCATTAACTTCTCTTATGGGATAAGTGACTTTGTGGAGCATAGAAAAGCTATAGATATGATGGATTTTGACTTTTGTGAGCCTTTTGAGACAGTGTGGCATGACGTGCTCCTCTGTGGAGGAGAAAAACGGCATTATTAGTTTAGTCCATAAACAGCAAGCGTCTTTCTCAGAGCATCCTGAGTACAAGCAGGTAGTTGTTATTCCCCTTGTCTCAGCATAGACACAGCCTTACGGAAGCACTTTGTCCTCTTTTCTACCACATGTTAGAAAAAGACATAAAAACCCTCTAAAGATGCTATGGAAGGGCAAAAAACAATATGAGATTTAAATATGTGATTTATCAATATAAATTAACTGCTAGAGAAGACTAAAGAAGAACATTAACTTCCTTTGCTGTAAAAAATCTTTAGAGCAAGTTATAGGTGAGGAGGTTGTGGAGTATCTGCAACAGAAGAGTTTTAAATTAGCATTAAAGTAACACCTGCCAGTGAGGATTCAGGCAAAGACAGATGTGCCACTAAGTCCCTACATTTCTGTGTGGCTGAACCACAAATCCCCATGAAGTTTGTCCTTCACAGGGTCCACACTCATCTGGATAAAAGTCCCTCTCTTCTCCCAAATACAGACATTTTGTTTTCTGGGACTAGGAGCCCAGGACATCCCCATCAAAGCCAGTAGAGGAAAGGAGAGTAACAGATCTTCTGGAACAAAAATCCTGTTTCTGTTCTTAACCTTGTGCACGTCCATTTTTCTGTGTTTTACATGTGTAATTCAGTGCAACATAAACTTCAGTCCTCTTCCCAAGCTGTGTGTTCATCATCTTGTGTCTAAATGACTCTCACCTCTTGAGAAAGCAACCAAGACTTACACAATTTTGAAAGAAAACAACCAAATGTCATGTTTGCATCACTCAGGATGAGAATATGATTTTTGCTCCAAAAAAACTCTTGCTATCCCTTACTGACTTTGGTAGTGATCTCCTAGTCCCAGAAAACAAGATGTCTGGATTTTGGAGACAAAAGAGTACCCTGAGACTGTCCTTTGTGGAATCCTTGCTGGCCAAAAGCTTGTTTTCATTTTCCACTTACTTAACTAGTCCGATAAATGACATGGCTTCTTCCTACAAATTTTGCCCTCATCATCTCCATTGACAGTTTTACCACTAGTATCAAACCTGAGTTGTTAAGACATGCTAAATTACTGTGGCCTCCACAGTTTCTGATGTCTAAAGGATGCCAAATGAAAGCTGTACCACACACTTAACTACACTGCTGTGCCTTGAGGGAAGAATCTGGCCCTGCCAGCCTTTGTTTTAGTAACATCCTTGACATTAACCACTTCCACTACTGACGTTATCATCTTAGATATGCAACTTTAATCTTACCAAGGATCTTAGAAAAGCAGTCTCATGCACTTCATCCACTATGATTTACTCTGTTTGGAAGGCACAGGCATGTTCTTGCCTTTCATAGGGTGAGATTAACTTAGACAAAAAATTCTTCATTCATTTTCTTTGCCTACTCCAAAAATCCAATCATTCTTTAACGATTTCTTTGCCCATCAAGTTTCTTATGGGCAAGACCAATGTAATGTTTTCTTCACAAGCATTTGAACATCTTTCTCATGCTGCTGTGTCCTCTAAAACTGCTGCAACATGACATTAGTGGTAATTGTTACCATTATGTCTGGGCAATCAACTGCTTATGATTCTCTGGCCGGAAACCGATGCTGTTTTCATCAGAGCTACCAGCTAAAAATGATATTTTATTAGAGGATAGGTCCAAGGATTGGCATCTCACTCTGCTGCTGTTATGCAAGACCAACCTTCTCAATTAAAGCTTGAGCTAAATCTAGCAGATTTGCCTCATATCTGTCATTTGCGGCTGCCATTAAAATATCCTTTCTCTTGTTTTGTGTTGTTATTCACGCATAGATTATAAAGTAAATTCTGCCTTGGAGATAAAACCGTATATGAGCAGCTAAAGACAGAATTTAGCCCCTTATTTCCAATCTGCCCTAAACCAGATTGTTTACTTGATTGACACTTTGTGAATTTTATTAATTACACAGTAGTTCCTCAGTGCTATTTTCTGAGCCGTGAACTGCACTTTTTATTATTTTCCCTACTTTTGTATTTTTCCCTGTTGCAGAGTATTATTGTTATCTATGTTTTCTGCTACTGAACTGTTTCCTTTTCAACATCATTTTTGATATGTAGCCAACAGCAATGAACAAGCACTTTGGTTAATTTTTGAGTAGAAGTCTGCAGCTGGTGTAAATTAGTGTTAGTCCATTATTAATCAGAAAAGCTTCACTGCAGAGATATTTGACATTACCTATCTGACTCTATATAAGTACTTAAATTTTCAGTATCTGGAAAGCCCATCACTTGTGTTTAGCATGATGCAATCCTTTGTTCCTACCATGCTCTTCTTTATAATCAAAGCTGAATCCACAAGCAACAGATCTAACACTGAACCATGTTTACCCTTAATTCAGATAATTATAAATAGACCAGAGGTAATTTTTGTCATTTTAACTCACTCTCTGAGTGATGCCGAAAGAGTTGGGACAAGGGTAGCATTCTAGTCTATGCCTGTTTCCATCCCAACCTCTCCTCCGAGAGGAAACCAGCTGCCCTCTGGGGAAGTCACTTGAAATCCATGACATAAAGCACCAAAAAAGAAAAAAAACGTGCATAAGACTTTACACTGTAGACCCATGTGCCACTAGCACAGTAATTAAGATTTTGTCTTTGCAAATTTCCAGAAATTAGCAAAAGAAAGTTATGGGGGTTTTGTTTCCTGGTCTAAGAGGGTAGGTCAGCAGTGATGATGTAACAGGACTACAACTGACCATTTGGTCGAGCACTTAGAGTTTAGAAAAACTTAATTGCAGCTACAGGCAAACCCTGGGAATTCTGCTTTAACACACCACACTACCACCTTTATCAGAAAAACCTACATTATTATCTAAAGGAAAAGTAAACCTCCACAAGACTGAGACATGTGAATCCTGCAGAAATCAGGAACACAAAGAAAGATATAAAATGGAGGGTCTGAGACGAACTTATCCCCTTTGGAGCAGTACTGTACCTTGAGAGAAGCAGATTTGACTCTGACCCTGCAGCAAGTCATTTCACCTCTCCCTGCCTCGACTACACCTGTAAGATGGGGAAAGAGCGATAATGACACTTTGCTTTAAAAAATCTATAAGCATAAATTACGATAATAGTTTCTCTTACATAAAAGTACTCCAGCTTCCCAGTTTGCATGATGGAAATAATTTTCAGAGCTCCTTATTCGTCAGCACAAAAAAATCCTCTCACCTGGTGTAGTATACAGACAGCTGGGCTGTGTCAGGAGCATCCCCTCCCTCAAAAACCTAGGAAGAGCCACTTCTATAGGATTTTCATGAGCTGATAATTTGGCCTGCACAGCTTGCTTAGCAGAGCTTGAGGGAATCAGTGACATCACGAGGACTCTCAGTATGCATTTTATCAGCCAGCTCTGTGAATGGAGATTACAGCCAGGTCAGGAGAGGGCAGAGTGCTGCACTGGCACCTCTGCCACCAGCTGGCCGCTGCTCCAGGCAGCCAAGCAGAGGTCTCTTCACCTGGCCTGCACTCAGCTGGGCACTCAGAGGATGGCAAGTATGCAAAACTAACCCCCAAGTCTTCCTTTATACAGAAGGTAAGCAAGAGTTCTCTAGATCGAGCTGACCTTGTTTCAAAAATAAGTAGACACTATAGGAAATAAATCTGGACCAAAGCTTCATTCCTGCATGGGTGATGTGGTCTTGCAGCATCTCCAGAATGGTGCACCAAGGACAGAAGTGCAGACTAACAGATACACACTCGCCTCTTGTAAATTTTGAAGCAGACCCAGCTTCTGTTCGCACAGAACTGTGCCCACGGCCCCCTTCGGCTGTAGTTTTCAACATGCAAACCCCTGGCAATGTTTCTAAATAACATCCACTGTCCAAGAACCAAGTTCAAGCCAACATACATCAATACTCTCACGCCCACCATTGGTGAGGGCAAAAGTGCACCTCCCAATACATGCACAGATGCTGCTGGACACAGGCAGTGTTCTGTACACCCCTTAGAGTAGCACAGATGTCAGCATCCACAGAAAAGTAGCAGAAATATCTGCACAGCCAAAAAGAGGTTCTGTAGCACTCGCCCACTGTGGAAATGCTGCCTTTGAATTCACTGCCAAAGACAGAGTTTATGAGGATACAAATTCATGCCACAGGCCACTCTGCTTCTTGAGGAGCCTCACATCCCCAGATACAAGTCTGAACTATCTGCAGTTCTGCATCGCAGCTGAGAGCTTCTTGGCTTTACATGACTGGTCTATGCCAGCACAGAGACATAACTGCCCCGATTTATTTTGCAGAGCTTTTTTTTTCCCCCTCTAAGTTAAACCAGGTAAGATCCCAAATGCTCATTTGTAAAATGCAAGAAGGGTTTTCAAAAACAACCCAACTTTTTCTGTAAAGAGGCAGGTCAGAGCAGAGATAAAGAGCTTAGTGGCATGGAATATTAAGTTAAATGGAGCATTCAGTACAGTTAGGCCTGCTTACAACCCACCACCTATCAACTGTGCTGGACTATACGGCATTATGCAGGTAAAGCAAAGCAATTGATGAAAAGCACAAAACTATATGATCATAATAAACAAAGAGTCCTAAAATCAACATCAACACTTTGAGAATCCCGATAAACTTTCCATTTTGTCTTGCAGAGTTGAGAGGTTTCAATTACACATTGCCAAGAGAAAAATAGCTCCTAAAGGAAGGGAAATTAAAAGCCACAGGGATAGTCAAGCACGGATGCAATACAAAACCAGACTGAGACAGTTTTTACCACAGGAGATGCTGGCAAAGGCTTATCCTTTTAAAAGGACTTTTAAAGAATGCCTGTCAACAGAATTCCCATGGAACTGAAAAAACTTGGAAATATTCATTAAGAAGCAGCTCCCATCCTTATTATTGTAATGGAAATGCTGAGTCAGCTAAATAAGATATTCAGTATTGAAGCCACACATCTTAGTGAAAGCGATATAAGAGGTTTCTCATAAAACATTTCACAGTTTCCTCTCAGTTTGTTGAGGTCAGGCAATTGATTACAAGAAAACAATTCTCATTAAGGAAGCTTCTGGAAGCCAACAAGTTCATGCACTGATGGTTTACCCAAAGCCACTTTCCATGGCCATGGCCAGAAGGAAGATGGGGTTGGTGGCCAGTGTGGTGTAGAAGGTTATGGGCAGGGTGTGGATATCACCTTGCCTGGAGGAATGTGGGAAGCCATATACCCATTTCCACACTCTTGCAAAGCACAGACAGATCCTCACACAGACCTTTCTACCAAATGTCTTTCCCTGCTGAAACCAGATCAGGTAATCGTCTTTTGCAAGTCCAATTTTCCGCTTTACAAAACCAGTTGTTCTGGTCCTTAATTTGTCCTTTTCTGACCCAACAGAGCTAGTGACTCTGACACTACGCTTGGCATGAACTGGAGACAGAGCAGCTGTACCAAGCACAACATAAATAGCTCCTAACAAGAAAAACAAGGTTGATGACTCATCTCAGATTGCTTTTTAATAGAGAAACTCAAGAGTTTTATATCTTCAGCTTCTGTAAAGCCAACACCTGTCCACAACCACAACACAGCCACAATCCGCAGAGCCTGTGCACACAGCTGCAGTGGCCTCTGCTTTCGAGGGTTTTTACATTCCTCAACCAAAAAAATATATTTTGAGCTTCTGAAAGTAAATGTATTAAGTGGAGATTTAGCTTGCTGTTTTCAACAACATCCAAAGCATTGTATGCTCCTATACTAACATATACATGTGTAGGATCCTCTAAGTATAGGATATCTGTGCACTAAGCTTCCCAGGATATTGGAGGGATTCATCCGCAACCAAAGTGCCCTTCGCTGCCACCAAGGTGGGAACTTTGAAGGGAGGCTAAAACGATGCTTGAAAATGCTGTCACTAAGGGTTCCAAAAGTTTAGCAATGTCCATCTCCCTTCAACAGATGCCAAGCTGTGAACAGCAAGAGGAAAGATGCCATGAGTGTCGACTGTGGTCAACCTGTTACTCAGGAAATGAGCAGCAACTACCAACTTACTTCTCTCAGCAAGTCTATTTTAAAAAATAAAAATAAATTAATAATAATAAAAAATTACTTCTGTCTAATTGTCCTTGCCCTGATTATTCTCTTCTGCTCTTCATGGGTTTTGGATTGTGACATTCCATAATACTCACAGTAGATTTTATATTTTAAAGGAAAAATAAACAGGTGAGATGTATATTTTTTATACTGTTTCCATTCCTTTACTTTTTTTTTTAATTATACCCATTTTTTATTAGATTATATGGGTATAATATAAATGTGCCTAAAATATGAGAAACTCCCTACCACCATGTATAAGCTAGGCCTAAGCAGATCCAATAATTTAAAATTGACTCTTTCTACTAGTTAGATAATACAATCATCTCAGGAAAACATTCTTGTGCAATGACTGTGTTCAGGAGAAATAATATTTACAGTCAATAAAATACATGATCAAGGCAAAAATTACCAGGGAGCCTTAATCACCTTGAAATGGTTTTTGAGGTTTTTTCTGAAGTATCAGTCCTATTTTAGGAAAGGAATATTTTGGGTCTTATTTTTATGTATATAACCATTGCATATTTAAATTAGGAAAAAGAAACTCTTTAAAAGTACACTCCTTATATATAGTAAACAGCAGGGGGAGGAAAAAAAAAGAGAAATAGCTTAATTGATCCATTACTTAATTCAGCTCCATGCCATAGTCATTCTTCTTTTGGAAGCAATTACAGTGTGTGTACCCAAGTTTATGGATTGCTCAGCATTCCCCAAAATGGTGAGCTATGCACCATATGTATCTTGTTTCAGAAAGAGAATGGTTTTCTCTGTTCCCAGTAAGGCAAAGAAATGAAATGTTCACACAGAAATGTTTTCCCTTGAAATCTATTTTACATTAATTACTTTAGGCATAGCTGTATATACAATAACTAGCAAAGGATTTGTCACAAATAACCTGTAATCTCTTGCTGTATTATCAAGGGGATATCTTAATAAAAAGAAGCTGTTAATGTGCGTATTTTGATGGTAGCACACTAAATGAGACACAGATATATTGCTATCAATGCACATTAAATTACTAATACTAAGCTCCAGGTTCTGAGGACACATTTATTTTCTTACCAGTAGTTTAAAAAATAAGGATGAAACTAAGTAACCCTTTGCTAAACAATGAAGGAAAATAAGAGCTCAGTGTAAGCCCTTGCACAATTTAAAAGTTGTTACTCCTTAATGCTGTTCTCAATAACAATGCAGACTCAACAGACAGAGAAATCTGAGCAGTTCTTTCAATCGGATGAAAAGCCACCATTTACAACCTGGCTACACTGGGCTACATCAATGCCACCCCATAATTTAACTACACTGTACCCAAGCTGTGCTATCCTGTGGTATAATGTCCATCACCCTGTGTGGATAAAAGGGTTTTTAGAGAAATCTGGCATTACATTATCTAATACCTATTGAAATTCCATTGGAGACTAACGACAGATTCCTTGGGTCCACCTTGCTGAGAACAAGAAACCTTATTTTCATGCACAGCTATTTATTAAGAATAAGTCGCCTAAGTAGAACTTGTCAAATAAAACCCACCTGACATTAAAGCATCGAGCTGGCAATTGAAATCATGTTTCTACATCAAGCACACAGTGCTTGAGTATCAAAGGTATTGCTTCTATAATCAGCTAATGTAATTATATATGTATATTACATACATGCTTTGTGCATAATGGTGATGATGCAGTGTATTAACATATTATATTTAGACCTGTCACCCATCTTTGTGCGGTTCAGTTATCCGGACACGTGTTTAATCTTCTCAATTGTATAATGTTTCATTAGAGTCCTGCTGTAGGTCCAAGGCAAAGGTGTAGATATAGCAGACTGGGGTAAGTTCTTCCATACCTCCTGCACAGAGACCTAAGAGAGGAGAGCTGTGGGTTCTGAGCCCCATTGTTCAAGTATTTCTGGCAACCTTCTGTCACCACCCATGATGTCAGGTCGAGAAAGAAACTCAACAGAGAAAATCAAGATCCTGGACAAATATATTCCGCTTCACAGTTCTGAGCATCACTCAAGGCCATGTTGTTCTTGGAAAGACAGCTCTCTCTGTCAGGAAGAACAACAGCACATTCCTGTGCTCTGTCGACGTCCAACTCATCCGGACTGAGGGCAGCCTGCAATGCAGCACAAAATACATGGAACTATACCCCCAAGAACAGCTCTCAGCCTGCACCTAAGCAATACTTCTGAAAAAAGCCACAGGAAAAGTGGGCAAATCTACATTTAAAAGCAGCCTTGTACCCCTGTTTGACTGACAGAGCAGACAAACCCCAAGGATATTCTCTGCATAAGCCAAATGAAACAGAAAGAAGGGACGGCAAAGGTCAGCGCCGTGGCACGTGTAACACACACGCGTCCTAAATGAGTAATCTTCACTCTAAAAAACTGCATTGCAGTTCCTTGCATTCACAGAGAAAGCCATGGGTGGAACGCAGCCCCATACTGAGCATTTTGGGAAAACAGTCAGTACCTCTCCAAACTGCAGAACAACTGCTTGCAGCAAACACAGATGATGATCTATATACATTAGTGGTTCCTGTTGCTCTAGGGCATAACAGGCTCACTAAATACGGAGCCATAAATTGACTTTTCCAGTGGTAAGTCGCAGTAGTATTTAAGAATTAATAATTCATTATTAATTACTAATTTTATTAGCTATAATGTAATTGGGCTCACGAATATTTAATTCCCCACAAATGTTTCACCATCCTTTTTTTTCTTTTTTAATCTCAGCACTCCTACAGTGATTATGTGTCTTTTTGCTATGCTAAAAATGTTCTTCTGGTTTGAAACATTCATCTCTCAAATAGCCATAGATTCCTCCTGTTATTTTCCTTTTGTGCAAAGCAGTGCAGAAAGGAGTACTCATTTTCACTTCAGTGGAAGCTTCTAACCCCTCTGTGAATTTTACCAAGACGTTACACATCTCAACACCTAAAAAGTAGGGCATCCAAAATCAGCGGCCCTTTCGGAATGCATAGCTCATTATTTCATCTTGCTTTCCAGCGCTCAGACTCCTCCTCCCAGGACAGTACCTGCTGTCTGCACCACTGGCAGCATTAGAGTTCTGAGCCAGGGCACAGCTGTGCACAAAAAGACTTCATTTCCTTCTCATAAAACTGGGGCTACCGATGCTGCAGGAGACTTTTATCCAGTGGTCATCCAGCAGGATGATCCCAAGAGGCAGTGGAGGACCTTCCACACAAACATTCCCAACTGGAGCTCTGCTCCCAGGAACCAAAGGTGACACTCCTCTTGCTGGCTTGCTGTGATGATTAGCCCTGCCCACCAGGCACCAAGGAACCAGCATAACCTCAAAGAAAACCAGACTCAGCAGAGGGACTTGCAACAACAAAATTCTCACCTACCTCCCATCCCATTTGTCTGCTATCCAGAAGAGGTAGCTGGAATTAGAGGCATGTAAAATGCCTGGACACTTACGGAGACCTCCTCCCATCACTCCCACCTCCCCAGCTCCACTGTCAGCTTTCTGCTTCTGTGCAGAAAATGCTTTTGCACCTTCTGCTTGCGCACTCTCTCCATCGGAGGAGGTGTCTTCCACCCTATCTTCACAAGCCAGGCCCTAGGACTGTTCTGCTGTCCTCTTGTTATTCTAACATAAACAGCAATCAGCTGCAAGAGTCAGACCCTTTCTTTCACAACTTTTGGAACTACTTTTGGCTTGCAGATTTATTTTTCATCCAGTCAGCTGTCCTAATTGTTCAGGACCAAGTTTAATATAGACTCACTAGTACAGTAACTGTCTAAAATGATGGCACAGCTTGTGCCAAACTGGAATATATCATCCAGGCACACAGCTCTGGCCTAGTATCTTCTTGGGGAGTAGGCACTCTTACACAAATTAAAATATGCTATACTAAAAAAAACTGCTATACTAAAAATGTGAAAATACTGCCTCAGGATAATGAAAACCAAGCAGGGTTTTTAAAAAGGACTTTTCAAACAGTAAGAAAAAAACCATTTGCATATAATTGTGAATACTTCTGACTTGCATCAATCTTAAAGCCATGCAATAGAAGCTTGGCTTCTAACACTCGAGGGCTACACAGGCATCAACTGTGTCTAATTCATTATCCCATAAATAAACTGGCACCAAAGAGGATGCCTAAACTGTCGGCCTAACACAGCAGGACACTGCCTGTGCCAGACTTTGCCCAAACTGGAGTAGAGGAAGGTGGCAGAGAGGCTATAGGAATCTTCTGATTAAATCCCCCGAGAGACGTTCCTTCTTGGCTCTGGAACATACACTGTAAAACAGCACATTAATGATGTGGTAGCAATATCTTCCTACTTCTACAGTTTTGCAAAGGATTGTTCTGTAATGCACATGAAATAATAGGAATGGTGACCATGCGAACTGCCAAAGAAAAGCCAGCTAAACCAAAAAGTAGTTAACAATCTCTATTTAAATAATCTCAGGGTATTTACTAGGACTTGACTAAGAGACTACACATTTGATTAATCT
>WEIT01037025.1:10364-24820 GCA_013389985.1 Dryoscopus gambensis | reverse complement strand
CTAAGTGAAAGTAGTTCCTCAAAATCTGATTTATTATAGTCTTAAATCAAGAATTTAAAATTGCCTGTTTTTGAGGAAAAAAGTCATAATACAGAAGCATACAATTTTGTTTGTATCATTTACTTAATACTGCACATTACTGCTGCATCAAATATGTGAGAAAAGGGTGGTTTTGCTGGTGTTATTTTCCATTGGCACTTAGTCTTCCTGAAATCTGAAAATTATTATTAATCCCCCTAAGTCTCAGGATTATTTTTGAATGAAGTAACAATATATCTTCATCCATCCAGTTAACTCTTGTTCTCTGCCCTCTCTTCTAGCTGGTTCTCCTTGCTAGACATAATTTCCTTTTCTCTGCCCTCTAAATTTTGGACTTACAGTTTTATTGTGTATGATTGTCATATATTACTAAGAGAAATAAGACACTTAAGAGTGTCCTCGTGATTTTATTTCAACAATTTAAAGCCCTTTATACCTCCCCTAGTCCTTTGAAAAATATCCATACCATCATTCATTCTTATGTTCTCTATATAATCATGGAATGATAGAATGGTTTGGGAGTTCCAAACTGCCCTGCCATGGGACACCTTCACTAGACCAGGTTTTTCAAAGCCCTCTCCAACCTGGCCTTGAGCACTTCCAGGAATGGGACATCCACAACTTCTCTGGGAAGTCTGTTCCAGTGTCTCACCAGAGCCCTTTTAAGATATATATAACAGCATCAATTAATATGAAAGATAGAAAATTATTTGGGTTTTTTTTTTCCTAAAGTGGAGCTAGAAGTGGAATAAGTAATAAAATTTTTCAGTTACACTTGTGCCTCTGAAATAAATCTACATGGATGTTATTGACTTTTCTTGTCTGTACCTGAACAAGCACATCAGAAAAAAAAATTAAAAAAACCAATCTTCAAATGAGAATTTTCAAAGCAGCCCTCTAGTAGTTATTTCCACAGCCTTTCTGCAAAGACTCAGAGAGGGACAGAGCTTCAGAAAACCTGCATTGGTCTCAGTGTGTTCTTTCTGCTTCATTCAGTCCTTCTTTGGGGAAGGTTAAGGAGAGCCCTGAGCAGGCTTTGTTTGGGTCTTTTAAGGCTATTTTTATTGCTCACAAAATATTTGAAGTTTTTTGTAGTGTGAAGGCCTAATTATCTAGCTATCCACAGACAAGGACTGGAAGATTTCCCAGTTTAGGCTTCTCTGTTACTTGTGTGCCTACTTAGTTGAAACAAAACCCTTAAGTACTTTGTTTTTATTGCTTATTCGCTTAATGTTGTCTATGAAATTCAAGTAATAGAGAGATTTTTGTGAAGCAGATACTGACCTTAAGTGTATTGAAGCCACTAAATTCATGCTATCTACTGAAGAATTGTGTTACCAGGTATTTACTAACAGCAATCTTGTTTTTGAATTGATAGCCTAAAAGTGAAAAGTTTTGCTTTTTAAACATGGGCAAGACCTGTGTATAAGAAAAACGTATCCCAGAACTCTTGAAATATAATATTAGGAGAGTGTTGTTTTGGGAAAAAGATCCTCCCCAGGTTTAATGTACAAAATAATGCAGTTAAAGCTCAATTTTAAGAGGACTCCAAGAAGTTAATTTTTCAACCTCCAATACTGTGCTGCTGGACTTGGTCAGGCTGCACACTGCTTATCTTTATTTAGCCTATTGCTGTCTTTCTCTTGAACCGCTCTCCTCCTGCTTGTCTGTCTTTTCAGCTATCAGTCTTGCATCTAAAGTCTTAAATTTCCAACCTTTCACATGTTAGAACTGTGTTTCACCCTTTACTCTCCTTTCCTTTAATACTCCATTGTTTGTAATGCCATTGTTCTCCATTACTTTGGGATATCTCACAGCCTTGTACCACAAGTTGTCTTGCAGAATATCACTGCATTTTTGTACTGTGATGTATTCTAGAGGTGGTCCTGTGGAACTCTGTCGTTAACCTCTCTGCAGCCCCATGGTTGCATTTTAACAAGTGTTTATGTGTGTTCTTTTTTTTTGTGTGTGTGCATGTCTAGCTATGCTTTCCTTTCACTCACATTAATTTTCATCTCTGCTGTTCCATCTGGTTTTGTGATACTTTTTTTTCACCAGCATATTTGATGTGATTTTTTTTAATGTGTAGTTTCAGGGTGATGAAATCCATATTTGTATGTTATAGTCTATTGAATTTGCCCTTTGGTTTTTGTTTGTTTGTTTATTTCTTTGTGTTTTGGTTGGTTTGGGGGTTTTTTTGTAGGGTTTTTTTGGGGGTTTTGTGTGCATTTTTTAAAAAATTTCTTCGCCCTTATATTTATTTTTTCCTGGGCAATAAGGTTCTTGCCATAGGAGTATCAAATAGGTAGGGTAGCAGAATAAAGCTTCAATGTGAAGAGGAATGTTTTTTCCTACTTATCTCCTAGTGATGAGTGGTCTTGAGTAGAAATTAATAAACCTAACAGAGAATTGTGTAGTATTAAATGTGTCTATGAGCTAACTCTCAGAAGTAATTTAGAGGAATATTGAGGTGTCTGACGATGTAATTGTACTTAGATTTGCATGTTATTGTCTTGTTCCTTCCTCAGCTTAATTATACACCAACCAAAATGATTCATGAAAGGTGAAGATGGTTTCTGTTGAGTTCAATGGAACAATTACATGTCTGGAGGTGATGCAGCAGTATGCCAGTGCTTTCACTACTTTGGGTACCACAGGTTCATGTGTGTTCAGTTTGAAATGAAAGGGTAAGAGTAAGAGCCTTGTTATGCCTCACATCAAATGGAAATTTTCCAGTATGTTGCTTAAAATGAGTCTCTTTGGCAGCACAGCACTTTCAATAGTGCTATGATTTATCAATATAGAATTCTCTTTTCATACCAGTGTGATGCCCCTGTTAGTTTGGAGTAAGTAATCCAATTTTTAAGGCTTTGAATGGTGGTGAAACTTCATAACCATTCCTTCTTTGCAGACAGGAGCAATGTTTCTAATTGTTAGAAATGATAAATAGCTATCTAAGTAATTGTGCTTTATAAAGGCAGTGAGGCACTGATCACTCACAGTGGTGAATGTGCTTGCTGACCTTTGAATTAAAGGAGAAATTGTGTCAGATATTAAATATTATGGCCTGTTGGTAGTTTTTCTTCCCAAAAGTTATACCTGTCTGCGATTTTGAACTTCAGCAGCATGGTTTACATAATATTATCATTCCTTTTTTTCATGGAAACTATTGATTCATTGGATATCATGTAATATGAAAGCATTAGCATTCTCAAGCAAATGCTATTTTGCAAAAAATTAATATATACTCTGAATATAAATTGCAAAAATAAACTGTGACGATTAGTTGCTATGATACAGAACTAAGTTTTGGCAAAAGAGAAGTGCAAAATTAAGGGCAGAGTGGAGTAATTGTTTTAGATAGGCTACAGGTGTCTGGCATTACATAGGTGTAAATACTATGTGTATTCTATATGTGCTTTCATTTGCTTCTCTTGGCTTCACCCTCCTATATCCCTGTACACCCACAATGTCTGAAGGTGCCTTTTGTATGGAACAGTTGAGCCTCGCAGGAGAGAGGCATTTCTCCTGATGATTCTAACAATATGCATCATTTTATATGCTGATTTTATCACACATTGTTCAAATGAGTTCATTAAAATTAAGCATCACTGAATACTTCCATAGCCACCTGCACTGTCTTAGTTCCTGTTTTGCTAAATAACTGAGCCATATGGTTGCTTCAAGACTTGCCTTGCCCTTGCTGTGTTGAATGTTACAAAAATGCTTGATAGTATAAAAGGAAGAAAGTGCTTCTTTCAAAATATATCTTACATCTTTCAAGGTATTATTTTTATTCTGTTAGGTTTCTTAGTAAATTTACAACTAAAATCATAATTTGTACCTGCCATTAAAAGAAATTAATGGCTTTTACTAGCTGTATAGACTTTAAAATTATTTTCAGCTTTTGAAGGTATTTAGGTTTTTGTTTCCCTTTTTCTTCAGATGAAGCAGCAACCTACCTGTTCCCGTGGGTTTGTGAATCCATTTATTTACGTGTTTATGTATCTTTTGTGTAATAATGAGAACACTGGAGAAGGCAGTGTGCGATGGCAGTGGTATAGAGCCAGAATGCCTTCTTGCATTGATAGCTGATGGATTTCTTTTCTACCTTGCCACTGTCTGCAGTCATGCACTTGCCTACTCACAGCTTTCCCCAAACCAGCAAACTAAAAAAGCCCCCAACTCAAACAGTTGATTCCTCTGTAATTATGTGAACATATCTAACTAATTTCTATTGTTAGTCTCTAATTTTTGCTTGGTGAATTAACTCTCAAAATGGAAATTGCTCTGTCACCAGTAACTTTGCTGTAATAGGGGCAAAAATTTCCCAGAGCTGTGAGTTTCTTTGCTTGCACACCACCGTAGTTTAAGAAGGTGCATCTAAAGAAAGCTTAATGTGTTTACTGGCCGATCTCATCATTCCCTCACGTCTCTTGGTTGTGCAGCCTCTCTGTGCTGGCCTGGCGTTATCTGATGCCCAAGCTCTTGGAGTGCAGTTCTGGACACTGCTTGGCTGCCAGCATGGGTGCTGTCTTGCAGTTTGTGCCTTGTGCCGTCCACCGGTGTTCCAGCATGTCTTCTCCTTCCAAAAGTCTACTCTGAGGTAGCCATCAATGGCCTTGGCTTTGTACTACAGAAGCTGCTCAGCTGTGGTCCCCTTGCCCTCCTTTCTCATTTCCATCATTTTGGACTAAGAAGGGACCAGGAGGGTCATGGGAAAGGACACACAGGACTTAAGGGTGCAAGGAGGCTGCCTGGCCAGTCTGGATGGCCTGAATGGAGTTACCTGTGAGTGCCCTGGGGACAGGTGTCCTCCCTGATCCCTGTGGGCCATCTTAGGAGTAGGCATTGAAATGAAGTGTCTTCTGTCCACTGGAACTGATGATCTTCAGCTCCATAACCATGGCTTGACAGTATATTTAAAGTGGTAGTGACCTAACGTACAGATACGGGAGAGTACCAAGAAAGAAGTTCTATAATATTTAATGAAGTGCAAATTGATTTCTTTAAATATACAAGGAGAAGAGACTGAAGCAGTAGATACCACACATCTTAGCCATGATGCTTACTTCACTAAGCTTAGGGAAGAAACATGCTGATGAAACTGAAAAGGATTTATGGCAGGTGAAAAGCTGCTTGGAGAACACTGATAGGATCCAGTCTTTCTTATTGTTTTTGTTAGTGCCATGGATGATGGAATAACAAATGTTCTTTGGCTGAGGCTATTCAGGTTAGCCTACCTGTGAGCCTATTTGAGGGTAATCTGGGGTTCAAAAATTATGATGATGCACTAGGTAGTACTCATCCAGAAGAACTGAAAAATAATGGAGAAGAAAAGATTTGGTGAAACTGTGCAGGTTTATTACGCTGTTGTGAGAAAGGCAGACAGGATTGGTTTGTAAACAGTGTTCTGTGTAAACACATATTAAATAATCTTCTCAGGGTTTTTTTTCTTAGTGCAGTTAGAAGAATAGGTATTTTTATTCAGTTTTGAGTATGGAAGGAAAATGCCTGTTCTGGGAAATCTCAGAGGAAAGCAGCAGAAATGACAGAGGGCTACATAGCAGCATTTCCTCTGTGCAAAGTCTGAAGAAAATTAAGATTGTCACTACTACAGGAGAGAAAAAGGAAATGGAAATTTTCAAAAAGTTAAAGGTTGGTGCAAAGAGGGGGGTAACCTAAACTTCATTTTGGCTGGTGATAGGTTAAGCAGTAATAATCTTAAATTGCAGAAAGAGAGATTCAGGTTAATGATTAGATATAATATTAATTGAATTCTGGGATTGAGTGCTTAACAACTGTCTCTTACCAGAGTCATAAGTGTTCTCCTATCTGCTGTCACAGTCTTTTGTCCTGAAATGTTGCTATGTGCATAAATGCCAGGAATAGTTTTGTCTTCTCTTTGTGAGCAAAGAACATACATAGAATCTATTGCTTTTTTTTATCTGTTTCTGTTGGAAAGAGTCAAAATTTATTTTCTTCCCCCTAATTGTTGTGCATTTCCATTCTGTATAGGGAAGATTCTGATTAGTCCTTAGTCAGTCTCAAGAGGGTTGATAGGTAAAACATAAGAGGAAATAAATATTTGATCTTTTTTAAAAAATAACCTATTTTAGTAACTACTCTCTCATTATTAACAACTGTGCTTGTTTTCTAAATCTGTTTGATATTTCCTTCACAGAGATTTTTTTTTGGTTGTAGAAAAGTTTAATGTTAGAAGACAATACTATAAGATTATTCTCTCTTCATTTTCTGAGATGCTGCTTGACTTCTGAGTATCTTATTTGGACATTCAAAACATTATAAGGCAGTATTATGATTCATAGCTGTTAACAACTCTGGTTTTTCTCTATGGTTTCAGTAAATTCTAATTTTGAAAGAAAAATTTCAGAGACTGAAATGATACTCTTAGTTCAGCATAAGTTATACATTCCCTTAGGAAGTACAACTGCAAAACCTTTGTTTAAAAGCCTAATTGCAGCTGAAAAAAGAAAAGAGCTTCTCGGATGACTTGGTACTCTGATATCTGTACTGTGTCACTGGAGAAAACAAAAGTGGGAAATAAATCACAGAAGATATTTGCATTAAATTACTTTTGGAATATGGATTCAATGTCCTAGTAGTCCTAATAATTAATTACAGTGTTTGACTAATGAATATTAGTGTTAAAAGTTCACAAATTGTCTGAAATGGAAGCAAGGTTCTCATCTCTCATATGGTACATATTTGGGTAGATTTATCAGGTTTTTTGTATTTTTCAGAAGTTTAGGTTAATCACATTAATTGGTGCCAAGAAATTGCTCCACCTGCATGAAGGTACCAGCTATATCTTATGGGCTTGGATGAATATGTTTAGTATTTTGTTGGCTTTGTGAACTAAAGTATTCAAATAGAGGAGGTTTTAAATAGCATTAGCATGTATAAACTCACTATTTGGAAGCAGAAAGCTGTTTCAAATTTTTATGAGTTGGAAAATTTGGTATCAGGAGGAAAGATGCGAATCTTTATAAACTGAGATGTTTTCTGAGATGAAAACAAAAATCCCCCAAACAACAAGAAAAATGACCAAACCTCATTAATAGCTGTTGAACTCCAAGTTTTGTCTGAAACAGCAGTCCTAGTTTATATGCAGTCTTTCCCCTTGCTGTACTCCTGCTGTTGGATACTGAGCCCAATTATTTCTTTCAAAACACTATAAAAAATGCTAGTATGCTAGCATGAGTGGTTTTTATAATAGATAGCATTGTTTCCATCCATTTCAGAAGTATTTCCCTGTAGAAGAAAGACGGTGTGTACTAGAGTGTGAAACCAGTTGAGCTGCTAATATAATTTGAGGGGCGAGGGTTTTATAAGGAGAGCTTATTTATCCTTTTATTTTAAAACAGCTAATTCGGATGGAAAACACGATGACCTCTCAGGCATCCTAGGCTCCATCATGGCTGATGGAGATGCAGCAGGCATCAAGCTACGTGCAGGTTATAGCCATTACTCTGGGTGTAATGTCTTAATGCTAATCAGTTGAAGTGTTTAGGAGAGAAGAGTTGTTGACATTTGTGAGTGGAGGGCTGTTAGCAAGAGGCGAAGCAAGGCAAGAGTTGTCACACACCATAAACCCCGTGTCTCTGTCTTAATTGTGAGCTCCAGTATCTAGGAGAGCAAGGAATTCTAACTCCTGAACTCAGGGTTTTAATGTATTTTGTAAGCCTTCGTAGGTATCAAGACAAATGTTTTAACCATGTTTTGGGTGGTGGGGTTCGTCCATTTTTTTTGTTTTCACTGTCTGTATGAATTCTTTCTGGTGCACAATGTGTATTTAGGGTTTTTAATCTTGTTTTTGTGGTAATTAATATAGTGGTGTATGAATCCCCATACTGTTAGGTAGTGCATTCCTCAGTGTGTTTTTTGCATATGCATGATTCATGGATTTTGACTGTTCTCTTTAGATGTTGTTAAATTATTTATTGTAATTATCATAGAGATATGCATTGTAGGACTGCTTGCACTTGCGAGATCAGCAGTACCATCAGTAACTGGAAAATCAAAATAAATTCCAGAAGTAGCTGCCTGTATATGATCCTTTTTTTAACCTCTTCCTTTCCATCTATGTAATATTCAGCTCTTTATGGGGCATTCAGTGTCAATGTACCATGCTCGTTAATTTGCTCAAGATTTTATTTTACAAATATGCATAACCATGTGCTGATGGTCTGGAAGACAGATGGAAGACTTCCTTGGAACTTAATAAATTTCAAGGTTTCCAGCTTTTTTTCCTTAAGCAAGTACTTGAGTTCACTAGAGAGTACTGCAGTTGTACTGACAAAGGCTTGACTTCGGGTTATTCTCAACTGGAGTGTGAATCACTACAAAGTGAGGTATGTACTTCAGAGGGGAGGTCAGATAATGATTTGAAGAACCACAAACAAATTGCTATTAAATCTGTCTTCTGAATGCATAGGGTGAATATTATTTCCACTATTTAAATATTGTTTTATATGGTTTTTCAAAACTCCTATCAGTGGTAATCCTTCCCAGCAGCTGGCTCTTAATTCATGTTGTGCATTTAATCAAGGAATATACAACTCCTTAAGTGTAGGCCCTACATCTGTAAAAGCAACAAAACCTGGAAATAACAAAGATTCTTCAGGTCACTGTTGCATAAAACAATGTTCTGAGAAAAATGGATTTCATAACAGGAAATATTTGGTGCCGAGAAAAACTGATTGAAAATAAGGGAATGAATATTCTTCCTGTTACCAAAAAACCCCTAAAACCCCAGTGAAAATATTTTCTGAACTGCCCATGCTTTAAATAAATTCTAAGACTACTATAAAGAAATATAAGACATTTAATTTCTTCTTCTGAAAGAGCTGTAATAGCAGTTGTAATCTGCTGTTGCATATGACAATGACCCTTTATTTAGCTGTTGGTGATGCTTGGGCGTAGTATTCTCAGCAGATTGTTAATTCTTATTTTCTCCTGTCACATGCTTATCCAGGGAATGACCAGTTTTGTTTCTGTTTTCAGTTTCAGTGTTTTAAGCTCATAGGAGTAAGTATCTTCTCAGTGCACTTTTAATATTGTTGCTTTTGGAAGAATGACTAGTGTGTTAAAGACACTCTGAATATAAATGTGCATCCGAAAATTATATTTTCCCATCCAGTTAAAATCTAAATGCCACTTAGTACTTAGGAGGGTAAAAAAGCCTAGAGTGTTCTCAGAGTATTTTTTAGCTGGCAATGAAAAAAAATAGTCCTAAAGACATGTTTTGAGCTGCCTTTCTCTAAGTATGTTCAAGATAATTGCAAGAAGTTACTTGTAACTATTCTTTTTTTTTTTAATGGGGAGTATCCCCATTGTCTATCTCAGTGTTATGTGTTCAGTTTGCTCTCTTATCCTGATGTGGCTCTGGGTCTTGTTGGGCTTTTCCTGGGATCAGTTCATTTCCCTCACTTAGGAAGAAATCAAATTTTTCTGTCTCAAGAGGAAGGTACAGGAGATCTAGGTCATTTATTACTGGATTTGTTTGTTGTTTTGCAAGGGTCTGATGAGCATAGAAGGAGGAGGGCATAGGGTAGGAGTAGAAGTCCTGTGAACTTCAGTGGTTGTGAGCTTTTAGGTCACCTTGGCTGACATTTGTGAATTTTCTGTGAACTTTTTTTGTGCACTGCAGCAAACACACAGCAGCACACAAAAGACTTAAGCAAGCGCTCAGCACTGGCATTTTCTATAAGACTATCTGCCCTAGAATACCTTTAATAGTTTCATATTTCACTTTAATTTCTTTTCAAATAAATAATACTACACAGAAATAGAAAATTTGATCTCCATCTCTTGTAACATTCTCAGTAAAGCATGTCTCTTTTATTAGCATCTGAAAAATCCAAATGCTGAATGTTCAGTGGTGGTGGTGGTGATATGGTGGCATCCTAGACCTGTAGGTGGATACAGAATGGCCAACACTGGTCTTTCATCCTGGAGGGTCTGTCACAAAAATGAGTTGAACAAAGCTAACACAGAGGGAGATATCTGTTTATGCATTACTGATCACCTTATGCAGTCAAGTAATACCAGAGCAGCTTACAGGAATGGTGAAGCAAAATGGATTTAAACACTTTCCTGTACCTGTTTTTCATACAGTGAAGTTGTTGCGAGTGTTTGTAGGTGTTGGTGTCTTCATGGGACTGAAATTTTCCCAGGAGATGCAGGAGTGCCTTGGGGTTTGGCAACTTTAGCTGCTGCTCTGGGAACTGCAGATTGGAACGTCTGACTGGCTTTGGGCTTTGCAGGCACAAATGGTACCCAGTTATTTGATATCCCAAGTGGATAGCTTCATCCCAAGTTGATATTTATCTAGAGTTGGAAGTTTCTTGGAAATTTTGCTTAGAAAAGACATTTTCTTCCAGAAGGAAAGCTGGCCAATATATTCTGCTCTTTGGACAGCCAGATCAGGCCCTGAGTGACTGAGAAGCATCCTTCAGTCACTGTGCCACCATCTGTGGGTTATTTATGGGTTTGCAGCAGAAATTCAGACAGTTCAGAGCTGTTGTTACTTTTGTCTTAGCCATCCATTCGTGGATGCTGATGTTAAAAATCCATGACAGAGTGCCTTGCTTAATCCCTAAATAAGTATGAAACTATTCCATGTGCCTTTTGGTTACTGAAATGCAGCTTACTGTTCAGAAACACGGTCCTTCCATAAGGTTGCCTGATACACCATATCAAATGTCATTTCTGACTGCTTTGTTGGAAGAGATGGTTCAAAGGAGCACAACACAAGATAAATGTTCTCTTGTACAGACACTACAAGCTTGCATTGCAAATTTCAGTTGCTGAAATTTTTCTGTCTCAGGTTTTGGAGTTCTTAAAGTCTATGTATTAGCTAAAGGTCCATCACGTGAAAAAAGAGCAAGAAAATTATCATACCTCAGAAACTGGTATGTCATCATGGTCTATTTTCTCTGCATCAGTGCAAACAAATCCACAGGATGCTGATGTTATGTATGAGAAAGCTATGAATTCCAACACTTCCAAAGTGTATATTTTTCATATTTATTCATTTGTAAAATGTTAGCATGGAGAACAAAACTTTTGTAGCTACATTGAGCCCGGGGAACAATTTTTAGTCAAAAGTTCTTCATGAACTTTGTTGCAAATACTACATGCCTTTGAAACATAGTTTTTTCTTTTCTCTTTTTCCCTCTTAATTGCAAACATTTTCTTGTTCTCATGGAATGGAACAAGTCATGAGTGATATTAGTATCAGGCCAGTAGAATCATAGGTGTAAATACAGGTAAAGTGTTGTAGTGCCCATAATATTACTTCTGTGGCTGACCTGGTGTTTTTATTTGCCTTGCCTGGATCAGTCTTGAGCTGCGCTGTCTTGCCAGGCTGCGTCCCGCTGCTTGACCTCCGTGGGTGTGGTTAATGGGGGAATCCCAGCTGCACGACCTTGCTGTAGAGCAGGGCTTTTGGCATCCACGACTACAGCCTGGAGGGCAGGACACCTTTTCTCCTCCTGTGAAATGGCAATGCCAGTGTGAAATTGATGAATTGATGAGCTCTTGCAGTCCAGGAGGCTGAGTTTCTGTTCTAATTGAGCGAGTGCTCTGCTTTTATTTATACAGTGTAGTTTAATAACCTACCTTGGATTGGTTCTTTTAATAATTCTCATTCTCTGTTGGAAGTAGGAAAACCCCCAAAAGATTTGCATTCTCCAGAAAAATTTCCCCTGTCTGTATTGTGTGGTTTTTTTGTTATTTTTAATCTCGGTAGTAAATTGAGAGTCTTATCTTGACTTGCATTTGAGTTGTGGTGCCTTGGAACTGAGCTAGGCAATGAAGTTGAAATTCTTGATCCTGATTCACCCCCACTTTCACTTTGACAGTCTGCAAAGAAATTGAAACAAGCCTTCAACAATTTTAGTCTTGCATAGGGAATGATATCGTAAACAAGTGAAGCAAGTGGAAAGATACCTCTGAATTACAGTCATCTAAAGAAATTTTGTAGAAATCTTGCGTTATTTGCACCAATAACATTATTTTTGTATTTTTTAAAATGAAAACAGGTAAAATCAGGATATAATTATATGGAATGTTTCAAGTGTGTATCAAGTAATGTATCTTAAGTGGCGTTATAGCGTTACAAAGTAACGCTTTTCTCCAGACACACTCCTTAAGGAGTATCCTTAACTGATGGTGGAGGGCACTAAAATTAAAAACTCTAACAATGTCCCTAGATTTTCTTCACAATTTCTTTGCTTTTTTCTTTTTTTTTTTCTGTCAGAAGGTTGCAGACATTTACTGTATGTTAGGTAATGGAGGGCAAAAGTGGACAAAAAGGCTATAATGGTTGAAGCTTTGTTAAACCCAAGCACATGGAGGTTTACCTGGAGTATATTTAATGTATTCATGGGCTTCGTTTTTTTTCTTTTGAAAAGAATACCCTTCCTGCAAGAAGAAAAATTTAAGAGCTTTTGAGTTTTTATCATTAGGCTTTATTTTTTCCCTTCTTGCACATTATAAAAAAGAAGTTCAAGTAAAAGACTCTCTCAAATTGTCACAGGGAAGACATTATCTGAAGAACAAAATAGGCATAAATACTATTGTGCGTGAAATATAAGTTTTCTGTGAATTAATATAGATGTTTCTGAACTTCTCTTTGCAGTCTGCTTCCAGTTGCAAGCCTATTTCTCTGTTTCAGTGTCTGTTCATTGCCTGCAGTCTCTCATAAATGTGCAAAACATAATCAGGGACTATGTTACACAGTCATTATTAAAAGATAAAAAGGTCACATGGTCTCGAGCTTTAGGATAAGGCACATAAGTGCCTGGACTCTCTATTCCATGTAATTGACATTGCCATGAAGTAAAGAACACCCCTCCTTCTAATTTTATGGGAAAGACTTCTTTTTTAGCTGATTTTTTTTGTGAATCTATTTAAGCATCTTCACACTGTACTCTACTAAGATGGGATGTATATAGTTGGGTTTTTTCTCCCCTACCAGCAAACCACAAAAATGAATCTACTTCTGTACCCTTAATTCTAGTTGCATATGAAATTTGTAATGTTCTGAACAATTTTTTCCCACCTGAAGGTGAAAGTCCTAGTAACTGAAGGAGCATATTCACAGGCAGAGAAATTACCACAATATGTCCCCAGAATGGAGATGGTTTGATGGTTACTTCTTGTTTGGAGGAAAGAGGATTTGCAGGAGCTGAAGACCAGCCTGCTGAAAATTACAAGTTTCACACTTCAAATGCAAACCCGTTTTTCAGGACGCAAGGAAGTGAGAGAAAATAATTTGATGTGGAAACTGCTCTGTCACATTGGTACCTTACAGCAGGCAAATTTTATTTTATTTAAGGATTTTTTTTTAAATCTTAGCATGATTTCTTACCTTCAATTAACTGCTAGATGATAAGAGAGCTTGGTTTTCAGTAGGAGATAAAAACTAAGACTTTTCACTATTAATTAGTTAAAGAATTAATTTATTCTGAAATGATCTGTCCTTGCCACTGAATTAGGACTTCAAATTTAATGCTTATCAAAATAAATAAAAGACAGTGAAAGTTATGAGGTATACACAGCCATGTTTAATAACATGGCTCAGAGAAAGTCTAGTAACTCTTATTCCATAGCTGTGTAGATGCCCTTTGGCAAGTTTATGAATTTAATGCCGAATAGGCAATAAAATCTTCCTGAAAGACTGATCCTAAAGCTGAACTGTTTGCATGAACATGGTCAAAGCTTAGGAGGCAGTGCCATTTAGCTGTTTCATAGTCTGATGTTTCCGTTTTGTGTAGGAGAGAATTTGATTGACCTTTTACATCAGGAAAAACATTAGAAGCTATTAACTGGCAAATAGATAGAAGGCACTTCAGAGAGGAAAAGCTAAACGAGAGGATGGAATTTGATTTGGAGAAATCTAAACTGTATTCAAGTAGGAAAAAGTAACACTTGAGCTTCTTGGAAGGAACAGAACATATGACTTTTAAAGATTGTAAATTCGCAAGAATGGAGAAGATTCTTCTGGGAATTACTGAAAGATTGGTGAAACAACATTGCTGTCCAACTGCAAGAAAAATTTTCAAGAAAAATGTTACTGATGAGTTGTGTGCATTTTGTAACTGCACTAACTGCCAGAGGAACTAAAGGGTGAAAAACAGGGAGTGAAAGGAATGTTTAAGAGCAATGGATCTCTGTCCAGGCATAAATTATGACTTTGGATACTTATCTTCTTTCACTTCTTTGCAGCATGGAAGGCACCTTTTCTGTCTCAAAAGAAGAAAAATTAACTTCTGCTCTTTCATGTTAAGATTTTCTTCCTTCATTGCCCCAAATATGTTGGTGGGGGTTTTTGTTTGTTTGTTTTTGTTGTTGTTGGTTTTTTTTAATTTAACATAATTTTTTTTTTT
>WEIT01037017.1:0-11994 GCA_013389985.1 Dryoscopus gambensis | reverse complement strand
CATTTCAGGGATACAGCCAAAATTTAGCATAAAATATATTATATGTATAATAAATACAATAAATTAACTTTTATTGCCTGCTTTGACAATGCCTCTTAAAAATGCATTTACCAAAGTTTACTTCTGACAAATGAGTGCAAGTTAAAGAAATAGTTCATTATTTATGAAGTTTTTCACAGTACTTTTTCCCCACTAGTCATGGCAAGAATTAGATGGCAAAATCACAGATGCAGCAAATGAATCAAAGGATAATGTGAAATACCTAGGCACACTTGAAAAAGTTTGTCAGCCACTTTATACCACTNCACTTTATACCACTGACGTTGTAAGTATGCCTTTCATCATTCTTTATGCATAGTTTAGGCATTTACAAAGAAATCCCAGAGCAAAATAAATCTTCCCTTCCTTATATTTACTTAAAAATCACTTATTCTAATTTACACTTCTAGTTTTTCTGATTTTTTTCTAAAAGCTTGTCAAGCTAAATATTGAAGAATTCGTTTATTATATATTTCATAAAATACAGTATTTTGAAATATGTTTTTAGTAAATAAGCATAAATACATGTGATTGCCTAATAAGTCAGTCCTGCTGCTGGTATTATATTTAAAAGCAATTAAACCAGGTACATATTTTGTAATAAAAAAGTCTCCAAATATGTCTTCCCTTGAAAATTCCATATGTGTCAATGATCACATAACTGTAACCAAAGTACCAAAATTTCAGTTATATAGAAAATAATGAAACCTAATATGGTCCTGAATGGGTAAGACAATGTTATATTATAGAATACAGATTTATCTGCTTCTAGTCAGCTAGTCAGAGTTTAGATAACTGGTTGCCCAGGTACACTATTCAGTTCTAGTTTGAGATATTAGTTGCGTGGTATAATAACTATGAATTATTATAACAGGTGTATTTTCCTAACAATTGTTGCAGAATAGGATGAAAGGAATAAATATCCTAGAAAAATAATGCTCATTCTCCTTCGTTTTCGAGTCCTTCATGTTTTGGTCCTATATGCCTCCTGCCCTCTGTCAGGAAGTGCTGCATTTCTTTTGAATTTCTGGCAGCTTAGCATCCTACTTCAAAGTTTTAACTGAGGGGAAGCAAAAGGACTCTGATAATATATGACATAGAGCTCATATTGCACGGAATAGTGTAAGAGATGAGTATGATAGGCAGTGTCACTAAGCTGTTTATCTTCAGCTCTTCAAGGTGTCACTAGAGGGTGCCAGGTACCGGGCCATAAGGATGAGCTATTTCATAGGTGTTATGAAGATAATATTCTTTGTATCATAAACAAAGACAGACATTAGTGTGTGCAAACCCATTGAAGAGTTCATAATTTTACTAATACAGGATAGTTAATTAAAGTTCTTTGTTTAGTCTGGAACAATTTGGATACATGTGAATTTCTGTTTAATAATGTTCCTGAGATCAAGTTAAATTTAGATAGGGTTTTCTACGATATTCAGCTTAAAAACAGTGATTTCCAAGCTAAATATATTGTGTTTTAAACAGACCTTCATTCTGTGTAGAGTTGAATTTAGTATCTGGTATGGATAACTGTTTTATGTATTAGTGAATAATGAATAGAGTACATGCAGATTTATGATGATATTTCGTGTGTGTATAAAATATGGCAGTGCAATATAGTGTATGCAGTATCACACAGTGACATTCGTAGCTGAAGTAGGTTAATATATGAAAATTCAGACAGAACATTTAACTCAAGGCTTTGAATCAGAAAAATTTCTACACAGTCCAGTATTCAGGGTTTTATTTTATGTCAAGGATTGAAAAAGAAAACCTATAGGCTCAGAGTCTCCTGATTCCATTTCAGGGGTGGTGGTGCTGATGAACAACATGGACACAGATGGTTGTTTTTATATCATACAGCATTTCTTTTACACTCTTGCTAAATGCAAATGCCTGCTATGTCTATTAACAGTTTGAGTTTGCAACTCGAAGTTAATTACAGGAGCTTGTCTCCATTGAGGGTTGACAGCCAAAATTACTTTCTTGGTGTTCTGAATTGCAGCTTTGACAAGTCCCTGAAAATGTTAAAGAATGATAACGTTTTACCTCCCCCTCACCAATACTTTAGAAGTGTTTGAGCTACCGAGTGCTTATAACGCCACAGTATGATTTTAACAGCGTGGACACTGATGTCACAAAATATGTGAAAGATTTAGATGTTTCATATAATAGTTGAAGGAATTAGGCATTTGTTAATGAAACTAACATTGTGACAATTATGTCACGAGTTTTGTGAAGTGTCTGAATGAAACATTTTATGTAAACATTGTTATCACAATGAAAGTACATTTAGCTGCCTTACCTGAAGGAAAATGACATCACAGACAATTGCTGTCAGAAAAATACTTCCTATTGCACAAAAAATTGCAACCTGTACGTTTTGAATTAGTGTTCAATTTTCTTCATCAAATAGCATATTAAAATTATTCTTATCTTGTAACATCTTTAATCTGATTTCTTAGCCAATGGTCAAATATTTTTATTGTTCTTGTTAGTTGAAGTTTGAAGTATTATTGAGCATGGTTAGTTTTTTCTCATAAGAAAACTTTTGATAAGATAACATGGCATTTTAAAGATTGATTTGTTTAACTTAGGGAGAGATAGAATTTAGAAGTTGTCAATAGAATAGAAATACAGTCGCTAAGAATAGGAAGTAAATTTTTTCTTGAAACTCTGCTTTAAGGTTTCAATGACACAGGGAATACCAAACTTGATAAAGGCTGTACAAATGATTCACCGTGTTTCAAAATATTACAATACTTCTGAGAGAATTACATCATTGCTTATAAAGGTAAGTATATTGAGCAAAATAATAATTATAAAAACTGTGTGATTTTTCAGAAGAAAAATTACTTTGTTTAAATCAGTAGAACATTTGTTTAAAAATGATAGTAAATAGTGGGGTTCTGCATGGGAAAGGAGGAGAACTCTGTTGATCACAAGAGGATTAAACTTGGATTACAGACTTCTCTTCTGAAAGGAACTTTGTTTACTCTTGGTTCATCAGTGTTATTTTTTTAATAGTCTTGATTAATCTTCTGATCTAAATTAATCTGATCAGCTGTTTCCTAAATCACAGAATCCACAAAGGGTCTTTTATTCTCAGCCTTGAAGACCTAATGTCAGACGTCCATCAGTCTGACTAGGGCGTTCCTCCAAAACAGTGTGAAAGACAAAAGGTTCCTGTTTTCTGAAGCAAGTCATACTTGAAAAGTTAATTGAATTTCAGATCATAAACTTTCCCTCCTTAGAGAGGAAATTAAGACTGGCTATGTGTTTATACCAATGTCTTTTGCAGAATCCAGGTATTCACTACACGTAAATGCATTCACTGCATTGTATAATGGTTTTATAACAAAGAAATCCTTCAAAAGTAAACCACACACCTGCAGTAAGCATACAGGGGAAATTCACAGTACACCCTCATTACACAGACACACATTTTTGTTTCCTTACACCCCAGGGTTCAGTATAAAGTTTTTTACATATCAATTTGAAGTAGGATATTAAGAAGTATGTGCTTTTTCGAATCTGTATCTGTTCGTGGCTGTGGCTGTTTTTCAATACATTTTTTTACATTACACCTATTGTATTAGGTGTACATTGCCTGTCATATAATGAGTCTTTGCATGTTTGTATATTGACTCTTGCTAGTGTCTACTATTTACTGGTCTAAAGGAATGAGTATTTCATTATAGAGGTTAGTAACAAACTGGTTACATGAAGCTGTGCCAAGAAATAGCAAGGAAAAATCTGTATTTTAATCCAGTCATTTAAGGTCTCCATTTACTCTTTGTTTCCACTTAATGATCATCACAGGTGACACTGGAGGTCTTATCTCCAACTTCATCAGTCATTTTCTTAAAGTTTGAGGCTGTCTTTGGTGTGGCAGTTTTCAGGCTTTTTTCAGCTACAGATACTTAAGATCTGCTTTACAGTGCTCTCATGTCAGGAGAACTATTTTGAATTTTTCATATTTTTTAATAGAAAAAAAAATTTATCTGCCTGTGCCTGTCCTCTGTGATATATCTTCTATATCTGCGCATACTCCTCTCTCTCTTTATGTCATTACTAAGTTTGGATTTTTGTGGTTGAGAAGTAGAAGAATGTTTTCTCCTTTTTATAGCCACAGGAAACCAAGGTAAAGACAATGCTAGGATACAAAATTCTTTAAGGGCAGTCTTTAAATAAGACTGCAAAGTGTCAAGATAACAATGTTAAGTGAAGAATAGTTGGAATTCAATAAATTCTTTTTGTTCTTGAATTTTGATTGATGACACTCTGTGTTTATGCATATGTATTGCTGAACTTATAGGATTTACAAATGTCGTGGGACTTAAATATGCTTCCGGGAGTGTTCTCCGGGTTTTTATAAGGTGTTTGTTGTACATATTGCATATATTATTTACCCACTATTATTTCCACAGGTGAAATTTATTCCAATCTGATACTATTAATACATGCACGTGAGAATTTTGTAATTTTGTGAAACAGGCAAATTTCCTGTTAAGCCTGAAACTTACTTTTTTTTCATTTGTCTGCCCTAGGTTACAAATCAAATGGTCACAACATGTAAAGCATATATTACAGATGCTGGCTTGAATCGAGTCTGGGATCAGGAGACACCAACAGTCATTGGAAAAATCAACGTTTGTATTTTGGTGTTTTATTATTTACATGTCAAACCTATTGATTACCTGTTGATATCATAAAGAAGCCCATATCAATATGTATCAAGCGCTTGACTCTTCCTGGCTCTTTTTATTTCATGGTGCTTTGGATGTTTTCCCAGTTCTTAGCCCATGGGCGTTGTTGAAATTACTGCGGCCTCATCTTTATCGCTGTGGTCTGTCACTGACCTTGGAATTGGCATCTTTGCCATATGTGCAACCAAGGAATTAATATTCCACATTTTTCCATCTTGAGGAAGAGGGCGTATGGAAGAGGGGATACCTCTGATATGGTACCATCTTCCTCTACCATGGGGAATCTGATATTTGAATAGACCCTGACTTTGTTACAGTACTTCCTTCCCACACAAGATTTCCTTGGCATATCATGAAAGGTCAGTGCTAAGATAGTCTTCCTCTTGACCTATTAAGAATAAATTAAGTGTTTGCAATATGCTATGGCAAAATGTGTGCAACTCTGGGAATACTGGTTGCCAATGTTACTTCATTTCCACCTTCTCCTTTTCCACACCTCAGTTACTGAGTTCCTATCTTCCCCAAAAGGTATAGAATACAGGGGAGGAATCACTTCCTTAGTCCTGCTGGCCGCACTAATGCTGATTCAGGCCAGGATGCCACTGGCCTTCTTGGCCATGTGAGCACACGGCTAGCTCATGTTCAGTCTGCCATCAATTAGTACGCCCAGGTCCCTTTTTGCCTGGCCACTGTCCAGGCACTCTGTTCCCAGCCTGTAGTGCTGCCTGTCGTGGCCAAAATGCAGGACACGGCACTTGTTCTTGTTAAGCATCAAATTGTTGGATTCAGCCCATGGATCCAGCTTGTCCCGGTACCTCTGCAGAGCCCTCCTACCCTCCAGCAGATTGACACTGGCATCCACATCTGTGAATTGCTGAGGGTGCACTCAATCCCCTCTTCTAAATTGTTGATAGAGGTATTAAACAGTACTGGGCCCAACACTGATCCCTGGGCGACACCACTAGTGTCTGGCTGCCAACTGGAGGCAGCACGATTCACCACCACTCTCTGGTTCATTGTACTGTATTACTGTATGTTCGTTCATATGTTGCAAACATTTTCCACAGATACTGAAAGAAAACCACTGTATTTAAGTTGTTGTCGCCTGTTGACTGAAACCAGATTAGGTGATAACTAATGGCTTTGGAATGTCAATAGGTTTGAGTACTCTGGGCCCTCACTCGTAAGCATACCATAATGAATATGGTATTTACTCCTTCACTTTTTAGGAATGCATATGTCTGTTGAAAGAATATCAGAAGTGCTTTTGTGAAGCTAAGCAAGAGATTTCAAAAAATCTAGGAGAAAAGGCATTTGAAGTATCAGAAATGTACATTTTTGGAAAATCTGAAGCTTTTTGTAGGAGATTAGAAAAAGTGAGTATATTATGTGCTGTTATTATTGGTAAAGAAATGTCTCTCCACAGAACAGTTTACAAAGTGGATGCTTGCCAACACACATGCTCTTAATCATCCTGTAAAGGAGTTTGTAACTCCTTGTTGAGAGAATTTAGGCACTTCTACAGAGTAAGTCATCCCAATGCTTTATGGTATTACCTCACAATTGCCTTCTCAGCTTGTCAATTTCTCTCTTTTAGCGTGGAGAGAAATTAGACTTAGGTCATTATTTTAGGAGGTTTAAAATGAAGTGAAAAATAACACACTTTTGCTTTTTTTGAAGGACATTAAAAACTAATGTTTACTGCCAAACATAATTCTTCAGATGATTCTGCCTCTTGGTATGGTCTTAATACTTAGCTTGGTAATACAGTGGAGGGATTTTAAACTAACATTCTTAGGGTTTGTGTGGGAAAGATAATAGGTGCTTCTTGGTACAGAATAAGATCAGATAAGGGATAAGATGATAATCATCACAAGGTAGGAATTCTGTAAAGCTTTGATGTATTTCTTCATCACTCAATATACATACTAATCTGTAGGGTTGCTTTTTTTCATTCTTTGAGAAATCTTTTTGTCATCAGTATGTACATGCCATGTTTTAACTCCTTTTCCATATTATTCTATTAGATCTAGCAGTAAAACATAAAAAACACCTCTTTATCATTAAGAAGAACAAAGCTTATTTTACTTTGTGTTGGGTTGTGGTGAGAAGTGATGTTGAAAACTGAATGCTTTATTGAAGATACTTGACTCAGAAACAACATATTTGTGAATGCAGTAGCTAGAGGAGTGGCTGCTGTTTATTTTATTTAACTCAGGTTTTAGTTTATAGAGGAAATGACAAATAATTCATTATGAGCATGAGTATAATATTTTTATTTCAGATAATGGAGATGATAGTCATAGAACAGAATTTTAATGCACTGACTCGGTGTGCAATTGAAGGTATAGATCTTATGGCAGTAAAATTCAAAAATGTCTACCACATTTTTCAAAAGAAACCATATGACACTCTTGATCCACAAGTAACAGAATTTGATGCAGATTTTGTGAAATTCAAGTCAGAAGTTGAACGTTTAGAGGTAAGTAGTACTATAACTTATCACAGCTTACTTGGGGATGAATCTATCGAACTGAATGTCAGTGATACTTTGGATTGTGAGTAGGCTACATTGTTCTTCCAAAGAGCGTGGTGTTTGTGTTTGTCTGGAGGGAGGCTTTTTCCATTCCTTCTTCTTTCAAAGGAAGGTGTAAAATGTATCAAACAGTCCTCAGAGATGATTGTCACTCTGCAGCCAAAAAAAAAATTATGAGACCTGAGAGAATGTTCTATGCAAAAGTCATTTATTAGCCTGAAGAAATGTGGTTAGATTTTGGAAAGAACAAGGCTGCAACTAATTTGTTTATTTCATAGAATTGTATGATAGTTTAGAGCTTATTTGACTGAAACTACCTATTTATTAATTATATAAGCATCGACTGATAAATGCTACTGGTTTATGCTCTAAGTAATAACAATTTCAAATTCTACTATGTTAAGAAAATATCATCAAAATGCTATTCTCTGACCAGAGAAACCATACCTTATTATGTATTCTTTAGATGCAGCTACAGACTTTTATGCGTAACTGTTTTCGGAAAATTGTGTCTTCACAGCATTCACTTCAGTTACTTCAAAGGTATTGGCAACTATGTTTTAAAATCTTTTAAAGTAACTTGAAATTACGGATTAGCACAATTTAAACAACATAGCGAATTTTAGAACAAAGGGCCTAATGGAGAATTTTTCATTACAGATATTCTGAACCACATAATTGTGATAAAATATATGTTTTAGCTTTCCTGTGGGAATCAATATATTCTGTTTCTTAATTTCATGACATTATTTTTATACACAAGAGAATACTAAAGGAAAAGCCTAAAAAATACTAAGCAGCAACAACCTACATACCCACCTGGGTAGAAATTTTCAACTTGCTTAAACTTCCTCGAAGCAAAAGAGTTTTCCACATTCAAAAGCATTTCCTAGATATTTGCTTATTTCACTTTATGTAATGTTCATATACCCCAAAATAAATTTAAAAAATTATTATTTTAGAAATGTCATTTTGGGTACTAATTTTTAACACAGGTTTCAAAATCTGAATATGCCATGCCTTCAAGAAGAAACAGCACGTATAGTTGGTTGTATTCTTCAACACTATGTAGCAGAACTTGAAGCTACTAAAAAGGTATTTAATTTCCTTTCAGTAAGTTTTAAACATCATGTTAAAATAGGAGCAAGCATTTTAATATGAATAATTTTTATTCATTCCACCTATTTCACTAATTACTCCCAATGCTCAATTTATCATACTTCTATTTTCCTGTTAAGAAAACAGGCCTTAGTGTGTGGGCAATATAATATGCACAATTACTCTTGAAGGCAAATTTGTCATCGCAATTTTAGTTTTTAAGCCAGTATCTTTTCTGTTTTTCCTTCATCAGTTAAATTTAAAGGAGCATGTCCTTTACTGGCTGTGTACATTGGTTGCACATACCTTTTGGATTTTGTTATTATATGAGGCTTCTACAGTTAATTTGCATTTGTAGGTAGCTATTATCAAATGCTGTGGCAGCATAAAATACATGTTGAATATAGGTAAATTGCATTTATGTACATTATAAAGTAGTTTTTCGTGATTTTTGTAGTGCACTGTGACTGAAGTATAAGTGAGAATTAACTTCTGGAGACTGCTCATATCACTTGACAGTCAATTTTTACTTTGTCCATAAAATAAACATCTGCGTCAGAACTAGATGTCCAAACTCCCTTTCTACTCAAGAAAGAAAGAATTACTCTAGAGTGAGTTCATCTGATCAATTTTATATTATGTCCTGAAGATTTAAATAATTCCCTCCAAATGACCATTTTTCTTCAATGAGTATAAAGGGAATCTGGAAAACCAGACTGATGAAAGAGGTTTTCTGAGGTGTTTACTTTTGTGAGATCAATGGTACAAGTTTACACAAGGAGCCAATATCTATAAACTCTGCACTTACTACAAAATTATTCCTCCTAACAGTGGCTTACAACTGTAGCCTAGCAAAGCTGCTCTGAACCACTCTTTACAGTGTCTTTTCCTACCTACACACTGTATATAACAATCCCTGAACCCCTAATTACTGGTTTAATTAGATGGACAGATTTTCAGCATCATTGCTTGCATAAAAAATCATGTAGCCCACCCTTAGCTGTATTTTCTCAGGCAAAAGGAGACTAGGTACCTTTACTGAGAGGGTTTCATCCAGGTCAGTTCCTCTCAAGGTCACCATGAAGCTACTTGGATTTCTTTGGTTGGAACTGTGCAGGAGACAGGGTAGGGTTAAGAAGACATGCTAGTTAGTGAAGAGTTGTGTCATCACAGAGTCTGTGTTGTCACAGCCTGCATCTAAAGTTGGGTGGGTACAAATGCTCTTTTCTTCTGTTAAAGACTATGTCTTGATTCTACTGACTAGTTCTAACTAATTATTAGATATTATTATTACCTTTTATCTTTGCCAAGCAAGTTATTTCTAATAAAAAGTTGTTCCTACTTCAATGCTGGTTCTAAAGTGATTGAATACTTTGTCAATGCAAATTTTGTACATTATAATTTTAGGGCTTTTTTTGTTTGTTTTGGGGGGTTGGGGAGTGTTTGTTTGGTTTTTTTTACTGTAACATAGCCATTCACTAAGCAGGGGACATTTTTTCTCATCTTGGGCACAGATACAAGCATGGGCTGTGTATCCAGGAGTATCTACATGCATTTTGATTAGAATTTAGTAGAAAAATGCACATCATAGAATCCTAAATTTTCTTGGTTTGGAAGGGACTCACAAGAATGATTAAGTCCAAATCAGAAATGTTAGCTAATAGTCAGATATGTGTGTCTGAAGGACAGTGTTGATGTTTCTATTCAGGAAAAAGCTCTCAGTTAACAATATAGCTTGGGCCTGTCCTGAGGCCAGTTCCCAAGCAAAGGAGGAAAACTCCACAAGGGTTCTCCCAACTCTACTTCCTTAGACAGCTTGCTTTCACAGCAGAGGGCTTCAAAGTCAGGTGTCAGACTGGGTCCTAAATACTGGACCCTGGGTTTACAATGCTTTTTGGTGTACTCAGGACTCTGTCATAAGTAAGCAGAGCTGAGAAACAGCATGAGATAATGAAGACAGGAGAGGTACCAGCAGCGATGTGTGTGCATCTTTGAAGTGTACCAAGTCAGGGAAGAAATACGTTTTTCTCTCTGTGAACTGCTGTGTGACTTCACAGGAATTTATTCTGTTTGGGAGGAGGAAGAAACTGTGGTACCAGAGAAAACACTTTAGCATTTCAATAGATTTTTTGTTAATCCATGTGTTTAATGATATTGTTCTTACTGCAGCTTTACCAAGCTCAGAAAGATGACCCTCCTCTTGCTCGAAACATGCCACCTATTGCAGGAAAGATATTGTGGGTGAGACAGCTATTCAGAAGGGTAAATGAACCAATCAGCTATTTCCATGTAAGTTGATGTGCCAAAAAATTAGGTGTAACAGTGAACTGTCTTACTTCAGTGGAGTGATCATAAAGTTTCTGGTTATGATTATGTCACTTGTTATATGCTATGCAACATTTTATTTGCATGTATATACTGCTCTGCAGTAACCCTTGTTGTAGATTCAAGATGTAGTGTTGGATAGAACAGTCTAGACTATTTCCATTGAAAAGAATCTTGAAGAATTCTTGAAATGTTTGAATGATTCTCCTACAAAGCATCTAGGGTCTCCTGCCAAGTTAACTTCTATGTGAGAGGTTTTCACTTCTGTGTGAGAGAGGTTTTCACTTTCCTGTTTCCCTCAGAAGTAAATAATGACCATCTTAATCTGTTCCAAGGAAAACAGGGATAAATATTATTACTGATTAAAAAAGGAAAACTTTACAATAAATTTTCAGTTATTCAATTTTGAGTAGAACTAAGTATCCATTTCACTGTGAATTGCAGGTATTTATGACAGACTATTAAGGTAATTGCTCTTAGTGGTGTTAAATATTTAGTATTTATTCCTTATAATTTACTGACTTAAATAATATAATTATAAACACTTATAATACTGACTTTATTGCCCCATAAATTTGAATCATAAATACTTGATACAGTTTTTAAGAACTCTGTCAGTATAATTCATAGTATTAGCTTAGACTATGTACAGACAATAGTTAAATTGAGAAAAACCTAAGCGATATGGGTGCTTTTGGATATAGTTTTAATTTGAATGTACTGTGTTTTAATAGAAACATTCAGATATCTTGGCAAGTCCAGAAGGCAAAGCAGTTGTTCAATCATACAACAAACTTGCATATGTATTGGTGGAGTTTGAGGTAGTCTATCATAATGCGTGGATGAAGGAAATGTCACAATTACAATACCGTAAGCAATTAAATATGTACTTTCTTCTTTAAAATGTTGTTGAATAGTAAGTCAACACAAACCAAAATGAGTTACTTTTCTTAAGCCTTGTTTACCCTTAAAATGTGCAAGTTAATCATGATCCAATTAGCAGGCTTAGTAATACAATCTCAGTGCCTTACTGACCTTGAAAGTTGGTTTTGCTGTGGAAGATTGCAGATTTGGTACACTGTTCGACAGGTGACTGTAAACAGTAGTGACACAAATTTAACAGTAGTGACACAGATAACTTTGGTATTTAAATTCTCTATGTGTACTATTTGATAATTCTTTCTGGGTTTTTTTCCAGTATAATAATTCATAAGGTTGTATTGCCCCATTCCCTCTAAGGAAAAGAATTACTTAAAATATTTGAAATTCAAGTGTTTTGTTTCTGGG
>WEIT01036998.1:24770-54718 GCA_013389985.1 Dryoscopus gambensis | reverse complement strand
CAAAATATGGCAAAATATATATATTTTTTCTGGGGAAAATAAATAAATCCTTATTCAGTGAATGAACCATCTTTTACTCTGTGTAAAAGCTTCTGATACAGCACTGGTCCAGTTTGGGTTGATCATTAGCTAAAACTGTAATACAGTAAAAAATGATCACTCATATTAAAGATGACTCACATAAATTAATTGCAATGACAGGATCAGATTTCCCCTAAGTTCTTCATCAGGCAAGGCTAATTATAAATCATTGCTGATGCAGCTTTTGTGTAAAATAGGAGAGTAAGTGCTTTCTCCCACTAAAGAATTCTGGAGAAATGCTTTATTTTCTCTAGGGCCCTCATTTCTCCACCTACTACCCACAGAGCAAGAGCAACAGCAACAGCTCTCTTTTCTGCAGTCATTTCCCGCTGTCATGGCAGGGAGAGGTAGAACATGCCCAAGGATGATGCCACTGTCTGTTTTGAAACTTCTGCTACAGGACTGAGAGAGCAGAACATGTAAGAGATCAGAGTTAATCCAGCAGCACTGCTCCCCGACTGCCAGGAAGGCTGACTAAAGGGCTCAGAGTAACACAGTTAGAACACGGCCACAAAAGAAGCCACGAAAAAAGCAGGAGGTTTTACAAAGGAAAAAACAGATAAAGGACAGCTGAACACCCCACCTGTTGTTTGCAACACAAGCAGCAAAAGGAGCAAAAGGGAAGTGCTAAATTACATCAGCTTTGTGGCTTTGTGCCACTCAAGGCTTTCCTAGGTCGAAAACCTACCAAAGGGAGAGAATCCATACCAGAGTAGCTGAAGTGAGAATCAAAAAAAGGGACTTAAATTTCAGCAGAATGTTCATTAATGCTTTAGAGGGGGCAAAAATAACAAAGCATGGCTCTGTAGCAATGCAAAGACAAGAAAAACAGCTGTGATATCCTGTAGGTTAGGAACAGGAGGGGAGAACACAGATCTGGGATCTTCTGTTTGGGTTTACAGAAAAGAAAGGCCAAGGAGATCATAAATTCTCACAATGCAAGTCTCGCTAAAAGTACCAGTGAAATAATCCAAATAGTTTCTGCCACTTGCTAGCTTTGCAGCCTAATGCAAAGGGAACTTAAGGCAATAAACCCCAACTTTCAGGGTGCCTAGAGAGCATGCTTTGACAAACCCTATTGACAAACCCAAAATCCCTGCATAAAAGGATCAAATGCAGCTGGTTCCTCTGCACTTAACACAGATATGTTCACTTCCCTGCACAAATCTCTCCTACCTTGGATATTTATGTTTTCAGTTGTAACTTGCTACTATATCCCAAAGAAGGCATGTAATTATTGACATGGTATCACAACAATCAGTACTAGCATTGCCTTAGTTCTTCCCAGAAGCTCTCCAACTCACATAGAGCAAACTGTCTAGCTATCTTGCAAGACTGGACTTTATGGTTTTTTTTCAGCTGACATTCTTTTTCACTTAGTGGTATCCCTGTGGCAGACAGAGGGACACAGCAGGTCGATGTGAATCAGAGGGAGTTCTCTCTGGTGGTCAGCTCTTGCACAAAGAGTCTATGTACAAACAGGACAGAGGGGATCTCCAGGTTTGTGTTGATTCAGGGGCTGTCATCCTGGTTTTTAGATGTCTCAGGGGCTTTCATCCTGTTTTCTAGACGTTAAGCATGTTCTTGAAATGTCTTTTGAAAACATTAATTATTTAACTGCATCCACAATGCGTTACAATAAAGAAATTATGTAAACTAAACTGAAGATAATTGAGTTTTATTATAATAAATTATTTGTTGTGACATAATACAGAATTCGTATCTAAATGCATAGTTAATGGCAATCATGAAGGCAAACAGAATTCCGACACAATCTTAAAAAACAGTAATTCAGATCCAAATCAGTGGAAAAATTAAGACTGTAAAGAATGTTTTCTTTCTACTTTTTTGGATTTGGGAGGAGAAGGAGACTGTCATGTGCCAGAACTTTGCTAGTGAACAGTCCCAAAACCAATGCTAACACTGTTTAAACTAGTTTGCATTCATAATGCTGTAACATGAGAAATGTTAATTTAATATCAGAAACATAAGTCATTAAAATTAGTCAGCAAGATTTTTCCTCTGGGAGTTGGGCATCCATGACTGACATTGTTTTAAAAGCATCTNTTATTGAGAAAACTAATCTATTTTAAATGAGAGAGTAACACCAAATCTGGTTAAGTCATAGCAATGAAAACACTGTACATCAGCAAATGCTATGAACTAGCAAACAGAAGAAGAACCTAAAGTATGCTGTCATTTTTAAATGCTAGTAGTACAGCACTGTATTTCTTCGAGAGAAGATGACAGTGGATCCCTTTATGTAAATTCTACAAGGAAATGAGTGGTAATTTCAAGTAACTGAAAGTAACCTAGTAAATGATCACGTTTTGAAAATACCCTCATTCTCTCATTCTCAAAACAAACACAAGTGATCTCGCTCCCTTATTACTAAAAGCAGCTGCCAGCCTCACTGTAAGATGCACTTTAAAAGGACACTGCTTTGCAAATCCAAAATAAATGGGGAAAAAAAAGAGGAGAAAAGAAGGAAAGAAATTAAGGTAAATTCACTACTGCAGTTCAAAACCAGAATCCCTAGCTTAAAAAAATCTCTTGTGGGGAATACAGCAAATGCTCAAGACTGAGTGGATTCTACATGAGTATAATAAGTGATATCAGTCTAACCTACATTAAAATTATAGCCCCAAAGTGAGTAAAATAGCAGTAAAGCCACTACAAACAAGTGTTATACCTACTCTGCATATGTCCACACTAACTAGAATACGTCTCATTTTTTGCACATAACTAATTGTCAGAACAGGACATATATATACATATATGTGCTTTTAGTGGCACAAGATGAAAATCACCTCAATATCTGGAAGTACCATTTATAGTATTTGAAGAAACTGTTTACATCCAGGCACTGCACAGACCACATGCACAGTCCCAGCTGAATGCTGAAGGCAAAACACAGTGACTCTAAAGGTAAACAATTATTTTGCTACTTCTAATGCAACTGCTTTTTTTATTCTATTAACACAGAAATTCAGTAAGCAAGAACTAGAGAACTGCAGCACTCTCCAAAGAAGAGAGAGCTGCTTAAAAACTACTTGTTTTCCTTGCCCTACCATCTAGCAGCACTGTTTCTTCAAAAGAGGTCTTCCGTCCTTAACATGGCTGCCATGCCTTACATAACGCCAATGAATGAGAAAGTAGTTATTTTGTTTCCTAGGACGCACACTGCCCATTAGCCATATGATTCTCCATATGGCACAGCAAACAGTCCAGACAAAGCTGTGCAGTAACGCAGCTCCAAAGATCAGCATCCTCTGAGAATAACAGCAACAGAAATTCAGACCTCACAAGCTCCAAATTCCCTTTCATACGTATACAAATAAACAGGCATTCTTACCTTAAGGAAACAATACTACTAATAATAGCGGTGCTCAGTAGAGCCTCCTCTGTTTCATCTGTGCTCGTAAAAAAAAATCTTGGTGCAACTGTCTGCTGCAGCAGGTAATCAATAATACAACCTGCTTCTTCTGTTGCCAGAGCTGCTCCATCTGAACGCTAGCTAACGTGAACACTGTCAGTGTGAGTCATACCAGTGACTCAGAGCAGATGCAGAGCTGCAGGAGGAGTTTAAAGTTTCAATGCTTCCTCTCGCTCCAGCTCCCTGTCACACAGGCACTCACTGCCTGCCCATGTCTCTGTGTGTGCCTGGACACTGCCCCAGCTTGTGCTTTCAGCAGAAGTTGGATTTTATCCTCTGCATAATCCTGGAGAATTGGGTGGTTTTGGTTTGTTTGTGGGTTGAGGTTTTTTCCCCCAGAATAGCAATTCTGCTTCTTCACTGCAAATATATTTATCATGAACGCAAAAGCTTGCTCTGCAGACCAAGTTCATACCATGGTACGTTGGTGATGTGCTACTACAAGATACCTGTGGGCTCACGAATCTCATCAAGACTAGGGGTAGAACTCAAAAAACCCAGGAAAGACTACAAAATGAAAGTATTGAGTCTGGGCAAAATCCAGATTTGTGATGACTTCATAGCAAAGTGTCTCTGATTTCATTAAGTACTCTGGGCACGGCAAATTTGGTCTCAAATGCAGTGAGATGAAAGAACTGTAGGAAGGACTGTAGGAAGGGATGTTCACGAGCAGAAAAGCTGTGAGCCTGACACCAGTTTAGCAGGGAAAAGAGCATAACTGCATTGTAAACAGGAACAGTGCATTTGGGTTTAGGGTTGAGTTCTGGCAGCCTCCCCCACAGCTATCCATCTCACTAGGCACTGATAACCTAGTCAAAGAAGCATTTTGATCATGTATTTATTTCCCAGGCCTGCCAGACTCCCCACCACATAAAAGCAAGAACAGGCATCATGAAGCCAAAGTTAGGCACTGAATGTTGGACACTGTTGATATGCAATGCTGCACTGATCCCACAATTCTGAAAGGCACATTATAGTAAGCAGTTGCAGTATTTAACAGATTCAGCCTTCAAAAGAGGCAGATGAAGCTATCTAGTACTGAGCCATCAGGTTAAGCACATGGAAACAAATTATGGTGGGATGAATCAAGCAAGTATTGTCAAAAGAAGTTGCTGGCTGAAGGAACAATGCCATTAAAATATGCAGACCTGCTTAACAGCCACTCATATAAACATCCCAGATAGTTTGGGGAAAAAACACTTGGTTTATGTCAAAGCATTTACAGCTGAACATCTTTCCTCATACTTAGCAAATGTCCAGTTGGCTATCAACCAGATAAACAGATTTGTGTTGAGATTTCTCATGGAAAGGCTAATATCAAAGCATGACTTTCATGGGTCTGTGTGTTTTGTCATTTTAAAGAATTCCTTCTATTTCAAAGCCCAGGCAAATGAAAGGTAACGCTTGCCCATTCAATCCAAGTATGCACGCAGTACTCTTCAGTAGTGTATCTGGTTGTTAAAACTGCTGAACAAACTTTGTACTACTGATGGCAAATGTTTACTCCATGTATCTCAAAGCAGCCAAGAACACTGCCTTGGCAGGGATCAAGAGATGTGAAGTAATCAAGCTGAGTAAAACAATCCTTGAAGCACGGTCATGGAGACAGCATAAACGAGGGGGATAAAGAATAGCTGGTATCTATGAAGATACACTGAATTAAACTCTTTCCCCTAAAACCATTAGTATTCTGTCACTTGGAAAATCTCATGTTGAATCCCATCCTTTTCCCCCATTTACTAATGACATTGAATCATTGCTCCTGTCAAGCTTCTAAGGCTTTATTTTCAGGTTTTAAATGCTTGAATAGGCAAGAGAATGCTAAGAACCACTGCATGTCAGGAAAAAAAAAACCAACAAACCAACAAAACACAAAAATCACAACAGCAGCAACAAAAAAACAAATCAAGAGAGAGATTTTAATCAGGACAACTAAGATGGTCCAAATGGCATCTATGACAGGCAGAGAAGACGACAAAACTGGATGATACTTCTCATGTCTGGGGGTTTGGAGGATGGTTGTCTGCTTGCTTTTGGGAGGTGGGGAGTTGTGATTTTCCGTTTGCTTTAAAATATATGGCACGCAATTGTATATCTACATTCAATTTTCTGCTGCTGTCCAGCTAAGAGCAAAGATTTGGACCAAAGCTGACTCACAGAATTTAAGAGCTGTTAAAGGCCTCGAAGAGATAAAGCACACCAAGAGCGAATACCGACTGCGGAAAATGCATATACTTGCCTTAGCTGCAAAAGACCTCATCTACAAATCAGATGTGATTTAGCTGCTGTAGGCATCAGTTTCCTGTTGTTTAAGTGATGCATCTTTTTTGCTGGACCTTCTGCACTAGAAAGGGCTTGGGTCAGGGGTTGAAAAGTGGGAAAACCTGAAGCTTCTTACCCCAACAGAAGTAAATGTACACAGATATGGATGAAATCTTAACCAGAAATTTAGTACAGCCTGCTGAACTAAACACTGCTGCAAGAGATTCTGCACGAAGAGGCAGTGTAGACTATTACACACTCTTTAAGGTCTACAGATAATATCTTTTCCCTTTTCACCTTCAGGTTACAAGCAAGCAAAGGCTTTTCTATTATACCTATTCAACATGGTACTAGGCTCAAGAATCTTGTTCCTCCTCCTCACCTCCCTGTCTCTAGGAATTATTTGTTTGGATTTTTTTTAAAAGTCATCATTAAGCCAGCGATGGTGGAAATGGTTTCCCACAGCCTATTCCAAATTGTTGCATTTCTTATTAACCTGCTTTCTCATGAAAGCTCATATTGTCCTTACTGAGAACATGAACCTCTACTCCTGTTTCTGAGCCTTATTCTTCTTAGGTTATAGTGTCTGGGAGTGGGGGTGGGGAGGGAATGGAAAAAATTTTTTAAAAAGCATTCATTTTCTTCAAGGACAGGCCTGGCTCCTGATGCAGAACAGCAACAGAAGCAGATTGAGGACCACTGCCAATATCCACAGTGCCTCCTTCCACTCTCACCCCCCTAGCTTTCCAGTCATCTTTCCAACAGCTACACTCTCTGCTGCATCCTAATGTTTTATAATCTTGTTTTTCTGAGCCCTGTGGAAAGGTAGGAGTTCAGAGATACTAATTTTTGAGGAGCACTGACACACATTTTCAAGATGAGAAGCAGAGCTAATTTCCTGAACAGGCTCATACTTCCTTTATCATTGATATGGGCATTACAATACTTTCCAAAGTACCAGTGAGCAGCCACACATGAAGTGAGCACTATGCATACACAGAGAAGACGCCTACTGCAAAAGGAGCATGCAAAAGGAGCAGTAAAACTACATATAGGCAAAAAGTTGAGAAGATAAATATTTTTTGTATTATCTTACAAACACAGCTAACTGACTTGACATGTCCACAGCAAAGCAAAATGTAGAAACTGGATCTCAGTGTCTTGCTTACTAGCCTGTCAGACATCTCTGTCGGTGCATCTCTCTAGCAGGTTCCTTTCTTCCATCTAATTACCTTTCATGGGTATTTTGATATGCCATGACAAAAGCACTGTTTGCTTCTCAGGAAAATTAAGACTCCTGCTGGGAAAAGTGTCAGAATCAGAATCTTTATCCTGCACAGACAATGAAGCCACACATAGAAGCAGATCTTTAGTGATTGGGTATGGGGGGAGGGGAGAGGATGATGCACTTACCACTGTTATCTCAAGGTTTCTGAAGATAAGTAACAGGACACATTGTAGCAGTTGAACTTTTTACCTCCACTACATCATCCACCACTCGGTAGCATCTTGCAGTCCTCTCTAAAAAGCATTTAGCAAAGCAACCCACAAGAGGCGGTGGGAAACCATTTCCACCACACAAGTACATCTCTTCACTGAGACCACCTCCTCAAGTTACTGCTATAGCTATGACTCACATAAAATGTATTTCTTTATTACTCCGTAACAATCCAAAGCTACATAGACTGCACTGGGAAGAGACAAAGAAGTGACAAGCTGTCAGTGAAACACTGCATGCAGATCTTGGAGGGAAGTACTTCTGCAAATCCAGTGAAAAGGCAAATGACAACCTAAATGCCCATTTCCTCTTTATTGTCTGTTCTCAGCAAATGAAACAACAAACTGCAGAGACTAAGATCAGAGAAATCAGCCAAAACAAGACAAGAACAATATATCTCACAGCAACAAAGATGTACTGACCAGATGAGAGAGTGGTTTACAGACACTGCTGTGTCTCCTGCATATACAGACTACGATACATAGCAAAGGCTTGCTTGGGTAAGAAGGACTCTCCAGATTGCACTTGATGTCAGCATAGTGTCAGCTGATCTTGTGGCAGCCGGCCTGCTCACATCTATCCACTTCTGCTCTCTTTTCCTCTCTAATGCTAACATCTGCCCATGTTTTGCACTGACAGAAAAGGTCAGCAAGACCCTAATGACACATTAAACCTGATAACCAGGCAATGCAACATTTGTAATTACTGTGTGACGGCTCTCATTCCCCTTATATTCAGAACTCTGCTTTTTCCTAAAAAACCCCCAATACAAGCCAAGTGCAGAAGAATCTGTAATCTCAAATATTACACACATGCCATAGAGTTCAGTTTGGATATCAGAGAAAGCATGTCAGAACACACCTGGTCTCCCCAAGCTTCCAAGATTAAAATTTGTTCTATCAATATAGACACAAATTTCTTATTCCAAACTATCTTTATTTTTCTATACAATGCACAACTACCCCTCTGTTACAAACTGGCACGCTCATTTTCTGCACTCATACAATCACTTTAATTGAATATTGAGCTGTGAATCCTAAGAAAAGAGACACCCAAACCCAGGCATAAACTCATTTTGAAGCAAGCATGAATGACTTAAACATCACAGTTCCTCACATTGTCTAACAAAACTCTATACTCTGACCGATATTCGCTAAATCCACTAATTTTGCTCATTCAATATACTCTATACATTTTCAAACTGCAGTTCTTCCTGTTGTCTTCACAATGCAGGACTTGCAGATCTCATGCTAATGACCTATGCCTCATAGGTTCTTCAAATGCCTTAGAAAGAACAATTGTCATTGCTGGAGAAAGTAGATGCAAAGACTTATTGTTTTCCCAGTACCATCTGCTGCACTGGGCAAACTAAATGAAAACCCTTTAAGACTGAATGCAAAGCTGGACATTTTTGATGACTATTCCTGCAGCATTTGTTATAAAATATACTCCTTATTTGCACAAAGAGCAAGCAGCTATAATGGGAGATCTCTGTGGTTGCATGACAGATTTCTAATGCTTTGTCTTGTCTTCCCAACTCATCTGTAGTCCTTTGCAAGTTAACCGGTCCCTATTTTCAGCAGGGAAATCATTAGGTTCCTAATCATGATAAAGGTTCCTAATCAGTAAGGCCACGTAAAGTAACTGCTTATCTAGACATGTTTACAGGCCTCATTCTCTTATTCCTACTTTTGGCATTCTGTGCCTCCATTATGCAAAAAAAAAAAAAAAAAGTCCTGCTGAGGGTCCCCAAATATAAGTTGATCAGTAAAAATCTAACAAAATGAAAGACCATGGAGTTAAACTATTTTTCTTCTCTTTCAAAATTCTTTATTTCCTCTTTCAAAATACATTAGAAAAAAATCCAATCACAATGACTTATCTGCAAGCTCACAACTTTTAAGTCATTATGTATTTGTGGTGCACTGCAAATTATTCTCCAGATTAATGCCACGAAATAATCAATGGGACCACTCAAAGACTAAGGTACTGTACATGTTGAACTGTGCATCCAGCAGGAGCCCAAGGTGGAAAAGCTTATTAAAAGTGTTGATAATGGAAGTGTTTTTTTCATGATTAATCTTAATTTTGACATTCAGAACTTAATTGACTTGAGATCATTTGGGATTTTTCCTAAAATTAGGTCACAGAATAAGCTCACTAAAAGTAGCACTGTGGTGTTTCTAATGGGATTTCAAAAAATCTTTATGTCAAAGACTACATGTCTTATTCTAAGGACAGTCAACTCCAAACCAGCAAACCTACAGAGACAGTAAAAGTAGGCAAGTAATAATGATTTTAAAAAAGAATAGATTCAAAATCTCATTATTAAATAAACCATTTTCTTTTCCAGATACATAAAAATACAGACTCTCCCAAAGAGACCCACCAGTTATGACATCTTTTTCCGTATATCTGTTGGAAGAGCAGGTGATATCTCAGTGCTGTGATGGGTTTCTGTTTTTCTTTTCAATGAGTTTCACTTGTTTATGTATAAACCATAAGCATGCATTAATATATTGCTATATGTTTAGATTATTTTCACCTTCTAGTAGAGTAAAAAGTCTCTGGCACGGGATGGCTTGGTGACTAAGGTGGGACCAGAGATTACAGATGTTTGCATCATACAGTATTTTGGGAAAAGACTGAGTCCTTGAATTTTATGTTAACATACAACCTCTCGTTTATAGTTAAACTGCACCAATCTAAACTGGTAAGATTACTGGCATCATCTTTTTATATTATAAAGACAATAAAAGGAGTATTTTCTATCAACCTGCTCTCTCCTACTTCCACCTTCTAATTTTGTGATGTACTTCAGCTGTTTGGAATTGATGGCTGCTCCTGGACCTGCCTGATGATGGTCACAGCCCACAGGTCCTGCCACTCTGCACCCCTGGGAGCTACAGCTGTCCTTTCCAGCCTGGCTGGGCCACAGAACCAAGGCTTTCTTCACACAGAGATTAGTTTGGTGGAAAGGAAGGTCTGTTGGCAGGCATTTTGCATCTGAAACAAAGTGAGGATAGAGAAAAAGCATGCACCTGGAGATGGGGTCACGTTATCCTCATTACCTGTTCTCTAGATCACCTCAGAGCTTTTAACCCAAACCAGAGGAAGGCTTGTTTTCCTTCCCCCAGCTCGTTTTGGATTTTTCTGGGGGGGAAGGTGTGGGTCTGGATAGCTATATTTCCTTGTTTTGGTTTTTTTTCAAATGGAAGAATGAAGCAGATTGAGTCTGAGGCTCAGAGGCACAAGTTTCTAGGGCCCACCTCATTTAGCTGGTAATGATTTTATTCATTACTTGCCTGACATTATGCAGAGTCTTGGGAACTGAATCTTAAGCTCTAATTAGTGCATTTAACACTGCACAAGCTTTCTTTAGGGTATTATTAAGTAATTCTGGGATAATGCCTAGTTTTGGAAGGAAGATATCCATTTATCTCCCATCCAAATCTTGTGAAGTTGACTCTAGTCAATGCAGAACTCTTCAAAGAACTATTTAATAAATGACAGTCACATTCCTAGAAAGCTGCACTCCAAACTATATTCACTTTTGCAAGTTAAGGATTTCAAAAACTCATCAAATCATTTTAGAGATAAAGAAGACTTGACCTAGAAAAGACCTGGCTATAAACACAAAACCACCAGTACAAGTCAGCAAGAGCCATAAAGACAGGTAGTATAAAAATACTTCATTGATTGCTATATATTTCAATATAGCATTAATTGTCTGTTAATTTCTCTTGGGAAAAACAATTCTAGTAATCCTCCATGCAAGGCTTTCTGAAATAGACTACAGTATATTAATATTTGCTGATTATATAAATAGTGAACAGAGACAGCAAGCTGAGCGAAGAAGAACACAGAGCATGGAAACTACGTGATCCACACCCATAACTGTAGAAGGACTCTTAAAATACACAGGCAGTAATTTAGCATTACAGCTGTAGTTAAGACGACAAAGGAAACAGAAACATTAAAATTAAAGACAAGTAAAAGCTATCCTCACATTAAACCAGTGTCGAAAGTATGGGTGTCTCTTTTTTTTACAGTGGGTCTAAAATAGGGTAAGATTTAAGCAGCATCTGTTTTGGGCAGAGTTTCTAAATAATCTGCCTTAAAACCTAATTTGTGAGGCCAAAACCACACAAATACTGGCTAAACACTATTTCAGAAGGACTTGGTGCTTTGTCAGCTTTATAAAAATAAGCTTAAAATTTATTTTTATAGACTATAATACGTAGTCAACACAAGCCTTTTTCTTGTACAAAAATGGAGCATATTTCTTCTACCTGCTGTTGCCCCCCAAGCACTTCCTCCCAAAAAATAACTGACTGCAGGTTTAAAAATATAATTAAGACATGCCTGAGCCTTTTTACAGATAGTAACAAAGTTTGCATGAAACTGGTAGCAATCAGCACCTATATAAGAGAGTGAAAAGGAAATAATATTTTTTTATTCACATAGAAAATAATTTCACACAGGAAAGCAACATATTTTTGGTATCTTACTTCTGATCTTTTAGTTTGTTTGCTTTTAAGAGAAGCCTTTTTAGGTCTATTACTCCAATGTGCAAACTCCTGTAAATGAGGTACTAAAAAGATGAAATATGTAGAGTTAAGTTTTTCACTGACAAATGTCCCATTAAGGAAAAAAAAGGCAAAAGAGAAAGTGAGAACTTAAAACACTTCATTAAAGAAACATATTTATTTATTCCTCCTACAGATGCAGCCTGCTAACCAGGAATACAGGAATATTTAAAACAGAAGCTAAAAAGTCATGCCTTAAAGTTCTTTAACACCTCTCATCGCTTTAATAGTTGAAAATGACTACAGTGCACGCTACCTCTTACATGCAATGTGGAGCATGAATAGACTACATTAACAAGAATGTCCAGGAGAGTCACAAAATGCACTGTATTCTCCACTTTCTCAGCAAGAGGACAGGAAGTGTGTGATTCAGAGCACCTAAGCTAAGCAGGAGATATGCTGCTGACTTAAGATTCCGTCAGGAATCACCTCTATAAGGGCAATTGCTTCCCTTTAAAACCACAGAGGGGATGAAGTCTGCTGGTGTTAATATGTCCCAATCAGGCCTACCAACAAATAAAAAATTCTGCAGAAGATATACAGAAATGCTGCAGTGACTTAAGTCAAATAGCTATTCAGTAGAAGCAGAGCTCAAAATAGAACATAGAGGGGAAGAATCTCTGATGAGATTTTTTACAAGATAATATAAGAAACCAAGGAAATGTCAGAGCTGGGGAATCAAGACTATCAGTAAGGCAAAGATCAATGTTGCCATCAACAGGATACAAGTTCCAGTTAAAACACCAACCTGAGAGCAGTTCTCAACATATGGTCTTGAAAGGAGAGAAGTTAATAGCACTGTGGTGGCTCACTAATGGGGCAAACTGGCTTAGAGAAGAGGAAATGGAGAAGTGATGGCAAAAGTGCACAGCAAGTCATCTTAGGGGAAAGTGTGGCAGGGCAGGAAAAACAGCACAGTTAACTCTGATGGAGAAAGATGCAAAGACGTGGACTCAGCACAGGAGGACCTCAGGCAGAGACAGGCACACATCTCCCCAGGCAAGAGTGAGCTGACTGACTGACACGCTGCTCACAACAAAAGGAAAGAGATGCCTGGGAAAGCTGTGACAGTAAAGGGAGAGAGAGGAGACAAAAGGACCTGGGAAGACATCATCAGGAAAGTTTCACAGAAGTATTATTTGGCAACAAAAACAATGTTTGCTAATTCTCTGGGGGAAAAGACTCAAACTTTTCAGGCTGTCTCTCTCGTTTTGAATTTAGACAGAAGGGTTTTCAGGCTGTACATAAAACTTTGCTGTAGTTAACTATGCTTGACAGCAGCAAGGCCTTTTCCACTGACACGGCTGTCTGAAGAGCCACGAAGACCTCTATAGGTTTCAGTCTGGAAAAAGGCCCAATGGCATTTTCCAATGAACATATCATTCCCTGAAAGTTTGAGTCTGACTGTCAGGAACCCAAGCGAGTCACTAAACCAGTAAAGCTCTATTTAGTCAAAGGCTTCAAAAGTCACTTCTTTCCTTGTTCAAGGGGACCCAACCATTTACGACGAGGCAACAAATTCTTACATCAAAGCAAATGCTACTTCACATGAAGCACTTAAGGTCTGCTTAGCCTCTTTAAAGCAATAAAGGCAATACTGAATAAAGGGAAAGCAATACCATGCAAGTTTCCACTGCTTCAAACAGAAACTCCTGGCTGGGCATTAGGCAGTCCTCAAAGGTTTGCTCCTGAAGCTGCAATATGGAACTATGCAAGTCCTCCAGGATTTCTGAGCATGCTGGAGCACAGTTACACAGAATACATGACAGGCTGAGCTTGGATGCTGTTTTGGACCACCTGTCCCTGAAACTCCTGGTCTTTTGGCTTGTGACAGAAATACTCCTTTATTGTCAGTACAGCTTTCTCCAAGTATTGCTTTGCTGATTGGCACTAGTGCCATTTTCCAGAATTGTGTGGCACCGACAAAAAAGCCAACAAGAAGAAAAATATCAGTACCTCCAGAAGAACTGCTGGGCAGAATCTCCACAGGATATTCTACTGCGTGGGCTTCAGGCCTGGAAAGGTACCATGGCAGGTGTGGCCTCCAATACTGCAGAAGCCACACAGAAAAAGGAAAAATGATACTGCAAGTTTATGATACTCTGTTATCAATACCCTGAAATTTATAACACAGCCACCTGAAGCAGTTAGCTTTTATTGTCCTCTTTAAGTCCCCACACTAGTTTTTTGTACTTTGAGCACTTTTGTACTTTGAGCAGGGTCTTCTTCAAGAGCTGGATGTTAAATACAGGAGGAAAGGATAACTAACAGGATTTTTACATCTTGGAAGTTTTGGGGGCTGCTCATCCTTTTTCCTCCAAAATTTGCTACTCCTCAGTTTTCTCTAAGTACAAAGAACACTGAAGGAAGGTGTGGAAAAGGTAGATAAATAGAGGACAGTACTATGGTACTCCAGTCTCAGCCTAGTTTCTAAAAACTAAAGACATTAACAGCTGAAGTACAGGACAAATCTGGCTTAAATGCAACACTGTGGAGAATATCAGCACCAACAGAATGAAAAACTGTCTTTAGCTCATATAACACTCCACATTTCCCAATCTGTGTACCTAAGCAGACCAGCCCTAGTTTTTCAAAACAGCCTAAAATCAATCCCAGCAAGACATGAGCCACTGGATAGCATCCTTACTATTCAATTTGGAAGAGCACTAAGAGCAGCTGGTGCAGAGCAGCAGCATGTCTCCAAGCTAATCTCTAAACTGTTACCAAGTCCCAGAGTGCTCCTACTATCATCTACAAGCACAAAAATGAGACAATTCAGGAAATTACTGTTAGTCCTTTTTCTCTTCCCTCAGTCTCTCAAGCCTGAAATCTAATGACTCTAATACGAAAGAAAAAGAAAAGGAAAAAAAAAAGACAAAATCATTTTTCAGGTAAGTAATTAGACTGGTAGGTCTTATTTTAGACAGAGATTACCCAGTTAAACATCCAAAAAATATTCCATCTAGATATTTTTTATCCTGTTGCCTATTTGAACAAACAAAATATCTATTTTTGGACTATACAATCATCAGGGGTACGAAAGGATGAGACTTGTACACTTGGGACTAATTAAAGGTAATGTCAACACTTACGCACACATGCACCATAATCAAGCACTTACCTTTCTTTGCAGGTGAAAACACAAAATTAGTCAGCTAGTTTTTCTAGTAAGTTTGCTCTATTTTGTCAAGTCTGTCTGCTTTGTCACCCTTCAAATTACTAAAACAGTGCTGCCACAAAATCATTCAGAGCAAGTTATCTGCTTGAAAAATATCCCTATAGACAGGTGTAATTTTTAAAAGTTAAAGCAGAACAGTTTTTTCCTGGCATTCTTTTAAGCAATGTAAAATTTGTGCCAAAGAAGTAACTCTTGTATTTATGAGAAGGCCTTTAATGTATTTCTCAAAAAATGTCACTTAGAATACAAAGCTACATAGACAATCAAACTTGAATCTCTTTAGGGGATAAGTTCAGCAGATACTTTAAGAGGACAGTACAGAGGTACAGGCCGACCCATCTTACTGCACATATTCATTCACATCTGGCTCAATGCTGCACAGAGAGACTGAAGATCAAACCAAGGAAAGGCATGTTTGCAAAGAAAATTAAGGCAGAAAAACACCTTAGAATGAAATTACTGCGAGAAGCATTACATAGCCAAGATAAACCCTCTGTCATTATGTTGCCCCAAGGCTGGGGCAGAGTCAAGTTTTAAAGCAACGTTGGACGTACATAGTGTGTCAGGGATTGTAAACTGCATGATATTCAACGCTTTCCTCAAATGCCCAATTGCTAACATTGCAAGACTAGGTGAAAGTCTCAGATCTGACTCCTAAAATTAAGTTACCATCAGTGCAAATCTCTACTCTTCTGTGATTTAGCACAGGGAATTTTGAAGACCTGAACTACAAACGTTCAAGTGTAAGAACGCTATTAGAAGGACCTCCACCGTAGGGTTATTTGAAACCTCATCAATGTTTACACCTAGCTTGAATAGTGAGTTTTGAGCACTGGCAGCAAGCTAGCTGCACCCAATCACAGTCACTTGGACTGGAATACTGCAGAAATATCTCGACCAGGTTCAAGTAGCAAAAGGAAGGATGCATGTTGGCACAAAACACAGAAAAAGTAAGCCGGTTCCCTCCATAAGGACAGGGCTTTTCTCTCGAAAGAACAGCACCAATGTGAGACTTCCCTCTAAAAAAGACAAAGGCATCTTCTGTCCATTGCTACATTACAGGGTACTCTCTACTCAGTTATGCCTGCCCTATGCCTCTGTAGCCATACATCCACAAGCAAAGCAGCAAAGCCACCTCCCCTTCTCCCTCTAGTAATTCCTTTCAATTTGTTTTTTAAAAAAGCTCAAAGATAAAGTAGTTTCCCCTATGGTTATAGGTAATTTCTTTAACAGAAGTTATTTAAAACACTGACTCCAGTCAGATAACTTCCTGTTCTGCAAGTAACTTCACCAGCACCGGTACAACTTACTCAGCACAAGAAAGACACCAAGACTCCACTTAAAGCTGTTTTCAATATGTAGGACTGGGTGACAAACAGGAAGAAGTCAGTTTCCCAAAGCGTGAGTTTTGCTCCTCTGAGCACAGGAAGAGCAGAAAGCCAACACACATTATCAGTCATGAGTGTCTCAGATGTCTTCTGCAAACCTGTCCCCTTTAGAACTAAAACTGCTAGGAAGCACTGATCAATAAGTGTATGTAACTCTGAATTGCTTCACTTTGTGTAAGGCTGAAGTAATCCATCTGGCAATGAATAAAAAAAAAGTCAGGGAATGTGTGGGGACATAAGGCACATCCAAAGGAGAGATCAGCAAAACCTAACACATCTGTGATCCACATTTCTGGGGTTTTTTGACAGGTATAAGCAAAAGTGACAGCAAAATTGGAGAACCTCTACTCTAAAATGTAAACTACTTGAGAAATCCTTCTTAGCAACTGTTTCCTTGTTTCATGCTTAATACAGAAAACCACTTTAAGTATTCCAGAGACACAAATTAAAAGCACTAAGAAAACTAAAGTATTTAACTTTGCAGAGACCTCAGGTTCCTCTGACTAAATCTGTTGCCTTCAAACAGCAATCTTCAAGTCCCAAATGAAATCTTTTGGTGCTTTAGACCTCATCTTGCCTCTGGCTCACACCTGTTATCCCCATAACCCTTCAGCAGAATGAACTGATGCCACTAATAAGTCATATAATTTTTCACCTCTGTGCTACAATATATTCTAACATGCCTACCTGCAGAGGCCCCAGCAAATCAGTTCAAGCCAGATTGGTGTTGGTTATACCAGTAAAACATGTAGAAAAAACAATCTGAGCCAGCCCTTTGCTCCCATCCTACTTCCAACAGCAGGCTCACATCTCTCAGAGTGCAGACAACAGGGCTGAAGCCCAGACAAATGAGTGCACTTACAAAAGCCTCTACAAAAACAGTAGTGCTGATGCAAGCAAGCACATCCTGTTTCAGCTCATTTCCAACAGTTACCTAGAAAACTCTTAACTTGCTTAAACTATGTTGAATTGCATTAATTAATCATTTTTCAGTTCCAAAGGTTTGCAAAGTAGAAAGGAGACAACAAAGTAAAAGCTGTGCTTTTCTGTTCCTCAAAGAACAAACAGGCAGCCACCTGAACTCCCACCTGCAAGAGCTAAACCTTTCACGTTTTGTTGATGAACCAGAACATGACACCATTCATTTAAAATGAATTACTTTTTTCATCTATAACTAAAGAGCTATTAGTTCTAATAGTATTTCTGTTTCCTGTACATTGCTTCTTACCTTTCCTCATGTCAGCTTGTCCTACTTCTCCTGCTACAAAAACGTACAGATTTTTTTTTCTTTCTACGATTCTATGACCTATCTCCAGTCTGGATGATTTCCACAAAACTAAAGGTTTGATCCAACACCCACTGATGTCAGAGGAAGAGACAAGTCAGACCACAAAGAGAGGAAAATAGCCAGAATGTAAAAGGTCTGTTCTGACCAATTTAGTGTCCAGCTTTTGTAGCTTTTAATGACACCAAGAAGTGCCAAGAACAGACTTCCTCAGCTGGAGTCCTGGCAGGTATCATAAGCAGAGATGATGGGTTTGTGTAGTCTTCATGCTCTGTGTACGTATCATCATGAACTCCATTTGCACACTGCAACTTATTTCTGCTCCTGCTACAGAACAGAAATTCTTTTTCTAAAAGGGAAAAGCCCTCCCCAAACCTCAGAAAAATATTACATCTTTTCATCTTATCCTATGTTAACTACAAAAGTTTCTGTTGACCATAGTCACCTGAGTACACACCCTGTACAGCCAAATTTAAGAGCTTCTGTGTATATGGAACTTACATGCATACGTAAGTTTGCATATTTGCAAATGTTTCCCACCCACAGACATATAGACAAACACCGTTTTCTGCGCAGAAAACCATCTACAGACATCTCACTTATCTCTCTGTGCCCACAGCCAAAAAAATAATAAATGTACCTTCAAATAATTCTATCCTAAGCAAATCTGTCATTATTAGGTCAAATTCAAAGAGGAAAGTGGCCAATAGGTCAAAAGAAAAAACCACAATATTTTGATTGGCCTTCCCACTGCTTTTGGAGAGCTCCTGAATAACACACTATAGAAAAGACAGCTACCAATTAATTTCTGTTTCACCGAAATTAAAAGCCAATTTCAAGGGTAGTAACAACTCTGTCCAGCAAACAAATTATCATAATAACTTACCATCACAAGTTGTTTCCGTTTTTAGACTTTGTTTTCCTTGAGCAATAAGAAAGCACTAATTTTAATTTCTCAAGCATGAAGGAAACTCTCCATCTCAAAGCCTACATTCACCCTGCATGGGAAAGAACACATACTTTTTTCCAAAGCAACATCGTTATTGATTGCACTGTAACAATCAGCAACTGTACTACATTTCACATCTCTCTGGGTTCTGTCCACCCATGGCCACTCACTCACCCCTTCTATCAGCGATTCCTTGGACAAAAGCAGTGACAACAAAGGAAAGCAAAGCCTGCAGATTCTAAACCAGGTGGTAACTTGTACCAAAATATAAACAAAACCACCCCAAAATCTGAAGAACTATTTGTGAAGTTTCTGTTTATTCTGTTTCTTGGAATATTCTAAAAGGACTGGAACTCTCAGCAGTCAACAGCCACATTTAGCCTTTTATGTCACCCTCCTATGAGTCGTGCTGCATTTTTCCCCCACGATGCAAGCAGCTATTAATAGATGTGGGAATCCAAAAATATGAAATTAATTTTATGGGATTTTTTTTCTTTACTTAAAAAGGGATGATGCTGGAAAGAAAGAAAAAAAAATCAAATCATACAGTGCAATACATTTAATAACATTTAGAACTGGCTAGGGAAAAGAATGATCTGAGCAAATTTAGCATCTGAAACAAAATCCAGAGTTTTACAGCACACCAAAATAAAACCACACAGAAATACAGAACTTTTCAAGTCAGAGTACAGGATGTATGTTTACTTTATACAGAAACAATCATTGTATACAACAGACATCACTGTCAAGTCTGATTAATAGATATCATAGTTCTTCCCTTCTTTTTGATCTACAGCCTCTCAGAACAAAAAGGAATTTGACTAGCTTACAGATGATGTTGCCTTGGTCTGAAGTGATTTGCTTATCTTTCATCAACAAAACATCCCACAGTCAAATACATCTGACCAAAATGTATTTTTATAGAGACCCCAGAAACAGAATATTTTTCTCGAGTATTTATTTTTCACTAACTATAAAGTCAAAGAAAATCAGAAAAATGAGGATTCAGGAAATTTCTAAAAACATCTGTAAAAATGGTAACTTAAATAATGAAAAGAAATGTCTTCAGAAAAATATTTTCTTCACAAAATATAAATAAGCATCCTGCTACATTTATTGCACATTTGCTTGTCTTACAATTATAAATTTGAGGAACAAAAACCAAAAAAACCAGAGCTTCTTACATCTACTTTTGAAGAAAGCCCCAGAGAGAAAGATTTTCTTGAGATCTCCAAATATTTCTACTCTCCAACACATTTTACTTTGACTTAACAATTAGTGATTTTAGAGAGTGCATACTAAATAGATGATTTTTATTAAAGTAACACAAGCAAAATACCATTGAAATTTCATTTATATGAGGTATGTTAGAAAAAAGAATTGATAATACCCATATCACCAATTAAATTTCTAGCATTGCTGCAATTTTAGCTGAGAAAACAATTTTTTCCAAAATCTGGAGTATAAACTTGCTGAAGAATTTGGGAAGTGTATGATAGTACAGCTATCACTGGAACATTCATTCAATGAAATATTGATATTTCATTAGTATTGATCTTGAAGCTTTGGCATAGAAATGTAAAATTCTTTTTCTAACAGTACGTCTGTTAGCTATCAGAAGAGTGAGACATTGAACAAATAACCTAGAAAATACATGTCTGCATGCAGAAAAATCATCACTATTCGAAGTTTTCAGACAAAATTCAATGTGAAAAATAAGTGATGCATCATTGCTGCTAAAAGTAAAATTATTATTCTTTCCTTTCTCTTACAACTTCAGTACAAGTCCAGAAGAAAATGTACAGAATTCTTTTTCATGCTGATGTTTTCAAACAGAATTAAACAATGCAAATTTCGCTTTCCTGTTTTTTGCTTAGTGAGCAGGAATGACTGTTTTAAAAGCCAAAGCAGTCAGTCCAAGTAGAAGACGCATGCTTCACTTTCTTCAAACAAAGCTCTCAATCTGAATAAAGGAAAAGGTTTTATCACTTTGCACAGTTAAGCCTGTACATTTATGAAACGTTTTTGGACAGGAGCTTTGAAAATTGTCTTTCTAATATTGGTATGAAATCAAGGTGATCTAAACAAAGAGGCCTTTTTCCTCTATAGGCAACTTTTTTCATTAAAAATGGGTCTTCCAGTTCAAGGCCTGCAGTGTGAAGGAAAACACACTGCTGTTGCTCAAGATTTATACGTTATTTAAGACTTAATTCCTCTGAGCTGTCAAAACACGACCTCTCAGCAGTTCAAACCTTCAACCAAAAGAAAAAGATGACATTCACAAACACTTTGGAGATCACAAGGCAGACCTAGCTAGCATCAGAGCTGGCACAAAAGCCTTTCTGCAATGGACCATCCTCTCACACAGTTAATAGCCAGCCTGAAAACAACATCCCCTGAGATGCTCATCATGGAGATAACACTGCAGGTCTGAAAGTCCTCCTGGATGAGCATTTTTATTTCGCTTTAGTATCAAGCAGCTCTGCTGTGCCCTGTGGCAATGGCCCAACACTGCCCTGGTACCCGCTTGTGCTGTCATTGGCAGAGAGGGGCTCTGCACTTGGAGCCGGCAGCATCCTGCATTGCCTCAGTGCACAAACAGCCCTTTCCCTTTCCCTCCTATTCTTGGCAAGGGAGGAACAGGGAGGACGAACGTCCCCCACACTGACCCCTACATCTGAAATGTATGTGCACACGCAGTCCATGGCAACCTGGGTGGCAGCTTGTTCAGCTGGTGTTAGTGGGACCACAGGGTTGTGCAATTACCACCCCACCAGGATGATGGGCTAAGTCACTGTTCTGCTCTCGGCTCCAGTCCAACAACAGGAAAACAGCTCCCACTGAATTATAACTTGTTTTCAGCAGAGGAGATGGTAGTCCAGATCCCAGCCACAAAGTACTATGTTGAGCAAATTACACGAGAAGTTTCTTCTCCTACATGTCCAAAAACATAAAAATGGCTCTACCTATGCTACACCACAGCAGTTCCTGTATTGCCCTGCCCTGGCCCACTTGTGTTGGTAAAAACTATCTTTTACAATCACGTCTAGATAACCACTGCTAATGACTCACAGAAGCACATTAGTAATCAGGGATTTATGCCATCTCTTTTTCAGTCAAGACTGATCAAAGTGATTTGGCAATACTGCAAACATAATTCAGCATCTCTGGCACTGTTTAGAAAACTGTGATCACAGCATCACGTGTATTAAGACAGGTGGTCATTTGTAAAATTGCATGCTGATGCATCCAAAGAACATATGTTCAGCCAGCTATTTGAACTGTGGGTCAAAAAGATGGGTTGGAAAAGAAGAAGGTAAGATCCAAGAGGGTATGATTAAGCAAATACCCTGCTCTAGAGAGCATAAAACTCAGCACTAAAAATAGACACTCTATGCAAAACTCAAGTGTTGCATCTTATATTAACAACAAATTAAAAATTAGGACATCTGTAAAAATATAAACAACTGGTTTTGATACAACATACCTTCTTACATTAATTACTTAAAAATGTAATCAAATTGCAACAATGTTTCTCCCCCACACCTCCTCTTTCCTTTCAGCTTTGCCTGAAATCTGTTCTCCAATGACAGGAGCAAACCCACTTTGCTTCAAGCATTCTTCTGGCACCAAGAAATGGAAGCAGGGTATCAAGTTAATTAAGAGCATGATATTAAAACCTGTGTCATCAGCAAAGCGAAGGTGCAGACAGCAGCAGATTTTCTCTGACTCTTTATGAGAGAACTTGTCTCCACTTCCCTCTGAAAGCCAACATCTAGTGCTCTGAATATGGAAATTCTGTTAAAGCCTGGAGGTCAAACAGCAAGAGATTTTAGATGCAAGCAGATGTAAGAGAGAAATTCCAGCTCCAACAGGTAGGGACTACTGCTGCTACATGGGGCTATGCCTTTGTTTGGAGGATTTTCACACACACAGTTGTTAGCAAATCATTTCCAGAGGAAAAATAGGCCAATCAGCCTGACAGCGCAAGCAAATGACAGCATCACATTTCCAAAGCCTTCCAGTGTGTTGCATGTCCCTGTCATCACCCATCACCATGCTTTCCAGTAAAAATCATCTTTATGGGGACATCACAGAGGTCCCGCTCCAGCTTAAGGGCCCTCCTGTTCAGAGAGGAGACTGCTTCCCTACTACTCATCTTACCAAGTTTACTCATTACATCTGTAATTTCAAGGATTTCCACACTGATCATTACTGCCAGAACACTCCTCTTGAGTCTAAACTCTACCTTCATTTCCACCCCTGCTAGCACCTAATGCTGAGTGTTGCAGAGGAATTTGGTATCTCATAAATGCAATGTCATACACACTCACCAGTACCAAATTATCGCTTTCAAATGTGAATGTGACAGGAGGTCTCTGGGAAGGGACTTTTTTTAGCATTTGAAGCACATGGACACAGAATAACAGGTCTGAACAGCATATGGCAGGGTTTCTTTGTGTAAAAATCAGACAGAAAAGAGTAGGACATGCGCCTGTAAGGCAACATGGAAAATGGCTTTAGCTGGGCTGCCAAGAAAAAGAGAAGGGTTATCAACTCTGCTGGTACTTTGGTAAATATAAGCACCTTCTATATACACAGAGGTGTAGTCGCTTTTTCTCCCAGGAAACTTTACTAAATCTTACTGAAGAATATTCAAATGAATGCCCAAAAACATGTAAAACAACCCAACAAAACTATCCAATGATAACAAAGAAACATGTAGCTTTATCTTCCTTTTCAACCTTCCTTTCAACCTACCCCCCCATCACCTTACTCACAGCACCTGCTCTCTGCCGTGTGCAACACATCATTTAGGAGAAAACCAGATCTACACTCAGATTATTTCCAACCACACATAGCACAACAGGAGAGCACAAATATATCCTGCACCATTTTATCATTTCACTCTCATCAGCAAACAATAATCTCAGATAAATGCAAGACTCTATTACAAAGTATCTCCACTAAAGAAAGCAAACAAAAAAGAAAACCAAACTTTTCTCTACAGTTACCCACCTGCACAATGCATTTAAACACTGTTAACCAAACACTTCCTACACACACACCCATTCACCTTGTAAAAGGGTACAACAGCTGTTTAAAAGCAAACAGGGAGGCAAGTGATGGGATGGGAAAGGGGACTAACTCCATTTGACAGCTTGGGAACGCTTACCCTTTGGGAAGGTCAGGAAGCAGCTCTCCAGAGACAGAGGCTGAGTAGAACCACCTCTCATGCTGCCTAGTCTCCAGAAGGATAGAATTGTTTATTACCTGTGGGATGTTACTTAATTTTGGTTCAGTAGGAAACAAAAAAACCGCTTTATATCCTATATGCCATGGTACTCAGAGCCACCTGACCGAAAGGATTACAAGCCCACATTTTAGCAACGTATCAAACTTCCAGCTTCAACACAAACTTCCAGCCACAAGTGTTTCACCTTGACAAACAGCCTAACCAAGAACCCTGTCAGAAGTAAAATGCTGTTCATTTGGTCCAAAAGAGTAGAAAGTGGCACGTATCTTGCAGCTGATGGAAACAGGAAAGATGAGATTGAGAACGCAGAGTTACCGACAATATAACAAACCAATTCCTTGGTGTCAACGTCTTGTTGACGACATAGTCAACTATCAACCATTATTTTATTTTTAAGTCATCTTTCTTCCTCTCTGGAAATTAATTTCATTTGCATACTTCTTTCTACCCACAGGGTAGCCATTAAAGAAGTTTTCATATCAGTAACCATCGTCACTAAAATCAAAGTAGCTGAGAGTATTTTAGGATAACCACGCAAACTGAAATACTATTTCTATATGCATCAGCTACAATTAATGGTTTTCTTTGATTTAGATATCTATAGTAGTCAACATGGGAACCTCATGCTTTACTTCTAAGTTTTCTTTCTTCCTTTTATAATTTAGCATGCTGATTTTGAAAGTAGAGCAAATTCTTATCACTTAAAAATTCTACACAGCCTCTCTACTGGACCTTCTAAATCATACAGTACCTTGAAGGTACTCCTTTCAAGCATTACTTCAGTATTTTGAAAATTTATTGTGCAGAGGGCTGCTTCTCCTTTCATTTTCTTTCTGAGAAATGCAAATCTCCCAACCTCTAAACTTCTGCGTACTTTCACTTTCTCACTGCTAATTCTGTTAACGCACTAGTACCAAAATTCCCTCAGAGTTCATAGTTCCCCTTCTTTTTCATTTTTTTTCCTTTTTAGAGGGTTGTTTTGGTGATTTTTTTTCGCTTTTTCAAGTCATCCTTCTTGCAGTTCTTTATGTTCTCCTGATCTTCAATCACAGTTCTAGAGTGTCTTCCATTATCTCCTTCCCAGCAATATCATCAAAATGACAGATAAATTATATTTTCCCTATCTTCTCCATAAACTAATGTCAAGGTCTTTTAAAGTCTGTGTGCCTAGAACTCATATATAATCCTGCCAACCTTTCACAGGCAGCCATGCCTCTCAGCTTGGCCTCTGCAAGTACCCTTTCTGTTCAGGTATATACCTCTTGCCACCTTCACAGCTTCCCTGTTTCAACTGATCTAAATTCTAGTCTAATCCCAACCTGGAATCATAACTGCAGCAATGGGGCCATTCAAAAAAATTGAAAAAGGGGCCATTGAAAAAAAAAAATCCCCTTTGTCTTCTACATACAGAAGTAACACTCGTATTTTCTTTTTTTTTTTTTATTCCCATGGTCTTGCAACATTTTAGGTAAATTGAAGCTCTCCTCCTTCCAGAGCTACACAACCATTACCCTCCTTAGAGGGTGTCTTCATGGACTCTCTAACCTGGATGCTAAAAACAAACAAACAAAGGCAAGAAAATAGCTGGATTTTTAGCATTTCTTCCTTCCTCCAATCCTTACATCTCACAGTTTAAATTATATCAACTATTTATAACCTCTAATTTATTAATCTCAGCAGTAGGTCTCAGATGGAAAGTATCGGGCCAAGAGGAGGACAGCACTGCCACAACATTGCTCCCTCCACACCCTTCTCCTTGGCACCACCCATGTGCTGGGAACCTCAGCCTCAGCAAAAGGCTGCATTTACTGGTCCACTTAGGGTTAGGGTTACACTTAGGGTTAGGTTTGGGAAAACCATAAAGCCTAGAGCTCCAGGAACACTGGAGCTACAAAAGGCATGCCAAGGGGAGCACGACGCTGCTACAACATGCTCACTCCACATCTTTCTGCCTGGCAATACCCATGTTCTGGGAACCTCAGCCTCACAAAATGAGGATTTTACTGCTCTGCTTAGTGTTAGGGTTACGCTTAGGGTTAAGGTTGGGAAAACCACAAAGCCCAGAGTTCCAGGGACACTGGAACTAGAAAAGGCATTCCAAGGGGAGCGTGGCACTGCCACAACATTATTCCCTCCACATCTTTCTGCTTGGCACCACCATATGCTGGGAATCACTGAAGTACACTGTACTTCGCAACTTTGGAATGCTCCTGGGAGGGCACTCATCTTTACAGGAAGGGTCACAATATGGGAGCAGCCTGAAAATAAATGTTTCCTATGAAACCGTCTCAAAATCTCTGTTTCAGAAATTGTATAGATCCTGATACCACTCTGCTGCAGAAATACCACAAAATGGACTTGTCTGCATTTCACTAACTCGTCACTTTCTAAAAGCTCCAGGTAGATGCAATACATACAGATACTGATGTCAGCATCAAACTGGTATCCCTTTGCATAATTTTGCACCATGAATCCCTAAGACAATGAACCACATACAATGAAACAAATCCAGACATATTTAGAAGCCCATATAAAAGTGGGGTTAGTCCATTCTCATAGGGACTGTGAAGGACCTCAGAGAAACCCAGAGACTTTGTACAACCTCCAACAAATATTCCCTCAGGATTCACTGGTACTTCTGATAATTTCAGCTGTCTCAAAATACTCAGCCTTTACCTGAGAGTCACAGGTCCTTGCAGCACTTATTACACATAGGAAAGACAAAACCATTCACCTTACTGGTATCAGAATAAAGTTTGTAAACATGCCTGGCAAGTCAACTTGTTAAGAGGGCAGGACATGTTAGCATGAGTCAACATCATTCACAGGCACAAAAAATTTAAGACATGAGGGGTTTCAGGAAGAGCAGAATTTCAGGTGATCACACAGCATGCTACTTTACTATTTTTAATGGAGAGGTACGTAAAAGCTCCCAAAGCTGGGAGACAAATACAAAGTCTATGGCAATGATTATTTCAACAAGCCTCACAATTTTGAAGGCTTCCTGTGATTTCCAAATCCCCAAGGTTGATAACACCACTGCCATATATGTCTCTTGATACCCTTTTTTTAATTGCTGCATGTAAAACTTAGGCTCATGACTTATTTTACTTGAGACATGTCTACTATGGCTTCTCCTAAAATAAACTTTTATTGGATTCTGACAACAAGTTTCGAAGAACTGTTTTCCCTCCCATCAATCTCACCAGTACAGCTGACCAGGTGCCCACGCCAAATGCAAATTTCCAGAGTAAGAAGTGGAAAGGGGAGGAGTAAAAAGGTGCACTTATAAACTTCCACTCTCAGACTGAAAGCTCTAACAGGAATCCTTGCAGAGGAACTACTCTACTATGGTAGAGAGGTATTCCAGCCCCTACCTGACAGACATGGTGTGGAAGACAGGTTCAGGTGGAAACTCCTGGGATGAACTATCCTGTTCATATACACACAGCAGTGGAGAGGACTATGTTGTTTGCCTCCTTTCTTCACACAGCAGCAGATGCCTCAGGAGCAAACACATTCTGGAGACTGTAGCATTTCAGCCCTAAACAGGAGCTGTTCAAAGCAACCCTGCATTGCTACAGCAAGATGGTAATACAGTGGCACTCTGCTGTTCCAAGAGTAAGAATTAACATTTTACTTTGCAAGCTGTAGAACCCTGAGTTAACTCTGAGGTAAGGGAAATGAGGGGGGAAACATGCTTTTGTCCCTCCAGGGCAACAGGACAGAAACAGAACAAGGAGGAAACTTAAGAGAACCACAGAAATAAATAATTTCTATTCCTATGCCAGGTCTATGTGAGACATGACATTTACATAACAAAACACTGGAAGTTTTCACTGCTCTTCCTGAGAGGGGAAATCTCTCTAGAAAAACACTGATCCTCACAATTCATTCCCCGAATATCGATGCCCCAAGTACCTGCTTTCTGCTAGGACTGGAAAGCAGTATTTTTAGAAAAGCTCTCAAAGTCTCCCTGTGCTTAGCAGCCAGTCTAACTGCTGAGCTGCTTCTCCAATAGCATCTCTTCTCCCAGGGCAATATTATCCTTCCAGGAAGTAACAGACATTATGCACTCACTGAAAAGCAGCACAATACATACACCAAGAGCAAACAGTGGCCCTGTGATGACTTCTAATGGCTTTATTTACCTCTCACCAGTCCATTTTTAGCAGCATGCTCATTTTACCTACGAGATTTTAATACAACTGCTCAGTTCACATCCAAGCCTGCAGGGTGCTGAAGATCCCAGTTTCTGAGAGCACCTGGACACTTATTGCTCTGCTGTAACTGGGCTACCCATGTTATAGAACAGAGCTGCTAAACATTTTACATAGGCACTTTCATTCAATATATTAGTGAGATTTAGTCTGAAATCTTTTCAAAATTGCATAGAGCGCACACATCCAAAACTCTCATTGCAAACCCCCTGTAGGAGCTTTCACACAGATTTCTTGATTGACTATATTTTGCTGTGTTTTCTTTTTGTAGAGTATATAATCTTCTGGTCATAAAAGATTGCTTGCCTCCAGCTTGAAAGCCTCTTGGGAACACAGAACTGTAACCTGCCATTCATATATTAAGTCCAGAACATTTCAAAACACCATGACACAGAAATCACAAAGTGAGAACCTGATATAGAATTAAAAGGGCTTGTTTCCATATCCATGCCTAGAACAAGTGAAGCTGTAAATCCATAGCTCATGTTGGATGTCTGTGTCTCTAGCACTGCTACCATAGCCACTATTATTTCTAGCAGAAATACCATTCTTACTGATACTTCTTGGAAAGAGTCATTTCACTAAAATATAGACTGGGTCAAACTAACAGGAACACACATTCTTGGGTAATCTGTTCTTGCCAAAAGAAATATATTGTAGAAAAGATTCAATCAGAGCATATGTCGTTTTTTTAAGTCCTACAAACTTTGTAAGATGAAGTCTGTCTATTATTTGAATTAAAAAACCCTAAGTAATGCTGACAACTTAGAAGGCAGCAACCATACATTTTGGGTTATTGCTCAACAAATGTTTTCTCACAGTTGTCTGAGAAAAGGTACATTGCTTGGGAAGAGAAACAGTTTTGCTACACAGCAAAGCAAAGATGCACTTCAACATTTCTACTACTCTTACCAAAAGTGGAAGAGAAGGAAAATCTCAGTTTACAGTGAAAGCAGTTCCTTGTTAACACAAGATTTCTCCTATTTTTCTAATGGCCAAGTAATTTAAATGCCATCACTAGTCCCACACTATTTTAAAATCCTCTTATATGGCACTGCATGTCAAACATTATGTGTCCATGCCACTGAATGACAGCTGAGATACCCAGGCTCCCATGAAGTGAATGAACAATTTGTAAAGCACTTCCTAATTGTTCAGCAAGAGAGGAGCAACCAGAAGGTGGGACCAGTAGCATCTCTACCTGTAACTATGCCCGCTCAACACCACTTCTTAAAAGACTATTCTTTTCTTTTGCTTACACTTTCCAAAGTGTGTGCCCAGAAATTTTTCATGCTGAGTGTTTGTCTCAGACTGGTTTTTAAAGAACAATCATCAGTTTCAGCTCAAACAGTTCAGCTACCACCAAGAGTAAGATCTAAAGAAAAAACATTTTGCATAACATGAAAAAAAACCAAAACCAACTGTCAGCCTTTCCTTCCTATTCTAATCCTTTAAAAAGTCAGTAAACACAGATCCAGTAGAGGTTAATTCACAACTAAAATCTCCAGAGATGCCAAAAGAATGAGTACTCTTGATTTCCACAGGCAACATAGCTGCACATGCACTGCCTTGCAGGCACCCCAAGGGGTTCAGAAGACAGTTCCATATAATAATCATTTATCAGTTTGGCTGAATATTGAACTTGGCCAACAGAACCTGTATTTCTGTGACAAGCTTTCAGGATTAAGAAAGAAATATCAAATTCAAAAACATAGGTAAAAATGGCCAAACCAAAGGAACAGGAGAAGTAACTGAAGAGCAATACTGGCAAGTTGTCAGAAGACCAGGACTGATGTCTGGAGGTA
>WEIT01036996.1:61817-86649 GCA_013389985.1 Dryoscopus gambensis | reverse complement strand
TAAAGAAATGGATAAGGAAAATATTTCAAGGTATTCTTCACAAACTCAAGAGTTACACAAATTAAATTAACTTCCCAACTTGCAGATTTTAAGAGATGTACAAAATCCAAACTAGGACTGTGTGTGAACCCTCAACCAGCCAAATTGTCCTCTGAATTGCACTACCACTGGCTGAAGCCTTATACCTTTGGCAGAAATGCAACTGTTGGAATGAGGAGAGAGTGTTACTCATCTTATCTGTTTGTTAGATCCTAAAACCAGAAAAGCACACATTTAGTGATAGGACCATAAGTAGCAGGGTGGCAGGAGGGAGAGGAAGGCAGGGAAGCGGTGCTGCCTCTCTAGAGCCCCTTCCTTGAACTGTCGTTGTCACGCACAACAAAAACTTGCACCAATTGCAGCACACCAACAAAGCACAGCAACACCCTTAGGTCTCTAAAGCATCAATATCCATGCCAGTCCCTACAACACTCAATTTACAATCTGACAGGGCACCTGGTAACTTCAAATTGTTTTGCTGTCTTCCCTCTGCAACCTCCACAAATCTGGTAAGTCACAACAGTCAGAACTGTTTGTTTAGGACTGAGCAAGAGCAAAATTGAATTACTTCTTGTTATTAGAGAAATTTGTCCCAGAGGAAGGTGTTGAAACTGCTGAAGCAAGAAAGTGAGAGAGCATTTTATAGCTCACTGCATTATGAATGGTCTATGAATACACAGACAAAGTACTCTCCAAAGCTACCAGACTCCAAGATATGAGCTCCATGTTTGATTAAAAGATTATAAATGGTCAGACACATACTCCTGTTCTGTTCTCCAACAGTTTATGACTCCTTTCCATTTTATAGTACTCAGTGGCAAAGTTTGCCTAGTCTAGGCATGCACTGAGGCTCCGAATGTTTACCTTAGTTGATTCGAGCTGACATGTTTGAAAATTATTATATCCATTTATTCTGCTAGATGTTTTGTCCCCCTTGCTTATACTTCTTAATTTCTCACTTCTCCTATTATTCGCCTTATGACTAAAGGCTTTAATTTATTCACCATAGAACTTTTACACATTTTGTGTCATTCATTACACATTGTCTCCATTGTCTCCTAGTATCTCTAGGGTGTAGTAAGAAGAATCAAATATATAAAAAGTTACACTATGTATTACCTCATATGTCTGCCTTAGACTTTAGGTATTGAACGTCTATGCACTTTAATAGAGCAGACTTTTCCCTACTGAAATTATTCAATCATTAAACTTTAATAGTAGGTGTGAGTCCACATAACATCAAAGTGCACAGTCAGGAATGTTAGCAGATACAGACAACTGTAATCAAGATACATCTTAGTACCTCAAAAAATATGGAGAGAAAATTACCAAAATCAGCAATATAATCTCTGCCCTCTCTTTACATCCTTCTTCTGCCTTCAAATTCTATGCTCTGTTTTCCTCCTCTAAGTTAGTTTTATGTTCACACTTTTATCTGTAAGTGGGTTTTTTTAGCACTACCCTCACACAAGTCTACCCTAATTTTGAGAATGAAAGTAGGTACAAACCAATACATCACTTGATAATTAGGAGTTCACACTGACATGTTCTCCTTTCTGGGCATACAAGAACAACACCTATTACATGCATGAGAAAAGTTTTTACTGTCTTTTTTTCCTAAAAATTCTCAGGTTTCTTGTCAGACTTTCAATGGATTTTGACTTCTTGTAAATCCATTTCAGTTACTCATAAGCAACATTCCCTACCGTTGCTTAAGTTGCTAAATATTCAGATGCTGTTTTAACAACTATCTCTGGTGGATTTTGCTATCATGACTAGAAGATTCAAAGCATGGCCTTCCCCTCCAAAGCCAATGCCTCTGCATACTTGCCTTTAAGACCTTTAGTGTCTGAAATTTCTATCTGTAGAAGATTGCCCTACTGCAGTAGGGGGATAACCAGCAGGTATCATCTGCAAACATTTTGTAAAGGAATCCTTTAAAGGAGAGTTAGCTTGTTCAGATTCAACATTGAATGGTATGAAATAAAAAGAACACATAAAAATCTTAATAAACCTAAAGCAATTGCTATACGTAGTATGGAAGCAACAGGTAAAAGTCAACAAATCCAAATTCTGATAAAAAGTTCTCTGATTGCAAATTTTTCTGTGACAAGTGGTGTCAAAATTACTTCAGATCAACTTTGCATTAACAGGCATTTTCTAGTCCATGAGAAACACCTGCAGCTCTCTTTCCTCAGCCACCTCTTACAATTTGACAATAATATCAAAGAGCAAATATTTCAAGAAGGATCTGGAAAAGAATGGAAGGCTAATTAAACCAGCTGACAGTCTAAAGCAAAGATTAAAATACAAACTTCCTTGTATCCTTATGGACAAATTAGGCACAAGGGCATTAAAATAGAATCTACACAGACATGCTACAGTCAGTCAGATAAAAATGCAAGCAGTATATATTAAAAAAAAAATCACATTAAAGGCCTGCTGATGTTGGGAAAACGCACACAACAGCCATAATACCTTACTGGCTCATTCCCAACTATCACCTTTATGAACTGCTAAGATGTTTTTGGAAACAGCCAAAAGTCTGCCTTCTAAGAGTAGTTCTTGATCTCATTCCCAAGCTCCGGTGCTACAGAACTGCATTAGAAAAAGGCCTTACCTCCTTCAAAATGTAAATGTGCTTTTCTGACTAAGAGACCACCAAGCTATTGTGATGATTACTTCTAGCTAACCTGCAAATAGCAAGCTTCTGGAGGCTAATTAGAGAGCATGTCATAGCCACAGCTGTCATAATGAGGCACACCTACTACCTCTTTCTCATTATCTCAAACAGTACCCAGCTTCAGAAATCATTCTTTCATAAAAGGATAGCAAAACTATTTCAGTCTATATTCATATCACTAACTCTATACAACTGCACTCTAAAATGTTAGTAGTGCTCATTACAATCATTTTATCAGCCTGAGCATTTTTTACATAGAGCTCTGAATTAATATCTGCTTCCCACAATAATTCTTCTGCACCTTCAATAACTGCATTCTGTAGAATTTTTTTAGGTCTTTTATATTTCAAAAAATGGAATATGGCTCATTGGAAACTAAAATTGCCAGATTAAGCACCACCTTGTATTTTTATGGTTTGCATGCATGTAATGGGAATGAGATTTATGTCCCTAACCTTGAAATATTCTGAACCAATTATTTACTTAATATTTATGTTAAATTATCTATGATTGCAGCACTGACTATGAAAGCAACCAGAAAAAATTCTGCAGGTGGCCTATAAAGCTAATTTTGAAGTGAACTATACTAAGCTCATGCAGTGGTCTTACAGAATATTAATGTAGTGTTATAAACTACAGTACCCTCAGGGTGTTCACCTGCCATGGAATTTAATTTACTTCATATCTCATCTAATAGACTGAATCTCATCTATTAGGTAAGTATAATGTGAATACGTTCCCTTGTTTCTCTAAGGAGTTTATTGGTAAAACCTGGAGAGGCATTCCCATAGAATCTTCTACTGCTATAATTAGCTTGAAATTGAGCTATTGTGCCCTCTTCTGTATTAAGCAATATAGAATATACAGCCTAGGTACATAATAGCACCAAGCCCAGAGCCAATAGAGCAGCTGCATTGCTCACGCAACAGGTTTGTGTTTATCTCCTTATTGCAAAGAGGGAAAATTAGAGCAAGCTCTGGGGATTTGAGCCAGAGGCCATGTCTCCACTGTGCCAAGCACTGTGCCAGCCAGGAAGCTCTTCCCAGGGACAGCACTACGCTCTGCCCTTGGTAGCTTAAGTGGCACATTCTTCTGTCTAAGGAGATAGAAGTCAATTTTGTAGGATTATGTGAATGGTTAAGTTGCCTGAAAACAAATCTGGTACTGTCTGCAGCCAGCATGTTGGCACAACTTCAGCAGTGGGAAAGGGTTCAAATATGCTTTGTCCCTCTGCACTTCTTGCAGTGTCTAGTGCCCAGCTGTAGCAGTGTTGCACAAGTGGCATTTGTTCCCAGTGCATCCAAAGCATCCTGAAACAGCAGCTTACTGGCAGGCTGATAGGCAGCTCACAGTGAGCACATTTTCTGGGAAAAACTTCAAGGGGCTTGTGGTGTAGAGAGGAGCATGCTTTCTGGTTAGCTCTTCTCATATTAAAAATTTTCCTGGTAAGAGGGAGACCAAAGCAATGATTGCTCTTTGCACTCTTCTGCATATGACCCATTGCTGCATAATACTGTACACGTTTGGTTTATTCTTCTCAGCCTGGGTTCACAACAGGGCTGCTTAACCCCAGGTCCACTCCTACAATTCTTTCCTTCCTTCTACTGTGTCCATCAAGATGGACAGACTTATACACACTTTTTCAAAAATCATAAGAGAATATAGCTTTAGTGATATCCCAGAACAAGCCCATTTACTGTTGGTCCTACTTCTGTGCATAAAGTTCTGTCAGCATAACTCCCAGGGACTGGTCCTTCAGAAAAGCTAGTAGGGACAGGGAATTTAGGCACCTGACATAGTAAGTGTTCTCATTCTGTGTATGCCATTCATGAACTCAACTTAGTTGTTATGTCAGACAGAGGAAAAAGACATGCAGACTGCATAAAAGCAGAAAAATGTGTCCCAAAAACAGCTTTAGAGAGGGAGAATGAGAAAAAGATAGAACCCACGGGCAACTTAAAAAATAAAAAGTAGATGTTATAGTTCACTGAATCAAATATGACATTATAGTGCAGAGGAAATTGAATTCATCTGTACTCGATAAGGGTGGCTTCATTATTCACTTGTGTCTTTGCTTAGTTGTGACACTCATGACTGATGAAACCATCCCCATCTCATGAAGATAAATTCAATATCCGTAGTATCATTCTAATATATTCTCTATATATAGAGAATGCATTTAATGGATGGTGGTGGGATAGTATTTTTATCTTCACAGGCTCATGAAAGGAAGGAGCACAATTTCCTGGAGCTGACACTTTGAGCAAGTTTATATGGACACCTTTGCACAACTGTGTTGAGGGTGAAAGTGCTGGTATGGGGACATAGGAGAGAGGGTAGCACAGCGCTTGACTTCACTGATTTTTCATCTAAGATCTGAATCCAGAACTGGATCAAAATGGAGCAGAGATTTGGCTATTGTATCCTAATCTTGATAAGATATTTGCCTATGTATGAGCATACACCTATCACAAAATAGTCGAATAGAAGAAGCACCATTGAAATGGGCTGACATTAATCCAGTGCTGCTCAGCGCTGTAACTTTCCCCCTCTTTCTCCATTCAAGTATAGTTTTCCAAACCAGAGAAATATTTCCCCTTGATGAGGTCTCTGACTCACACCTCCTCCCTCCTTCAGTAGCATCATATATTCATACACAGTTGTAGCAGACCAGTTTAAAAGTGTGGAAATCTTGGAAGATGTTCAGCAGAAGTGATCCTAGAAGAAATGTGATTAATAAGTAAAGCATACAGGAGGAGGTCAAAGGTAGCTATCATAAATTTAATTTACTACACATCTGTAATTTATCACAACTCTGTACAGAGTGTTCACATGCCTCTTCATGAGAAAGATTTCTCCTGTTAGATGCAGGGGGAAGAGGGAGAGCTCAAGCCAGCACAGATTTCTGAAGTGCCATCTCTGTTCATGCTGCTGCTAATGCAAACACACATCTACATGTACACCCTGTACAAAGTACTAATACAGCTGGCCACGACAAAACATGGGACTGTCTATCAGAAAACTTCTGTCTAGACCAGGACAGAGGTTCATTAATTCAATATTCATATGCTTACAACAAGACAAGTGAGAGATTTTACTGACAGGTAAAAGAAATATCAAAGAAGAAAAGTCTGGAATAAGCTGCACACACAGAATTTTCTTTCAAATCCCATCATTTGGCAGCTGACATACATCCACAGCACAATGATTTATATAACTTCAGTATTGCTCAGTTTGTCAGTGTCTTCATCACAGCCACTTTGAGAGTTCCATATGCAACCATTAAAATCTGCTTCAGACTGAAACTTGGAACACAAATGCACAAGGAAGTCAAAGTAAGAAATAGGTACTTTAATTTCTAGAAAATTATTACATCCTGCCTCTCTTCTGGAGTAGAGAATATGATAAGTTGCTTTGAGTATCATATGCATAAATTATTAACAGAATTTTCTTCTTGTTTGGTCTAAAATTGTAATTATATAAAGCAGATATTTTGTCATCACCTACATAACAGAACAATAATTTGTTAAGCATGCAGCAACATTACTCCACCAGACAATCAGTAACAAAGAGGTGCTATACAAATAAATATCAGTTGCATAACCAAAGAAATGAAAATTTTAAGCTAAGGTTTTCAATAGATAACAAGGAAATAAATGGGGGAAACTGACAAAGGTAAAAGAAACAAAAAAACCCCACAAAATAAATCCTTTGCTTTTTTTTAATTCCACAGTTTGCAAATGTGTAGTAAGAGTCTAGTGATTTGGTTTTATATATAAAGAGCCCCATCTCAGCCACCTTTCACTGCTGAATGTCCTGATTCACTGAAATAAATCCATACATTATTCTCAGATTCCAGGAGGAACGTAGAAAATCTATTTTCATAACTAGAACTTTAAGAGCTAGGTCTTCTGTAATTCAGTGAAGCCAGGTTAATTTACACCATTTAAAGAATTTCCCTGGTAAGTCACTCTGACATTTCTACTTGGCTTTAAATAAGTTTTACATGTGTTTTTTTCTTCTGATTTTCAATATAGAATTTAATTGATAAGAGAAATAAAATATTATTAGGTAAACTCATTTCAAATGAAAGTATCACTTTCCAAGTGATCAGACTGTCCATCTAGTTGACTACCCATAAAACCTCTATTCAGAAATGTTTAATATTGATGTTACGTTTTTTTATTAAAGATTTTCAAGATACCATGGAATCTTGAAATCTTATACACAAAAAATGTTTGACAGCATAACATAAAAAAATAGAAGGATGCTAAATGCTCTTTTTTTCTCCACACACAGTGAGTTGCAGACTTTTCCTACTGATAATACAAATACTTAAACTAAAGCCTTAATTCTGATCATAAAAGAGAAGGGTATGGTTAATACACCATAAACCAGAGAAAAATATGTTGTCTCATTAGTGGCACTTTGATCAGATTCTTCTGTATTTTCTCATTAAAAAGGGGTCCATTCCAGAGCGGAGGAAACATTCCCCCTTGCCTCCCCACAGCATGCAATTCAAGCTCAACGGCACTCCACACACGTTCGCTCCCCGAGTGCTCCGCTGGTAACACAATTGCGGTAATTACGGCATGAGCATGTCCTATGAAACGGATACTAGTTCATTAATTAGAAGATGAACGTAATTGATTATTTCAACAGCAAGGCTAAACACAAGGGTAATCCCACAGAGAGATCTGTAGGGGGAGATCTGTCCAAGGTGTGCCCTTGACTTCGTTCCTTCTCCCAGGGGTTGGCTTTAACAGAACACAGCCTAACAAGGTAATAATTACAAATCACTATTAGTGATAGTTAAGTCATTAATGACCTGTTCCCCTTAGCAAATTGTTGCAGAACTGATGTGTATTTCAGAGGCTGTATTTGCCATTTACAGCCACCAGCCAGACACTTTGACAGACAACTGACACATGGAGGCCGTTGGCTCTCTCTTCTGATGATGTTCTGGTCAGATAATGCCCAGATTCAATCTCACCTTTGCTGTTGATATGTCACAGTGGCTTGATAAATGTGCGTTATCATTTCTCCCCTCGTGTGGCAACAGAAATCTTTTGAACAACGGAAGACTGAGCACTGAGAGTGAGACACCACTTTGAGTTTGTGCCACCTTCCTTATCATTGTCACTGAGCACATGGCTTACCAAGAAGGCATGTTGCAGATGAAAATCCCCTTGGGCAACTCATTAACAGATATGCAAACCAAGCCCCTACATTTTGGCATTCAGACCCTACACACATTCTCAAATGCCATTCTGTGTCAGCTGACAAATTAGGATAACCAAAGGCCTAATTACAGCAATGGCTTAAACCGGTGCATTCATGGTTTTAAAAAATGCAGCACTTTTTGTGGAAACACCAAGCCAGCACTGCCAAACTGGAGCAATCATGTCCTTCTTTCTCTCTCGCCTTGTCACAGGCTGATTTAAGGGTCATTGCATCTGGCTTGATTCAAACATTGTATTCAGTCCAGATCGGGGTTGACCACATGCGGGTGTACTAGAGGAGGAGGAAAACCAAGAAGCTTTTCCTTACCTCATTCCGTTCCTAGTTATCTCTTACCCTTGGCAGCCATCAACTCTTGGCAGCGCTTCATGTCCCCCGAGCACAGAAACAAGTCCAGTCTTGTGCTGGCAGTAGAGGCACCAACACCACTCTGGAGGGCAAGGGCAACGACAGAGTCTCTTGCCACCTTTCACGGGGTAAAAAGCAGCCAGCTCTGACATGGGAACAGTATATACCACATCTTTGTAGAGGTATGTGCTGCCCCTCATGATTATTGCCTAGTGAACCAGCCAGAGTTCATCCAGAAACTTACCAAGACGGCTGGGGGCTGAAGTTACCAGTTAAACCCTGGGCTGTTGTAAGTCAGTATAAGGGCACTGATCTCCATAAACATATGCTGATGGATGTGTATTGAGGATTCTCTCTGTAACCTTGCCTGAAATGATTCAATCAATACAGATCCTTTGATATGGACACTGTAGACAGTAACAATATTACTCTCAATAAAATGATACTGAGAGGAGAAGTCCTTTTCAGTTTCTTTATTTGATTAAAGCATTTCTGGCTCAATGTCTCCTGCATAGGATCCCATGATGTAACTGAATAACAAGATTGAAACAGAAAGCTGTTTCTAAGTAAGAGAATACTTCACTGGGGCTTTTGTTCTTATTTAGTACAGTTTAACAATCCCTTCCATTCACTGAACATGGATGCCTGAGAAACCTGGAATACCCACTATGCCAGGGCATGGCTTTAATCTCTAGTCTATCATGTTTGGAAGCACATTTGTAATGGATAAGAATCCAAAATGCTAAATGTAAACACTTAGGTCAAATTCTTCTCTTCCTCAGACACACACATTAACTCCAGAATATTTGTAAGTATCAGTGGGGAAAAAAGCTCTTAGTCTTTTTTTATTGTGTCAAGAAGTCAAAGAAAAACATTTGACAGCTTGTGTACTGCTCACTGTTGAACTCTAAATGTCACTTGGATTTTTTTCTTTCTTATATAGTCTGCTTTGTTCAGGACAACTGATGACAGCAGTGGAAAAAAAAAAGCAGAACTTCCTCAGTTTTAAACACCACCCTGTTGAATTAGATTAATATTAAATGTTTATTAAATAAACTGACAACATAGATGAGTATTAAAAATTGAAAATTAAACATTATGAATTAAATCCCTGCTGCAAGTGAAGCCAGATAGAATAGGGTCAGGTCAAATACACCTAAGGGAAGCAGTGATTTGATCTACTGATTGAATGGATGCAGATGTTTAAGGATATGCTCTTTATTAAACTGCTCCTTTAGTCCACAATGAAATCTAACTTACAACACAGATGAGGCTGAAGAGATAATTCTTTTCCTTTTAAGAAAGAGGTAAGTTATATATATGTCGCAAAGATAAAAAAACATCTTGCAGTTACTATTTCCTTTTTAACTACTATTTCTAAATGTCTAGTTTCCAGAGCCTTGCAAATCCACTCAGCAAAACTGGCTACAACATTTGTTATATGCTATGGGTGATAGATATAATCCTATAATTTCCAATGCAATAATGAGAGGTTTAATTTTCCATTTCTTCCCTCTGTGATATGGTGTCTGGCTTTGAATTCTCATTTATGTCTGCATGAGTACACAAACCTGATCTACATCATTGTGAAGTCAATACCTGCTCTGACTTTTTTTCATTGTTATAAAGCAAAGCCTGACCTGTAATTCAAAGACATAAGAAAAAGTTTATCCCATCAGGAGTCTCTCTCTTCTTCACTTTAAATCTCCTCTGATATGAGGACTCCTTGAAGGAGCTGTTAAGAACTGTATCAGTTTGTAAAAGGTTGCTTTCCTTTCTTCTTTGTGACACTCCGTGAAAGGTTAACAATAATTTTAAGCTCTGTAAACCAGCACATTTGCAAACTTGCTCCAATAACATGCATTTTTTCCTGAAAGACAGAGAATCCCTATCAAATCTGAGACTAATTCACAAGGGACTTAACAAAGAGAGAAGCCAGAGCAATTCCTCCCCACTGCCAGGGGCTGCTGGGACGTGAGAGCTGGATGATTTCCACCACCAAGAGAGAAGAGAGGGAGGCAAGGCAAAGGGCCAGGAAAACAGTCTTTGTTCTCTCACACAGAGAAGATAGTATGGAGGGTTGCTACTCTCTTGTCTCACTAAGGAGCCTTTCCATCTTCCAGCTACCCAGAAAGAGCTTTCTGCTTTATCCCCTCCCTTGTGGGAGTGTGGAGGTAGTTTTGGGTAGAGCTGAGAACAGTAACAGCTTATTGTTCAATATTTTCTGTCCAGAACAAGCTGAAAACCTCAAAAGTTAAATACAAAACACATTTACCCGTCTCTCTTTTTATTGTGCTGAAAAACAGTTGTTGTTTTTTATAACACAGAGAAAAACGTAGTGGCTTACCTTTAATGCTTGGACTCCCTTTGAGTATATCAGCCAGCTTGGGCTGTCTGTGTTTGCACATGCTTCAGTGTGAATACCAGTGCAAAACTGTCAATTATAATGGTGGAAAAAACAGACCAAAACAATTTTTTTCATAAAATACAGTTGTATGTGTGGAAAGGTTCTCAAAATATAGTTTTCCAATAGTAATGTCTTATTCTAAGTATAATTTTAACTTTTGCGGGGGGGGAGGTAATCCAAAAACACATGAAAGCAAAGAGAGTTTAAAAAAAAAAAACCACTCACAAAACTATTTCAGCCAAAGGCTGAAGATTTTTGCAGGGAAATATGAACATATGTCTTTTAACTGAGGCAAAGCATCTCAGCAGTCCTGTAAGCAAATGCTTCACTTCGGTTCACTATTCAATATGATCCTTGTAAGCTATCACAAGGCTTCATAAGAACTGTATTTTAGGAGCCAAACACCCCCGTTTTCACAAAGCAACACACTTCCTCTGAACTGCTTTCCAACCCCAGTTCCCATTTTGTACTGCAAGAAGTCCCTGAAGTAATCTGTGCCGCAGTACAGACAGGGAAGGCTGACCCACTGAGGTGAACAAAGTATGAGCTATTTGCACTTCAAATGATGGGAAAATCACAGTTGTGCCTTAGAAAAATACAGTTTAGAAAAAACCCAAAAATTTAAAACTACAGTTTTTAACATCAAGTTGTCCCAAGATGATACCTCTTGGTTTGGTTAAATAAACTGAGACATTGTAAATCACACTGGAACAACTTGAAATAAGTATTTTACTTTCTGCTTTCAATCAAGGATTTTTCATGGTTTTAAAGGAAAAAATAGTCTTCCAAGAAGAGTAGGGACACATTTTGATAATCTCTACTATTTATATCATGGGCCAGAATTTGTAACAGTTTATTCTGGTACAAATTGGGATTAAACCTAACATACAATTGTGAAATCAAATTCTGGGCCATTGAAGTGACACTGTATACTCAGATCATAAAAAGTCCATTCTCAAGTTTATTACTGTGGCCTAAACTGCCACTACAGGATATCGTACACTGGCATGTCACATAAGGTCCCTGGGATGTTCTAGTCCTCCTCCAGCTGAGTGCAGGGCGATGCAGAAAAGACCTTCACTTCAAACTCGTTACTATGCCCTTGCTCATATAAAATCTGCAGGGTTTCCAGTTTATCCAGGGAAGGATCTTCAAGGAAGAAATTTTGATATGTAGTTGAGAAAATCTAAACACCCCTCTAGGTATGTATGTATGCCAACTACAGTAATAAAAATAGGGATGACTTCTACTTCACAGTTTCCCAGATCTACATAAGCTTTGTCTGCATAGTTCTACATACCCATTCCTCCAAGGTATTAGAGTAAATACATTTATGCCATTTTATATGTGAGACTTCCTCTGATTTGTTAAAGCCACAGAAGCCACAAAGCAAATTTTTGGATTCCTGTTCTCCTTTTCATCATAGGTCAAATGTCTCTTCAAATCCCATAGCTCTTTGTGAGGTAGTTTTGCTATGCTTGGATAAAACCAAGCACAAGTAAAACACAGTTTTCCTGACCATAATAGATACTTGCTTATACTGGAACAGCTCCATACTTTATTAAAACCATACTACTATCATAATTAGCTTTTTGTTAAAAAAAAAAAATAAACCACACAGACCCATGGCTGTAATTATGTTTATCTTTATGTAATATCTTGTTATCAGTACAACTGCTGCCCTGACATTAAGTTCCTTGGTCCCTGAAAATTTACTGACAGGCACTAGTGAGGGATGTATGAGCCGACAAAGTTACTCATCCATGCTCCAGCCCCCACACGCCCTCCTTGAATTCTTTCATTATTTCTGTAACACTTTGTTTGCTATTAGGATTATGCGATTTATTTGTTCAGATTGGGAAGTCTCTTCCTGATGAGCTGCTGTGTTCAGTAAACAGCTTCCAACAACAAACAAGGATTTAAATAATCACTGTGTAATCAGTAGGCACCAGCACATTGGATCTCATCTCTTCAAATCCAGGTAGCTGTCTGTCAAATCACAATGTTCATCACACTAAAAGTTAGATGCTTAGCTGCATCAGAAACCTTCCACTCACTTTCTAAGGAGTTTCAATGAATTTACTAGAAAAGAGTAATGGACTTCTTGGGTTTTCATGGATTCTGCTGCAATGTGACAGTCTTGAACTCAGCATGGAAGTCCTAAGCAGCACCAGGAGTAATGAGACCAGAGTACTGAGCAGTACTGACTGGCTATCCCCCAGTCTATTTCGTACCTAGGAAGGAACATTAGAATAATCAAGAATAGTCCAACAAAATTCAGCCCAAATTAAACACCTTTCCAGCAGCTGCAGTTATCATTTGAGTTTGGCAGGTACATGCTTATTTGATACAAAGATGCCCAGAAACTCTCAAGGACCTCAAACAATAATGAAAGCCACCTCTGAACTACAAGGTGTATGCCCAGGTCAGGGAGTGAGTCCAAACAGTAGATGGACACAGGCTATTCACCAAGTTCTCTAACGTGAAAGGATTCTTAGTATTTAATCTATAAAGAGGAAGTGAAATGTAGGTAGAAGGAAAACTTCTTAGATGAAATAAAGAAAATCCTGACTATCAATAAATTAAAAATAGTCACCTAAAGTGATCACGCTGGAGTTTAGAAAGTGATTCTTATATTACTTATCTGATTAGTGGGACCTAATCTGTCACATAGAAACAAATAAACAAATTCACATAAATATTCCATACAGTAAATATTCTCTTGTCATTGAAGCTACTTTCGATTGTTGGTGGAGATTTTTTCTCGTCAGAAGGAGACAGATTATTACATTGATTTCAGCCTCCAGAATGCATCCTGTAATTACGTAGTTTTAATTGTCTGGCATTTTTATTTGTATGAATTTCAAAGATATTGACATGAGTTGGAAAGAAAATCCAATCTCAAATCTGAAAAAAGAATCAGCTGCAATCCTATTCAGCAGTGTACTAAAACATAAGCTGAAGCATGTGCTTAAGCCCATATATACTCAGTAAATTGTGTAACCTACGCTTCAACCTGCCTCTAATGGGACTTAAACAAGTGCAAAGCAGCTTGTGAACCTCTGTCCTTGTAGCCGTTGAAGGTGTGCACTGTGCCTCACCGATGCATGCAAGAAGAAAGAGTCAGGGATCTCACCTTATTAACATTTCAAGAATTTGGTGCTCAGCTGCTGTTCGTTTTCTCTGACAACCAAACGTTACGCAGAGCACTTTTACCAGCTGCAATCTGATTAGGTATCACCTTTTCCATAACACTGCCAGGCCAGTCAAACTGTGGTATAGAGAGAGTCTAACCTTTTGTAGATCTCATAATAAACAACTCCCAAGTTTCAGGAGAAAATCTCTGATAGAGAGAGCCTGACTACAGCTTGTAAATCAAAGCACTCAGATAAGATGTGAGAGCTAGACCTCTCAGAGTTGATCGTGCTGACAGTTGAGCTTTGAATTCCTACTTTATAAATCACTTCCTTACCAGGCATTTGCAAAATAAGGATTTGTAAGCCAAGGGGAAAAAAAGAAGACATAGTTTTATTTCAGATTTATTGTTATGATTTGTAAATCTGTTCTAGGACTTACACATCTGATTTAAGATTTGTTAATCCCGTTTAGGATATGATAATTTTTTTCTCTGACTTACCATGTACTGAAATGCTTCAGTAAAAACTGAACTAAAAATTACTGGTTTAAAAGACGGCTTATAAATCAAGGGTTTGCAGTTAAGATTTGCTGGCAGGTCCTATAAACTGCACAGTGCATTTATAACTCAGCCTCTTACAATGGCAGATTTATAAATCCAACTTGCAAATTGTCAGACAACTGTTATAGGCTCAATTCTAATCTGAGAAACAACAGATGTGCTTCCCTGCATTTCAAAACCCTGTCCTTTTCCACTGCCTGAATTCCCTACAGCCATCTCACTTGCACCAAGGAGGAGAGAGAAGGGAGGGAAAAGACCTCCTGTATCACCATCACCCTGCGAGGCAGGGAGGAAAAGATTTGGGAAAGGAAAAACAGAAGATGAAATGTGGGTTACAGTTCATCCATCCTGTTGCACAGCCTTCTGGAGCAGCCTGACCTAAAGGCTCCCTCCTGCAATTTTAGCTGGTACCTGGGGGCATAAAGAAAGCGGGGAATCCTAACTAATTCCCAGGCTGCCAAGCCTTGGGCACAGTGAAAAAATAAACTTCATATACAAAACAACCTAGCAGGACCTAGCAGGAGCAAACTAGAGCAAGTTGAGGATATTTTTTTTTTGACAGTCCCAGTGATGTCTGCATGTCTATCTCAGATTACAATGAGGAACTTCTGGGTGAAATTCTGGCCCTGTGATAGCAAATATCCCATTGATTTCACAAGGATAGGATTTCACCCTATAAAAAGGGCATTGGCCAGATTCACAGGAATGCTCTGCCTGCCCCACATCACCCTGGTCACAACAAGCAGCTGTAAACTCACATCTCTGCTGTGGCAGGCACATCTCCCCAGAGAGGAGAACAGGGAGCCAGAAGCCAGGGCTGTGGCAGCATCCTGAGGCTCCAAGCTGCTGACAGCAGCTCTGTCTGCCCTCCCCACAGCCCTGCTCATGGGGGAAGTGCAGAAACCAGCATTCCTCAGTAATTACAAGAAAATTTACACATGTACTGGGAGTTAGTACTGCTTCCTTTCAGGCAGTTTTACAGTAGCCGTAGATTTTATCCTGAAGCTGAGGGTAATAACAATGAAATAATAGCACTATTTAATAGCACTATTTTTCTCCTAGAATCATTGTTTTTTATACAGTGTGAAAACTGGTTTTGATAAGCAACGGCTACTTCTAGGTCCTATGCAGGAGGTACTAAAATGCATTAATGCCTTTTGACTTTTTCTGGGTGTCAAGCTTCTTTGACTTGATAGCTTTTGAAAGTGATCTAACATATTTTATTTTCTACTATATTTGAAATTTCATTCTAAAGTTTCATCAGTGGCCTCCTGTTCTCTATTATTGAAATGATTTTTTCCCTTGAATTTCTTGTTGCCTTGGATTTCTTAAAAAATAAAATAAATACAAAGATGCTAGCAAATATAAATTTCCTAATTACTTCTTTCATACTGGCCAGCATCTTAAAGTAAAGGATCTGATCACTGCAAAACTCAGCAAATATTCATGTGTGTGTGTGTGTGTGTGTGTGTGTATGTGTATTTATGTGGAGCTAAATTTTCAGGTACTTTAAGTACATAGAGGGTAAACTGCATGTGCAACTGACTCTAAATATTATTACAAGGGGAACTGAAGCAAGCAGTGCAATTAGAAACAGGAAATTTTGCTTCCATAGCTTTGCGCCTAACTGAATACTCAATTCCACATGCAGAATGTAATCAGAGCTCGAGGATGGAATTGAGGGAAAATGGTTAATATTCTATAAAATTCTAAGTCAGCTCTTTACATACTATACATCTAAAATGTATGAAAATCAATTATCTTGAAAACAGATGTCTTTTTTTTCTTTTTCATTGTATGTTCTAAAGTACAGAGCCTCACTGTCCCTTTGTGCATCTGTCTGACAGACACAGAGACCTACAAAAATTTGGCCTTTTCCCTTGTGTTTAGCCTAAGTGAAAAATGGTAGGAAGAATATATTTGCAAGGAGAAATAGTCTGTGGGAGGCCTCTGAAAGTTAGCTCTTACATCAGAGGTGAGGAGTTGTAGCTACAGTTGGAGAAACACTATAAATAATTGCTTTAACAAACAGCTGGTACAATGTAATAGAAATCAAGGTTTTTCACATAATTATCTTGCAGGTGATAAATGAAACAGACCTTTACAGACAGTAGCCCAACTGATCAGTTGCAGTGCTGGAACTCACTGCTATTTTCCTCGTTCCTTCTCTCTTCTTTGGGGAACAGAAGGACAGTTCACTCACTTCGATAACACAAAAATTTAGACTCAACACAGAGGCTATTTCTAGACTGAAGGCAAAAGGCACTTCACAATGTGCCCGGCAATCCCACTGCACAGCTTCCCAGATGGTCCACCTCAGGAGACAGAACAGGTCATGTCTACCTTCTTGGGCTTCCTTTAAATGGAGAGACACAGGAGGAACAGGGATGTCCCTTGAAGCACTATGTGGGGCATAACAGGACCTGGCAACTCTGGAACTCAGGGTAAGGGGCAACACAGGCAAGCCACTATAACTACAGTTCTTCTCCAAAGGTGTAAAGGATCTGCTGCTAAGCCCTCTTGGCAAAACCAATGAAAATAAAAGGGGTTTTCTATAGCTGCAGTACAAAGAGTGCATTGCAAAATCATAAAATCTATAGCATGAGGAGAGGAGTAGGAGGCACAATATTGTGGCTGCAATTGTACAGTTTTATAGAGCAATGAATTTCAGCTCCCCAGAGGACCAAACAGTGAGCATCTTTTATTTAAAGTTTAAGTTGAAAGATTTAGGCCTAAAGCTAAACTGAACATTTTCTAAAATTCTAAGTGTCAAGAGTACCATCTGATCTACTCCAGCATCAGCAGAGGAAAAGGTCAAGGGAGCAGAAATGATAGAGTACAAAAGTAGTGGCAAGAGAGAGAAACCTCCTGGCTTGCCTGCAAAGCAGACACATACCTACCAGGCTACCAGTAGAGAAGCAGATCATAAGCCTATGGCCTCCATTTTTCTACTCTAACAGGACTAAGCCTAGCAGGAGAAACAGCTTTGCAATGAACTGAATACTTTCCACACCTGTCCTACCTAAGCTTTTATGCTTTATCAGTCAATTCATGTCTCATTTCAGAAAAACTAAGCTAACATGTTCACTACAATTATCAGCAAAATCCCAGACCATAAAGGAAGAGTAGCTACACAGGGCAATATACTTTTGCTATGGGCAAATCCATACATTGATCCTTGCTTGAATTCAATTGAATTCAAAATTTTAAAAAGGAGAAATACTAAGGAAAAACTGTAAAAATTTTTTATGTGTATTCCTTCACCAGCAGTGTCAGTAGTAAACATTTTTATTGAAGGATTCAAAAGCTATGAAATGAGGCAAAAGTGTCCTAATAAAGTTTTGATGCGTTTGTTATTTACTCTGTTAGCTTTTTTCCAAAGGTCACTTCAAAAGACATGATTAGACCCTACAGCTCCATGGGAGCAGTGGAAATTAGCTTCAATATTTGACTCATTGATGAAGTTCTGACTATGCTGGTGGAATTGCAATAAGCATATGTGCTTAATAATAAGCACATGTGCTGCTTGCCATCTTGAAAGCAAACTCTTCAGCTAAATCATCTGATCTATTCATTTACAATCGTCTTCACCCATAACTGGCTGGATAAATAAAATCAGGTTTTCTGAAAGTGTCTGAACTTCAAGTAAGAAATATAAGGACTTGTCCTTCTTCTGGAAAGCACTGAACATTACAAGTTTAAAACACCTGATACCTTCACCTTTCCACCTGTAGGGCCTCACATGGGTTTGCTAGTAAACATGCCTCACTGTTCATCAACAGTCTGAAGCTGAGCAAGGTTTATGGCAAAAAGCTCACTGTCAGCCTGCCAGCTGACATTCACTTTTCTCTTCAGGGCAACACTTAATCTGGAGCACAGGAATCTAACATAGATAAAACACTACTGCATAAAGCCCAAAGTAGCAGGGGAAAGGCTGTCCCTCCAGCCAGGTATGAGACTGACCACAGAATCACAAATTCTACTGTAACTGTGATTCTATTCGAATCACGAACATTAGTGTTATAACACCTTTGGCCCAAGAAAGGAAATTATGGATTCTGGAAAGGCTGTCAAAGGCCTTGCTATTTATTCTGCACCATAGTTTAAAACAAATGTTATCTTATACAAAAATGAGAGTGTGCCATCTAATTCAACTACTATCCATATTATTACAATGCCATTGCTCTCCTGTTGCTGAAAAACCTTCAAAGTCAGGTGTGGAAGGCAGATTTATCTCTACATTTAAATGACTTTTCATGGGACATCCCAAGGAGTTAAATACAGCTTTCCCTCACTCTTCCCAGGTGTGAACAACTGGAAGGATTGCTGGCTCAAAACGTTTCGGGGAGGGGGTGGATAAAGCAGCAGGTTGAGCTTTCCCTTTGCTGAGGTGATGCCCTGCCTCACATATGCCACTCCTCCCCCTGGGCCTTTATCCCAGCCCCACAGTGGCCACCAATACCTGGCACGCTGGAGGCAATGCTCCACACCCCCATCCCGGAGGCCCAGTCCAGCCCCAGCATGGTCAGATGAAGTCCCAGCTGGAGGAAGGGTCCACAATGCCAAAGGCTTCTGAGCCGAGGACATGCGGCAAGCATGTGTTTGACCCTACCTCCTCTTGGAATTTCCATCAGCTGAACACCACTGGAACCATGAGTGGTACTGATACTTTTTCTTTTCTGTACTTTTTTTGTCTGTCTCTTTTTTCTCTTTCTTCTAAGTCCCTCTTCTTGGAGCTTTGAGTAACATAAAATCAGATGGACTTGGAGTTTGCTAAGTTGAATGGGCTAAGTTAATGCCTTGTGAAGTGCTTTATGTTGATTGAATACTGCTCTAAACTTCTGCCAAAGCCCTCTGATTTTCTGAAGTTGCCACCAAAGTTCTTTTTGCTGTTTTGACCTCTTGAGAATATCTCGTCGGTATTTCTCCTGTACATCTAACTCAGAGTACATAAAATACCCTAAGCCCTTGTCAGGGTTTGTCGAGCAAGTTTTCTGTCACCTTACACCAGGACACCAGAGAAAAATGCTGGAACTCTGGCTCTTGATGAAGCATGACCAAATTTCTATGGCTTCATAGGTTACTCTGTCAACTGAGCCAACCTAGTCCATAATGTGAATGCTTTTGGTGCATTCCAGTCACAACTGTTGACTTACTTCTCAGCAAAAAATAGATTGAACTTTGACAAGCTTAAGGTTTAGCATTAAACTTTTAGCGTTTTACACTGTACTGAGGTGGGCTAAAAGCACAAAGGTAGTTGTGGCAGAATAACTTCTCAGATCATCATAATTTAATTGTGACTACTTGAGACTCAATAAGTGATAACTCAAAAGTTTGAAAATATTTCAAAAGTTCCACTTTAGGGAAAATTGAGGGAAAATACTTTAACCATTACAGAGAGTAAAATGATAAATGGATCAATCTTTACTAGCAAACAGTAGTAATTAGGCCATACCTCATTTCTTTATTAGAGAAAGGCTTTGGTGTTTAATCATCATTATATAATCATTTAGTCTTCTCCAATTCTGTCTTTGTAGATATTGTAAAGTTGGGCCCTGCAGCTTCAATGGTTCGAATGGTCCTGTGCAGGAGAAACCCCATGATCAGCTATTTGAATCAACTACAGGATTCTTGCTTTATACCATATTTTCATTTTACAGTCTGTGTTCATATGATAACACAGATAAAACTCCCTGAAGGATTCTAAGGGAAAAGTTCAAAACTGAAATGTCTTTGTATGAAGACACTGCTACAAAATGAGAGAGTCTGAAATCACTAGTAAGACACAAGACAAAGCATGGCCTATGGCATAATACCACCTTGGAGAATGTCCAATCGTCCTGTATTGTCTGAAGACAGATGTACAATTCACCAGATGGACCATGTGTTTGCTTTACCACAGATCAGTATTGAACTGTTCATTTTCTGAAATAAGCCTCTGAAATCCAAAAAGAATGGGAAACATAATGAATGAGTTCTAAGAGAAATAAACAATGTCAAATCCTCTGAGCCTATGGTTTTACTTCATGACAGACATTGTCTTAAATCCACTTCCTCTTAAAGGAATACAGAATGTTCTCATTGGCTGGTAAAAAGCCAGTCAGCAGCCACTTATGAGGTCAATAATGGTAAAATCAGTAAGACTTACTCTAACAGGAATTTTTCTTTCCCAAGACTTCAAAAATTATTTTGCCTTACAGCAATTACCACAGGGAGGAAAACAAGATGTTGCCTCTGTCAGCTTCCTTAGTGAGACAAGGCAAGTTCACACTTCACCACCTGATAATGAATAGCTCCCCATGAAACACAGGCTCACCTTCTCTTCAGGGGTGTTGGACTCTGCTACTTTCCGTAAGGAAAAAGAAAAGCAAGTAAAAAGTGTTAAATGATTCCAAAAACGCAAAGATATTTTAATTGGAATAAAAACAGCTTCATGGTAGGGTGCCTTTTCTTTAGGCATTTTAGTGGATGTAAAACAAGTTTCCTTCCTAACCACAGACAGTAAGACCTAAGGCCAACTCAAGGATCTAATGACAGCCCATCACTATATTTTAGAAGTGGAAATGCTTTACATGTTGTTTTACCTAATCTCTAAGGGTCTCCACTTGAGGAATCAGAAAAACAGCCAAAGGAAACACAGGGGGACTGCTTTAATAAAAACATGAACATAACCTGCAAAACCTTTTCTTTCTTTCCCACATTTACCTCTTTTTGTTAAACCTGATGGAAAACATTTGGTTGGGCTGCTAAGCCTCCTTCTGCTCACACAGCTAAAACTGCAAAGCCTCCTGAGCAGCCCTTCAAGTCCTGTAAGCCCCCAGCATCCCAGCATCAGCAGAGTGATTCAGCCTCAGGACTCTACCCAGTGAAAACCACTTGCCTGATCCAGCTGCTGAGCAAATGTCATCATTCCTAGGTCATTGCAGCTTCTTTTTCATTTCCTCAGATGCTTGGCTACAGTTATCACATTTGTCCTCAGGTAAGACAGGGAGCATCGTGCTGTTGCCAAAAGGAGAGTTTCTCCTTCCTCCTTTCTTCAGGCACATTCACTCAGCAACACAGTCCTGTCTTCTCAATTTCAGCAGTCCTGTGCACTATGAACTCTTCCCCTCTCCTTTTTTTCCCCCCTTTTCCTCCCCCTTTTTTTTTTCTTTTCTTTTTAATGCTTTTTCTAAGCCCTCTTTGGTCATTCATTGCGCTGAAGCAAGAGAAAACTGATAGCAGGGATGGAATGGGGAATGCAAAAGCAAAACCATCCTTTCTGGCATCTGGAAGCTGCTGGAGCAGCACAGTTATCTTGTCAAATAACATCCTTGTATGACCCACTCTTTCAACTTCATTCTTCCTCAGGTCCCCTTCACAAGGTGTCAGGTAACTATTTGGCAATTAGAAATTAAAATAAAAAGAAGGCCCCACAAGCTCTGTAGACAAGAAACACTAGAAAATGTTGACAATACTAAATTGGAAGTTGTCAGCAGCCACTGAAAAGTATAACATAACGTAAGGGATCCAAACTCCAGAAATTCTCCTCCCACAGGATGATTTTTCACAAGGTTCCTGATTTTCTGTTTCCTGGCTGAAAAAAACGCTAACCTTTTGAACTCAGTCTGCTAGCTGAACAATAAAAAGAAAGGGAGGAGGCAATCAGAGCCATCACATCAGAGCACAGACAGCATTTATCATATACAACCATATCGACATGCATGGGAGGATGGCTTCATGCCTGCATGAGTTGGAGACAGAGGATGTGTCCTGTAACAACATTTCTGGCAGAAATTGCCCATACCAGCAGGATATATTTCTCATGCACAGAATGAAAACTAAACTAAACCAAAAAAACACAGGGCTAAATGGACAGAATCAGGTACATCTATGACCCAATGCATCCCATCTAAAATACACGCTGGAAACCGGTCTTGTCCTAAAATTGCCTATTTTTCTCCATTAAGATAAAGAGAGATTATCCTGGCTAGCTTAGGTGTAGTGGTTTATAGCACAAACATATGGCAGGCAAGGTGCAACAATTGTCAAAGTTTGTGACATTATCCCACGGCAAACATGGTGTGACTTAATCAAGGTTGGAGCTCCATAAGCATATCCAAACACCTTCACTTTGCATTCCTTAGCTCTAGATTTTCCTTTCTGATTCACACCCCTCATATGTCTCCTTCACCACAGGTCCTTTTACCCCCTACACTCTTCTTTCCCATTTCTCTTCTAGGGATGCCTCCTCCTTTACCATTGTCTTTCTCTGTACTAATGTGTATTTGGGTTATTTTTGTTGGCCTGTGTGCAAGGAGATGTGAGACATACCTGCTGCAAAGCCTTCTTAACTAAAACCCACTAATCTGTGATGACAGGTGACTAGACTCAGTGACTCAGGTAGTGCCTTCTGTAGAAAATCTTTTGTTTCAGGCAAAGAGCAGATTTTTTGCATGCTAGTTTTCACCTTTCTGTTATGGACGCCCAGTATGCACTGCTACAGCACTGTAGCATTACCAAAACCATAAAAAATGTATTTATACTTAATGTCCTCTGATTGCCTTGTAACTCCAAAAGTTTAAAAACAGCATTTAAATGAACACAGTGAATGAATTTTGAACAGCCATGACTGAGATGTAAACACAGGTGGTTTTTTCTGACAGCTTCTAACACTGGTGCTGTCCTAGTCTCAGCACTACTACCCCGATAAATATTCCATATCATAAAGCTAAGTGGCCATTACAACGTACTCAATACTGGCATCAGTATGTACCCTTTACATGCAGTATATACAAAACTAGTGGAAGAAATAGGGAGGAAATTACATTTGGTTTTGTATTTAATAGAGTGATTTTCTTTAGAAGGGCTCTCTGGAGGCCATTTATTTTATCAAGGGTTTAATTTACATGGAGATAGTCGGAAATCGCGCTGCTCCTGAAGGAGGCCCTCACTGGAATCTTTCGCCTTCGCAACAAGGTGACATTCGATCCATTTTAAAGGGCATCACGGGAGTGCAGAAACGCTTCTCTACTTGGAGAGAGCCTGTTCTAATGACCAAACTTCAGAAACATTTGACATACAGCTCTGTGCCTAGGAGCACGTGAATATTTTAAATGCTGTTTATAAAAAGCAAAGCTGTGCTAAAATGCCTATTTGCCCCCTGCTGCTTAGCAATATTAAAGATTAGAGCCAATTGTTTTGTATACTGAAGAAGCTATAATGGCTTCTAGAGAAGAACATGTCAGCAAACTAGATAAGGTTCCTATTAAATTTTTGTTGCTGTGGACTGCTGACTTGGGTCATTATACACTTAAATTGAGTTATTGTCACTGTTATATAACGAAACAGAGAGCTTTTTGCCTCCAGTAATGTAGCATATCTTTGAAAGAATGAGCTTTCCTGACTGATTTATAAAATAGTTCTGTTTGCATTACAGTACCAGGCTGCTGGGTGTTTCAAAGTGATTTAGATGAACTATCCTAAGAGTTCGTGCATATTTCGAAAGACAAATAACAGAGTCTTGTGTGAACCTGCTTCCAATAATCTTTGAAATTAATATTGAGTGACAGTGAAAGACATAGTAAAATTACAATTCTCCTCTCTCCCATAATCTAAGAATGTTTCATTCCAAAAAAAAGTGTGCTTAGGGATTTGTGAGGGTTTTTTAATTCCTGATAATTATTTCTTCAGATTAAAAACAGGACTTGTCCTGTTTTCTTCATTCCAGGAATATTTGTCTTTTAAAATCTCAGGGTTTTATTCTTTAAAAACAATTAAATTAACACTTCTAAATTTGAACAAACAATGTGAACAGTGGAAAGATCCAATGACCATAAAAATGAACTACTTCAAGCTACTTTATTTCAAACTAACTATGCTGCTGGGGCAGACCATAACCATTCCTTTTCACCATTGTCTTTGCTGGAGCCAGGATTTAACTCTGCACATTTTCCACAGTTTTTTCCCCTTAGATGCAGCTAATGGCAGATCAAAACAGGATGAAAGCATCTACACATATGCTATTTTACTTAAATTCTTTTAATTCCCCATGCGAAGTCTCTGAAGAGCAGCTGTATTTTAAGAGAAATTCCATGGTGAGCAGTAAAGGAACTAAAATCAGCAGATGTAGGAGTATCTGACTGGAAGTGTCTTATTCCCAGCAGTCTTAGACAAGAATATATTCAAAGGATACAGGCTTATGCTAAATACTTTCTCAGTCTTCAGTTTGGCTAAAAAATACAAGGTCTTTTTGTTTTCTCTCCACTCCACTCATCATCTTCCTAGCCTTTCTCTGCAGCTTTTCTGGCTTCAGCTACCTTTTACAAACACAGGTCACTGAGGTTGTACAATAATTGTGAAGATTCTCCTCATACAGTCACATCCACTTTTCCCTCCCTCTGTTAGCAGACACATCCTAGAACTGAATTTTCCTTCT
>WEIT01036996.1:40563-57148 GCA_013389985.1 Dryoscopus gambensis | reverse complement strand
ATACATAGTCCTCCTCTGGGGCAGCAGCCAAACCTGTACATTGCTCAGACATACTCAAACACTTCATTAGTTAACATACTTTGCACTGAACTCAATCCTTTTTAATGTTTATAACAAAGGGTCTGGAGCACAAGTCCTGTGAGGAGAGGCTGAGGAATCTGGGGTTGTTTAGCCTAGAGGAAAGGACGCCCAGAGGGGACCTTACTGTTCTCTACAACTACCCGAGAGAAGGGTATACCACATAGGGGTCAGTCTCTCCTGCCAGGCAACCAGGGACAGGACAAAAGGAAATGGCCTTAAGTTACACCAGGGAGGTTTAGGCCGGATAGTAACAAATATTTCCTCATGCAAAGTGTTCTTAAACGTTGGAACAGGCTGTCCAGGGAAGTGCTGGGTCACTATCCCTGGAAGTATTGAAAAAGGTATGGATGTGGCACTCAGGGGCATAATTTAGTTGTGGACTTGGCACTGCTGGTTTAAGAGTTGGACACAGTGGTCTGAGAGGTCTTTTCTAACGTAAATGATCCTATGATTCTGTTTTACCTCTTGATCCACAGCTCACTGATTGTTGTATTTCATGCTTTTTTTTAAGAAGCTGGAGGGGAAAGCTGTCCATTAGATTTGTGAGAGGAGGTGCTCCTTGGGTCAAAGAAAACCTCTGTAGCGAGTGGGGGTCTGCCCCCAAGTACACTTACCTTTTAGATTCCAGGGTGGAAAAAACAGACTCTGAGGATCAGAAGCAGACAAACTAGGTTTAAGATCAACAGCCAGACTTTTTATATAGTGTCTGCTGTAACCTGGGAAGCCTCTAAAACTGAAAGCAGAGCTGGAGGAAAGGACCTGTCCGTCAAGGAATAATGGTTAAGAGAAATAGCTGTTTTAAAAGCTTTTCTTTTTTGTTCTTCTGTAGCAGACTTCACTTATCTCAGTTTCAAAACTAATGTATTCAAAGCTGTTCCAGTAAACAAGGTTTTTTGTACTCGATGCCCTTTCACACCCACTGGAGGGGAAAGGTACAGGCGGCTCCTCCTTAGCGCTTCAGCTTATTGTGCATTCTGTCTCACTTAGATCAGCAGGCTGCGCCCACTGCCCACTGCCACCCCTGCTATCTCCACACTAAATCCTGACAGGCCAACCTTCCTTCTCCAGAGCAGCTTCTGTCCTGTCTCACCGTGACTGCAAGCAGTCAGCTTCCTCCGGCAAAGGACCTGCCCATCTGGAACAGATTCGTCACATTCCCTAGAAGCAGTTCCAGCCTTGCCCTGCACTCTGCAGTTAAAACCCCAGCCTCTCTGCATCAGACAATCTGATATTTCACTCCAGCCCAGGGGCTAGGCATAGCCTTTATCTCTGCATTAAAGATGCCTTTATTCTTTTTAAATGAAAAATTCTAAAATATTGATTAACATCAAGCAAAATTGCAACAGACATTCTAAGACTAATTTAAAGTATTATTCAAACAGTAAAAATTTTCATGAAAAAGGTTTCTGCACACTTGAGAGCAAAATATGTCATACTGAACAGGAAAGTAATATTAATCCTTGAGAATGACAAATTTCCTAGTCAGCAAAAATTTGTTGAAGTTGTATACTTTTTACAAAGAGATTAAATCACTCAGCTGCTCTGGAATCTTTTATAGCTAATAATTAAAAATCTAAAATCTTATTTTCATCCTGCAATAAATATAGCTAACAATCAAGATAGATGAGACAAAACTAGGAAGGTTTTTTGGATGATTTAAGTGGAAGGAGTTACTACATCAATATATTGTACTCTAAAAAGGGCATGCATCATTAAAAAAGTAGGCTTTATAATTAATATGTTTTCATACAACCTACCTTATTTCCCCTGAGATCACTAACCAAAGCCTTTTAAAAATTGATTAGTTCAAGCACTTAGCCTAGTACCACTTTAGAATGTAACAAGACAGATATTAGCTGAATTTAAAATTACAGCAACTTTATTTTTAATTACTTTCCAAAATGCCAGATTTACATATTATCAAATACATTTCCATGGCTGAACTGACCACTAAGCATTTTTGGACAGGGCAAGAAAAATTAATTATGTTCTTCCTAAAAAATTCGCTTAGCATTCAGAACACCTGCATTGTTGTCAGAGATAATAAATGTGATTAAACTTGTATAAATTTCACTATATTAACCAGTACAATAACTCAATAGCTTTGCTGAACTGAGCTGATGCTACACATTGCAACACTGAAGCACCCAAGTATAATGTAGGGGAGTTCTAGAAAAACATATGAATTCTGGAGGGAAGAATTGCAACCTGCCAAAGACAAATTGACCTTCTTAAGCTGTCAGTAAAAGGGCAGTTTCTGGAACTGAGACATTTTAACAAAAAATGTTTAATCATAAGCCATGCATTGTTAAGGCTTAGCAATACCACTGTCCCACTTGTATTAATATATTAGTTCTCAAGTTTTGGCTGTTTTTATTAAGAAAAAAAAAATTATTAGTACCAGAACATGGTTTGTGTTTTGAGGCATTATGGTTGGCTGATCCTGGGGGAATTGTGTAGTATCCCTTTGCCATTCCACAGGAGGCTTATGAAACAGGAATGGTGTTGGTCCAGACAACAAAGTCATACTGCTAACAATTGACACCTGCATCCTGAACAAAGAACAAAACATAAGTATCAGTAATTCCAGGAAAAGACATTTTTCTTTTAATGAGGTGAAGGTCCAGGTTTCAGAGAACTGTCTAGACAGGTAATAAAGCACCCTAAACGTCTCTCAGAAACCTGGTTCCTGGTGCAATGCAACTGGTGAGACAGAAGGAGCTGGCCCTGGAGCAGAGATCCCCTATGGGTGCTCCAGTACACCCAGCGGGAATTTGCTCAGTATAAGAAAAGGAGATACTGAAAGCATAGGCCTGATGTGTCTCTGAAGTTAGACTGTGAAAACTAGAATGTCACGGCTCACCTACATGCAAGGGAAGGACTGTGGGTACCTGCACAGGACAATTTCTCCTGCTCAGTCTTCTCTTTTACGAAAAAAATGTGCTCCTCTCTATGGTGCTTGTTTCTCTGTCTGTTGACTACAGTGAAGCTTAGATGATGAGAAAAGGTGACTTGCCTGTATTTAGACAATGCTAAAGGAGAGCCCACTCTGGTAACAGTTTTGCATTTTTCCAAAAGACTATGCAGGATTCACTGGAGAAACACCCAGTCTCTCCAACTTAAGAATATAGTCCTTAATAATTAGAGAAGACTGCTTGAGAAGCACCCTGCTCAAGTGTAATGTAGACAATGTGCAAACAAGAGCTAAGAATGGGGATAGGTGGTCTTTGTGGTTGGCCCAGTCAGCAAGGATGCATAATTTACAAACAGTGGAGTCAAAACTGAGGAAAGAAAATTAAGTGACAGACGTGCCTATTAGAATGTCTTGTCAAACTTGGCACATCTCATTACTCATTCCTAGATAATGTTCAAAAATTACAAATATCATGAAGGGAGAATAATACCCAGAGACCTTGAGTCAGCTGCTATGAAAAGGATAAATTATTGAAGCAGAGTTGCAATTAGAAGAGCATATGCAATGATGCTAAGCAATTCAGAGGATGAGGCAAAGGCTGAAGTATGAGAAAACATTTATAGGAATCTGAAAGAAAGTTTGAAAGCTTCTTATCCTTCTAAAAAATCCATCTCAATTAGGATAATACCCCTTTGAAGTGCCACGGCAAAGCATATTTTGTGGTGAGGCAGATTTCTGCTGCTGTCTGGGGGGGACTATTGAATGATTTCTTTATTTATGTCATGGCCATGAGGAGGGAAATCAAAAATATTTCCATTCACAGGCAACACATCCAACATTAAGTTGTAACACAGCCATTTCTGGGGCAAAACATTCAAATTGCCTTGTAAGACATAGTGATGCCCTATGGTAATTCACTAACAGAAATTGTAGGGATAATTTGAGTAAATTATTCCAGGGATTAGTTAAACTATAGGAAACTGATAAAAAAGCAGAGATTAAGTCTTGTACTGGTCTACCCAAGCAGAGGCTCCTCCATTCTGTTTTTTATGGAAGACTGACAGATATTTTACCCATCAGTGTCATAGCTGAGCATCTTTTGTCATAGAGAACTGGAATACAATGTTGACAGAAGAAAAACACTGCTTAATAAGTCCTGTTTCCTGCTGCACATGGACTCAAACCTTTATCACTAAATCTTCGCTTTGTCCTGCAGCCAGGACAAGGAAGGTCCTAGCTTGAGGTTTAGACAAATCTGAATACTTTGGTCCTGTGTCAGAACTTGGTGCATTCATCATGTACTTCCCCAGCTCTGGGGAAAAAGAAAGCCAGGGAGATAAACTTCTCATCTGAGTAGCAAAAAGACTGGAAAGTCGAGATACCCATCTCTTCCTCCCATGCGGGAAGACTCCCTGTGTTCCTTTTTCCCCATCTCTTTCCCCTCCTGGCGTGAGAAGAACACAAGACACTTCAATTTGTCCCCTTCTCAAGGAATGAGTAATGTAAGGTACCACAGGAGGACCTGTGGAGTAACAGTCCTTGGGGGCTTGGTAGACAGAAATGAGACTAGGGACCAGCACTGCTTTATCCTAAACATGGTGAAGAAGTAACATTATTTGTAGAATTACAGCACACATGCATGCACGTACCTGCACACACACACACACAAACCATGGCAAGCGGCAGATGGAATTCAAAAATTAACAACGAGCCCAAAACATAATATACTCTTTTAAAAAGCAAATATTCACATTTGGGGACCGGTCTCAAATTATGGGGCCTGACTCACGATCTTTGAAACTTTAGTATTAGCAGCACAGCCCTTTATGTTGTAATTACAGCACTCTTAATTAGACTGGGAGATTGCTCTAAGATTCCTGAGACAACTTCTGTAACAAATATAGACAACCTCAAGACAGTCATATACATTTATGGAAACAGCAATTTAAACAGCTATAAACAGATCAAGTGGATCTGATGACATCATCATAATGAAATTATTCTTGACACCACCATATGAAAAGTTATTTTAAAAGTGAGTCATTCTTTTTTTTTTTCACTACATCAAAACACACTGATATGATTTAAAATCACTCTTGAGGGAAACAAAGGCTGTTCTTTCACTCATCCACTACAGCACACTTCCTGAAGTTTATAAAGAAGTTGTGTTACACCAGAATTAGTTCTGCACACCCTTATTGGACCAGCAGGAAGCTATTAAATGCAACCCTGATACTGCATTCTTTGCTTCACTTGCTCCATGCATGATGTTACCAGTTCATATGATGAGATTTTAAGCACATTTCTGTTCGCTCTTCTTGTTTCCCACTTCTTTCCTAGTGTTTACTTTGCTAGACAAATCTAGCCTAGTTTCAGCAAATATGAAACAAAGATTGCATTGCCTTGCCAAGTTCCCTCCTACCAAATTACTAAATTACTGAAGGCAATCCCTGTTTCAGTAGACCTTGGTTGTTTTGCTTGACCTCCAGCAGGTGTCCAATTAAGTCTGAAAAATTTATATGATATTCCCTTTCCATTGATAGTTCTAGAATTAAACTGATGAGATCTCTAGAGAAGGATCATCAGTGTTACACCTTTCATCTTTAATTACACTGGTTGAAGATGAATGAATGTACCAGAAGGATCCCAGCTGGGAAGTAGCACACTTATTAGATAGTTGATAATTTAATATACACTCTGAATTCTGATTATTTTCTTAAAACATCTTAAGACTTTTCAACATATCTTATGACAAAATCTTAGTATTTATTCAGCTGGACATTGACTGTACTCTTTTCCTTTTAAAAAAATACTGCTCAGATGCAGGCAGAGAACTGTGACTGGCATTATAGAACAAAGAATTTTAGACAACGTGAGTTAAAGGTCCTGGTTAATGCATTCAATCTGTTGTTTCTAACAATTGTATATGCATCATCTAAGAGAGCACACAGAGAAGCAGAGCAGAAGAGTCCTAGAAGACTCCCTGGAGTCACACCGTACATGAAGACTCTCAGTCCCTCTGCTCCAGCACTGTAGCTCCAGCTCCTCCTCCTGTATTTACTTCTGAGAATGCTTCATTGAAAGTGAAATGCTGAATGAGTTCAACTTCAGAGTGAGTCACAGCAAAACAGATTTGCTGGGTAGCATCTATAATATAGACACCTAATGTTAGGTCTCAGCAGATAGAGGGTTGAGAGCTGCTTGTCTGGACTTCTTGTAGACTCTTGAGAGAAATAAGTATGGAGATAACTCCTTTCATCTTCAGAAAGAGGTAATAAAAGAGATCAGATAATACTGCAAAAGTACTATCCTCAGGGGCCATCGTGAATGTTGCTGAATTATTTTAGTATTGCACTCTTTAAAAATACTCAAGTCTTGCCCAAAGCCAGATGCAGTCAAGTAAAAGTATTAGATTTTTTTTAGATATCTAAAGCTGAGTAAGAACACTGTAGCAGGATGCTCTGCCTAAGCAAGGATACAGCAGCTCAAAACTTGTATTTTTTACAGGTTGGTGACTTGAGCAAGGAGAGTTTGCTGTTTGTTGGAGCAAAGAGGGTCTGCTGATTTTAGTGCTGGTGAATGCTGAGATCAGTTTGACCAAGCCATCAGACCACACCACAAGGACATCTAAGACATGCTCCCTGAGGCTGTGACCAGCAAGGAAATTAAAGAACTGATACAGAGGTGAGATTCAGAAGTGCTGGGAAGAAACCGAAGAGCTGCTAATACCTTTTTTCAGCACAAAGGATTCTTTGCTGAGTAAATCTGACAAAACATAATCTTAAAAATGTGTGTGACTGACAGTCCATCACTTTATGCCATAAAAGGCCAGTCTCACTTTACACAGTGAGGCCTTCGTGCATACATCCCTAAGGTGTGTGACGGTCCTTCCCTTGACTGGGGATGCCCCTCAAGATTACTTCTTGAGGGCGAGAGAAAGAGATTTGCCCACATTCATTAATAATTGGTTTTTCTAGTTTTAATATAATTGCTTTAATATAATTGATTCAATATTGCTTCAAAAATAGCACTATACTAGTAGTTATAGCAATCCATACTGCACAGTAAATAATTCTAATTAAGCTCTTTTTTTTCTAACCGTTATAATTTTTTTTAATCAACTCAAATAAATAATTCATTTTATTTATTTAGATATATCTGAGTGGCCATCCTTACTCCTGCAGAACAAAGTTTTAGAAAGGCTCAATTACACCTGTATAATCCCTTAGACATAAACTGTTGACTGAGCCTGAAGGAAGATTGGATCCAGGTGCACCAAGGTTCCTCTCTGAGAGGAGTTACAAAAGCAAGGAGGTGCTTTCTGCACCTTGTGACTCAATGGGAGGACGTCTCTAATAAATTTTATCTGAAGCTCCCACTCCGCCCATGACAATAACATTGATTTGTTTTACTTGAGTAAACTCACTGGCATATGAACAGTGCCTTTTTCAGTTGTTCAAGGCTTGCCTTGGAAGGGCAAAGGTACAAATGATAGTCTGGCACCTGTGTTCTGTCCTTCTAGACTCCAGTGTAGTCAAACTGAGCTGCTGAAGAAAGCATATCCTTCACACCAGAAACTAAAACTGAGACCTTCTATTTGCACATTAATTCATGTGTAGGCACAGCTCAGAACAGAGATTATTTGATACAATTGTATGAGAAGCTTGAGTTGTCCTTCCACTGGGCATATTCCTATGCTGTATTCTCATTTTCTTATTGATTTGCTGCTTCTTGTCCAAAAATGAGCCAACTCACAACACCAGGCAAAAGTCTGATTACAGATTGCATATATTGAACTGAAACACAGCCATTGAAAACTAAAAAGACAGTCATGGATGATAGCACTAAAGTGTCACAACTTCATTGATAGGTTGCATGATCCTATAAACTTCAAATTCAGCCACAGTATTCTTTTACTTATCTTATACAGAGATAACAATCTTTTCTATCAAGTGGCAGGACTGGCTAGTAGTAAAAAAAATATCAGAAAACAATGACCCTTCTTTCTGCCTCTGGAAATCAAAGAACATTATGAGATTTCAAAGAAATATTATGATGTATGCTTCATTTAAATTCTGAAGAACTTGAAAGTAGACATTGTCCAGAGCCATGTTCAAAGTAATCAAGATAGTTTTCCTAGTTACTTTGAGAAGCGTGAAATGAGACCCTACATAGATGCACAGCAAGATTTACAGAAACATAGGCAGACAGCTACAAGTGTCTTACACTCTTTTTTTATTATTTTTCTGTACAGAAAGAATCCATTCTGCTATTTCAGATTCAGCCTGTTATCAATTAAAAATGTTTTGCAGCTCAAACACAAGATCAGTCAACCAAGAGGCTTAGTAAATGTGTTATTTATGCAGTTATTTGTTAAAATGAGCTCCCTTGTGTTATAGAATGTTAAGACAAATTGTTGTGCCCTTTGATTCATTATAGATGACAAAATACTAAATAAATCTTAAATAAGTATTCACCTTTCATCACACAGGAACATAAATGGTTAGCTCTTATCAACAGGAGAATCTTTTTAATCTTCCTTTATTAACCGTAGAAAAAGAAATATTGTTGTTTTTCCTGCTTTCTTTTTTAAAAAAGTCTGATAATTCTTGGCATGGCAGGGGAGATTTAAGGTAGATCATCTTTTAAGTAAGGAGCAAATCAGTCTCAGTAAAGGAAAGCCTAACCAGCCTTACTGACTCTGGCCTGCCAGGTACTGTCTTACAGGGAGACTTCAGTTAAGTGTCAAAGGCAAACCAGCACTTTATGAGGGTACTCTATTGTGCACAAGCAAGGAGTGCATTATCTTATCATCTGGTTTTATAACTTCCTGCTTCATTGTGCTGCAGATTTAAAAAAAAAAGGATATAAATGTCATCTTCTGTGTCATTAACCTAAAATCTATTAGAATTTTATTAGAAAATAAGTAGCAAGACAGTACAGCTACATTTCCCCTCTTATGCTGTGCTAAATTGCTTGTGAAAGTGATATATTATGACTCTTACTCTACATCTATTGTAAAACACAGAAGAGAAGCCCACATACTGTGTACATTAAATGGTAATGTTAAATTGGCAATGAAGCAATGAACATCTCCCTAAATCTCCAAGCAGGTTCTACAAATTTCCCTTTTGAAGGATAAAAATAAATAAAGAAATTGTTTCCATCTAGGACTAAACAAATGATACTAGTAAGCTTCCTTGTTGATATACCCAGGTCACAAGCTATTAACCTTTTTTTTAAGATATCTTTTTTTGAAGAATAACCGAAAAAGAAAGTGCTCTTGTATTTCTCTGCTTGGGGCAGGCAGTTCCTTCATTATTAAAAGTCAGAAGTCTTAAGAAAGAAAACAGATTTTTGAGCCAAGAATTTAGAGATTATGAAATGTTATTAAGGTTTTGGCAAAACAGAAAAGGTCTCAGTTCATTTGGGTTTTTAAAATATACATACTGGAAAGCAGCATTCAGGAGAGATTCAATTTATTCCTGAGTAACTGGTCAGCACAAGGTTAAATAAAGAGGCAAGTTATGTGTGGACTTCAGGCTCCCTCTTTAAGGGTCAGTTTAACCCAGAATGGAGCACATGAAGAGACTGCAAAGGGTGGATCCAAAAGAGTACATCAGCAAGTAGCAGGCTTAAGCCTCTCTTGGGAGCTCTTTGCTCACAGGTAAACTTGGCAGTGTTGATTTTTCTGAATTAGTGAAGAAAACACCTCTAATTCTTGTAATATGAAATCAAACCAAAGTCTTGCCTTTCAGAACATCTGCTGCAAGTCCCAGGCTTCACCTCCACAGCAGCCTGCAGAGATCCAGAGTAGTTCCCACACACACCTAGCAAGGCAATCTCTGCCACCTTGAAATTTGGCCATTCTCCCAGCAGGACACAAGTAGCCTCTGTAAAGAGGCCATTTTTAATTCTCCTGCTCCCATGGCTGTGGATGGTGATGATAGCCCATAAAGCATTCAAGCTGCACAAAAGAGCACCAGGAGAAATTAAAGCTCTTCAGGCTGGAACTGCTGTTGCAGAATATAATTGACCCACTCAACACTGGCAGCTGCTTTCCAGACTCTGGAGATTTGAGCATGTGTAGTGGGACAGGGATTTTAGAAATTGAAGCAGCCTGCAGGTACGAGCTGAACCAGCACATTTTCAATCCAGTCTTAGTTCAGTTTAAACTGGGACTAAAATCCTTCTAGTTTGGGTCCAAGTTCAGGCCCATAATTAACATGATTGGGCCCAACAATCCCTTGGGGCATTCAACACGGAAAAATGCTGCATTTAAAAGTAGGAATGTGACAAAAGCATGTGACAAAGGTAAAGCTTCCAGTTGCAGCTCGGCCAGAGGGACAGCCCCTGCTCCCCCAGCAGCACAGGCACTCTACACACTTGTAGCACGATGCCACAGGGTCCTCTTACCACTCACATCTGCCTTGAGAAGATGGAGAGGTGCTGCGGTGCTGTGTGGGTGCTGCTCTGCTGTAGAAATCAAGCAGAACTGCAAGGAAAAAAAAAGTTCTCTGCTACCTGAATACACCCCAAAGGTACAGAAACTCATACACATTTATACAGTGATGCACCCCACAGGACTGCCAAGGTTCAGAAGATATATAAAGGGCCCTGCTGTATAAAAAGGCACTGTTCTCTGTTGTAAAATAAAGAAGACCAAAAGAATAGAGCCAAGTGAGCACAAGAAGTACCTGAATTGATAAGTACCCATCTGTCAAGCATAATGGCCTCGTATCATGGTGCAGAAATTAGGGCTTTTCCTGCCCACACAGGGCTTGGGGAGAAGCAGAGGAGGGTTAGGATCAGGAGAGGCTCTACATGATGTGGCCATGTATGCCCTAAAAGGTTTAGACAGCTCCTGTGCTCAATAGCACCCCAGCAGAGATGTCACTTTATGGTCAAATCAGTATTTTGAAGTGGTAACTATTTGCTGGTTCAGACCCAAACTGACTACAATGATTTCAAAGTTACAGTTTTGTGTTTGTCTTGGGTAAAAAAACCCCCAAAATGTGAACCCTTTATACGCTTAAGGTTAATACTAGGTTTAGCTGGTTGTGAAGAAATGAGGGGATAAATACATCCATATATGGAAAATTACATCCATTTTTCTTCACAATTAACAAATTATACCTGATTCTCTTTGTCCAGAGACAGAAAAAATACCTGGAGTCTTCAAAGGTGCTGGTGTTGCTGCCGCTGTCAGAAAAGCTGTTGGTGAGCACCGTTCATCAAAGGACATTTCATGTCTGCATGCACACCCTTCACATTCTGCTGCCAAAGCAATGTCAGGCTGGGTCATATGCCTTCGAGGCAACTTTAACTTGGGCACAGTTCTTCAAAAGACACTAAAAATGATTTACATTTTTCCTTACTAAATCAGCATTTTTGGTATCATTTGTGTCAGTGCCAACTTCCTCTCATTCTTCACCTCTATTCTGGCCCACCATTCCCCTCCCTTGTGTGCTCCCGAACACCATTTGCATGCCAAGAAACCCATATTGATGAATGCAAAGCTTGTTCAGTTTATTAGAGAAAACCATATTGTACAGCCTCCTATGTAACCTACACTAAAAATCTATCTAACATTGGCTTAAATCTTTCATGAATAGGAGTAATTTTTCTGAATCAGATACTTCCTTTACAAATGGCACATACCCCAGATTTGGACTTTTTTTTTTTCTTTACATTTTTTGACTCAAGCAGTTAATGCCAAGATGACAGAAAGTGGCACACTGTGACCTCTATCCTGACAGGAGAAGGCTGGGACTTGATGCAGAATTTTAGACTTGGAACAAGCACTCAGATACTGTGGTGATTATTTCACACTGATTACTGTTCTTTACTGCTGATATTATTTTCCGTGACTGGTTGACTTTTCCCATCCATGTGCCTCTTCCATCAAGGTAAATTATTAAACAATTCACTTAGTTTGCTTGAGGGCTGTTGTTTTGGTTTGGGGTTGTTTTCCCTTTCCCAGAAACACATTCAATTTACCTAGCAGCAGTGTGCAGCAGAAATCACAGTGCAATTTCAGGAGGAGTTAACAGGCAAGAATTGCACATTATTCATATCTCACAGAACTTGATAATAACTTATTATTCCTCACTCTCAAAAGGACAAACTGAGCCATGAGAAGTGATCGCTGAGATATTCCAGTGCTTCTGCAGGCACAATGGTGTGAATGTTTCCAGTGTAGCTCAGCATACTGTCTTCACTTACATTTACTGCCAATGCCAAGCACACAACATAAGGGCACTAAAGTCCTTTCAGATGTTGATGACTCACACTCTTTAAATACGTCACATGCCCCGACAAATCCACCTTCCCATAGAAGGCATCAAATGCCATTAGATGAAGCAGATGTTTCTAGGCAACCTGACCATGACTGTGAAGTGACCCTCATCTATTTTGGATTTATCAAATCATCAAAGGCTCCTGCTCCTGCCAATAAGACTTGGGACAGTTGATTCAAAGAGGACATTATATAATGACAAGCTGCCTGAGACAACTGAGGCAGAAAATACTGCCTACAGGGGATTGGGGCTCTTCCTGAGGGAAGAGGAACCCCCAGGAGCCAAGGGGACATGGATCAGCCAGTGTCCTCTTCTACCAGGGTGCTGACCTACCATATCTGAGAAAAGGGAGCCCGATGTCTGCGGTAGCCATCAACCAGCCGAGGACCATCAGACAAGGTGAATGAGTCAGACCTAGGGTCTATGCAAGAAGATGTTTTGGGAATGGGGCGGGCAGGGATGGGAACCTGACTGGAGCATAGGTCTGGGGTCCCTCCAGAAAATCCCATCAGGAAGTCAGGACAGCAAGGCTCCGAGCAACCCTCAATATTTGTCAGTCAGGAGTGGGGACATGTACTGCAATGGAACTGCTTATCCATAGGCAGGGCATGCATGGGTGATAAAGGCAATAGAGGCTTTTGGGTGCTCTTATGGCCCTGACAGCATCCTTCCCCTTTTAAAGGGCAGTAAATACCAAGGTTAGCCAGCCAGCTTCCACAATGCTTTCTTCTTGCACACACACCAGAACACAGGTAACCACAAACATCTGGAGGGTAGCAACTCCAGTCAGCCACCTAACACATCACACTAAATCAGATGCCAGATATCAACCACAGTGTCAAAAACAGAAATTAAAGCAAAGAAAGGTCACTCAGCCTTTGCAATTTTATTCCAAAAAAATCCTGGATCCCCAAGATCTAGCAATACAGCATTTTACCTTAGAAAACCCATAGCCCAGTTGCTAAGCAAAGATACCCAAGCTGCAACCACAAAAGTACTAAAATGTCAAAATGACAGTGTGGAATACAGAGGAGGTAGTACTCCCAGACATTTACTCAGTAACATATCAGGAGTGTTACATATGAATTATGGTGTGAGACAAGAGGTTAACAGTGAAAAAAACTAGCTGATAAAGTAAGTATTCTAGCAGTTTATTAGAAATGTGGGCTGTGTCAAACCGCTTATTGTAATTACAAATGGAATAGCTTCTACAGCTATGAGAGAGAAATGAAAGTAGATGACTGCACAGAAAAGACTCTTTATGAGGTGCTCAGGCACTAAGAACTGCTCAGCCAACAGTGCTTTTCTGCTTGAGTGCTATTTCCAAGTGCTTTATATTTTGCTCTCAGAGCCTACACAATCAAAGCGTGGAGTTAAGATGATGGTTCCACATCAGGCAAGTAGCTAAAGGTAGTTTAAATCCATGTATTAGGCAGATTTGTTTTCAAAATTTATTAATCCTCTAGTTTACCAAATATTTACCACAAACAACTCCAAGCTATCAGTAGGGAGGAAAATGTTTTGATACCTAACACAACCTGTTGCCTTTGCGGATTTTATAGTGCTATGGTACCTTACCAGTTCTGGTGTAAACAGGGATGGCTCCCCCCCTAAAAAGGCAAAGTCAGCAATTAACTTGGGCAACAGACTCAGAAAAGTGCAAATTTCCTATAAAATCAGGACTAATGCTTCACTGTGGAGGAAGGGTGAGACTGCCTGGAGCAGGCAACTCCACAGGCTCAGCTGCACCCCAGTCTCTGGTCTGCATCTCCCTCTGCTTCCTCACCCTCCCTTCCCCATCCCCTCTCTCTTCAGAAGCCACCTGTCGTCCCAGGAGCAAATCCTGCTGTTGCTGATGCTGGCCAGAAGACCAGAGCAGGTTCTTGGAGTGACAGGCAAGAACCGCTACACTGAGTTTGGTGGAAATCTGCTGATGCGAAAGCAGCCTTCAGTGATGCCATGCAGCATGCCACTGTAGCCCCAGTAATAACTGACTTGGCAAATTTCTTTTCCAGACAATCTAGCTCAAAAATGGCAAACAGACTCTCTCTCTCTGTTGTTTACCTGCTAGGAAGCACGGAATAAATGAAGCATGCATGTGCATGTGCACAACTTTTGTATATTGGGAAAGTTATCTGTCCTTCACTTTCTCATTTATTAAACTCTCACTTTGACAGGTTCTTGCACACATGCTTGGACAATTTTTAGAAGTATCATCAATCTAACTGCAGCTGAGTTGCTCTCTCGCCCCCCTGTTCAGACTTTGACTGAATAGTTTCTTTTAATAAATGAGTGATATGGCTGGGTGTTATCAACCTACTATAACATTTAATAGATATTCATAACATATATTAATCATGAGCAAGTTTACAAAGGATTCAATCCTGCAAGGTGTGGAGAACACTGGATTCTCCTTGAAGTCAGTGAAAGCAGAAAGGGTGAGATTTTTGTCCTTCCAGGTTCTGTATTACAAAGGCCAAGTCTTCCTTACGGATGTTAAAAAAGCGAGCACAGGTTTCTGAAGCAATGCACGTGCCATATAGTCAGTTTGTTTTAACAGTACCCTGTTCTTTGTGGACAGAAAAATCTATTTTGTTTTAAAAGTTGTACGACAAACAAATGCCTTCCATCAAATTTATCCCAGGTACAGAAGTCTGCTCTTTAGCAGAACTTTCTGCATTTTCTCTGTCTGGTTTGAATCACAGCAAGACTGCTTGGCCTACAAACACCCACATAGAAAATGGCAATGTTCACATTCCTTTCCACATGCAGAACTCAGAAAAAGTTCATGAATTAAAAACCAATCAAGTATATTAGAACAATAACACAGCTCCCTAAAATTTAGCAACCTATTAAAGTGAAATAGAAAATTACAATTAAGATTAATGGAAGACAACTAGAATGAATTTCAATTAGTTTTCTCTCAAATGCATGTGGGATCCCGTTCATCATTTATATCAAATTATCAAATCTAACCTCATTACTGTTATTTCTTCCCTATACTGGAATTTTAAAAATAAAGTTCTAATTCCTAACATCAAATAGTAGGGGAAGCAAATAAGAATGTTTGATCCTAAGAAAATACTGTTTGCTGAGATTTTTTTTCACAACAGGAAGATGGCACCGCTGCAATACACATAACTCTGTTCACTAAATATCCACCAATTTTTCTCATTTGTTTACAGACATATTCATACCCTGACAGCTGTTCAGCCACTTCTTGACCTCAGATTGTAATGTTAGATCATTCACAAAATATTATAAAAGACGCCACCCAAATTCTTAAAACCACAGGAAATGATGTTCTTTTCCTCCAAACAGTATCCCAGTTCGGTAGTTCAGTTCCATCTTGAAAAAAGTGATTTTCAGTACCATCTGCAGACTTGCAGCTCCGGTGTGGTAATCTGCTTCCTCACTTTCACACTGAAGAGGTTACAGGTAAGGTCTTATATCTCCACAGATTATATTGAACAAGCCTTTTATCTGAGAAGAAGTGTTGACTAGTGAGCATCTTCGTCACAAGCAGTACTGAGATGCAAGTGTCTGAATGTCAGAAAATCTAAGTGATTTTCCAGTTACTTCATTCTTCTGAATATTTCTGAAAGAATTTAAACATGATAAGAAGTATATACTTTCTCCTATATCACCAGAGTTAGTGAAAAATCACTGGAAAGCAGTTGCCGTGTCTTAGGAATGGCACTCCCCAATTTAATCCCTTCTCCATCCCCCAAACAAGACTTTCTGAAACCAGACACCATTTGCTTGCTCCCCATCCCATGCTCTCCCCCTTCCCACTCAGGGGGTGGAGTTGAGAATTGAAGGCACGAAGAGGTGGAATTTACTGGTTGAGATAAGAACAATTTACAGGAAACAGCAATGAGATAAGATAACGAACAGTAACAGCAATAAATTAATAACAAAAGGTATATGGCAAAGAAACAATTTACACAGAAAAAGCCCTACAAAATACCAACTTTCCCCCTCAAAATGCCAGTCCCCTACTTCTGCCCATTGCAAGTGGAAGATAGTATCAAATAAGATTATGCCCCTTCTTGGCTACTACTAAAATATTAACCCTGTCCTGCCCAAAACTAGTTCACCAACACAGCTGTTTACTTTTCCAGACAGCAGAAGGTTGAACCTATGTACTAGTTTGAAAGCAAACTAGTGAGAGGCTTCAAGTCAGAAATACAATTTATTAGCAAAAATAAAATAAATGTAATAGTACAAAAAAACCCCAAAAAACCAAAAAACAAACAAACAAACAAACAAACAAACAAACAAAAAAAGA
>WEIT01036996.1:28285-40518 GCA_013389985.1 Dryoscopus gambensis | reverse complement strand
TCAGAGTACAAATCTGACCCCCTGACAGTCAGGGGGTTGGCAGTAGTCCAGTCAAATGGTGGCTGCAGTCCTCCTGGAGTGATGGTTCTGTTGAGGCAGTGACTGTGGAAAAGGTCTAATCTTCCACTGAAGGTCCAGTGGCAGTGTAGAAGGGTCTGGGAGTCCAGTGGAAAAGGCTGCTTGTTCTGCTCCAAACCCCAGGTTATATCCAGGTGGGAATGCTTGGCTCCTCCCTCTGGGTGGAACAGCTCACAATGGGATGATGAGTCATGGCTGATGGCCCATTAACAGAAGATATTCCCCTGGAGGGAGGATGGGTCATGGGAGAGATAAAGAACTCTGCCCCACCTGGTGTCAACAGCTGGCCCATTAACAGAAGATAATCCAGAGGGAGGAGGCAGGGAACATTCCTACACCTGGTTTCAACAGATGGTGATAGAATATTTTTTGGGGCACATCTTACACTGCAACCTAGGACAACCTAAAACTAGATATAAGCCTAGGAATGGAATACTTGGGCAGCTGAAGGAGGTAACACTAGGGCTCGTGACCAGTGTGACTAATTATATTCAAAAATATTTTACTTTTGCTTCTTCTGTATTTATACTTTGGGCTCATTTGTTTTCAGTGTTCTATGTTTTAATTGTTTTGCCTCCATAGCCCGTGATGAAATGTCAAATTAGATGATACTGTAAACTTGCAGAATATTTAACAGCCATGAAAAAGATTTTTTTCACCCCCTTCTGGCTTCTATATGTTAATGTCTCCTTGACTCCTTCCACATAATCTAGGCTATTTTAGAGGTTCTTTACCTCTGGACATGCTTTCAAATCTCTTTATGCAAATCTAGTACATGGCACATAAGCAAACAAACATATTTGAGTTACTAAATGAGAAACCCGAATTCTTTTCAAGAAGGAATTAGATACCCAGTAATAGAAATCAGAACTGTTAACTGAGAATCAATTTTCCAGCTGTCAGTTCAACAAACAACCAAAGTTTTTTAATCAATTCAGTTGGCTACCTGATGTTTTCTTCAACAAGAGGCATTCTTCCCATGACAGGTTCTTGAGAGAAGGCATGACAAAACCCATATACATGGGCAGAATGCCTGTAACGGGAGACATCCTGCTAGCAACAACTCCTGGAAGATCCCAGCTCTGATGCCCTGCAAAGGGGTCAAGCAGGAAGTAGAAGGTAACCAGTGCTAAGTGAGAAGAGGAAATGGGGGAACTACAGGCACAGCTAGCAGAAAAAAACAGATGGTGCCAGTAGGCTGTAGAATTGTTGATTTTGGTTTGTAATTACAACTGGCAATCAATTTGAACCACTGCTGCTTTTTCTAATTATTCCACTTTGATTGCAATTACCAGCCAAAATCAACAATCCTAGTAACAGGGCTCAGAGTCTTCTGATGAAACAGTTAAACTCCCAAGTGTTTGCAACCAGACCTTACAAACCTGAAATTTAACAGGAAAACATATTAACAAGAAAACTTTTTGGATCATAAGTTGTATGCCAATGTACTCATAGCCTAGAACCATGAGAGTAAGAAGGTTACAGTGAGGACAGCTGAAACTTTATTTTGGAAGCTGAATTACAATCAGCAAAGGCAATAAGTACCAAAGTGCAAACAATTTCATGCACTGTTTTGCTGCAGAGCATAGTTTAAGGAAAATGAGTGTCGCAACATGAACCAAAGCCTAGGTTTTCCAAAGCAGTGAATTTTTTTTTAAGATCATGTGGACTTCTAACTTATTGGAAACTGTGCCGTATAGACTATAAAACTCATCAAATTTCTTAAGCATTTGCAAGTAGGGCAGGAGTATTTTAAGTCTACCTATTAGGCTCAGCCAGCACCGCAGGCTCACACAGGATGCAAAAAGTCCATTTTGAGCTTGTGAGATGTGATCATGAGCACATAAGTGGAAATCAAGTCAAATTAATCTCTTTTTTCTGCTAAATAATGTCTTTCACTTCACAGTTGCTCTTGAGAAGGAATCTCATTTTGAAAGGAAAACAAAAACAGACTCAGCAAAAAAGTTCTAGAAAATCATACTGAAATGACCTCAGTAGTACATCTAATCCTTCTCCTCACTGAACTATCCCCAAGCCACGCCTGACAGAAAAGTTCCTCAGGTGAAGATTCCACAACCTTTCACAGACTGTGCTAAAGTTTTTCTGTCTTTGTTCTCATTATGTTATTCCTAACTTTCAGCAGGAATCCTCATTACACCAGTTAAAGCCCATTATTTCTCGTTCTATCAAAAGAGTATGAAAGGAATGGTTTCCCACCCTCCTTTAAGTTGTGCAAAGACTGTTATGTTTCCTACTAATATTTTTCTTTCTTTACTTAACCATCCCAATTTCTTAAGCCTTTCTTCATAAATCACATTTTGTGCTCCTGCAATTGCTGTTTCCAGCAATCTCTCCAGTTGAGCCAGGTATTTGTCTAAAGTTAGTACTCAAAACTGGCCATAATATTCCAAATGAACCTTTACCAAAACTTAATAGACCAGGAGATGATTTCACATACCCCACAGGTAATACTTCTGTGTAACTATCCTATTAACTCACAACAAAATTACTTTTTCTTATCCTATTCAGTAGGTGATTCACTGTGACGGGAGATTCAGCCTAACCTCTTATTCTCCAGTGAGGAGGATTCTCAATTATCCAGCCTCTTATTCTCTCTCTCTGTGGATATAAGAAGATTATTTCTGTCCAAACATAATATCTTTAAATTCTTCTTGTTGAACTGCTGCCTTAGACTGCATCTTTAATGTATCAAACTCTTTCTCAAAAGTAATCCTGTCCTACAGTATGCACCTTAATTCTTGGTATCATGTGAAAGTTCACAAAAAATACTGAAAAGTGATAGTGAGCTTTTGATAACTTTTTAAATGCAGTTTTCCAAGCAGAGTCCAACTAGTCTTATTATAATTAAATCTATAGAGCGCTTTCTTAGCTAGTTTATAAAATGTCAGGAGAGATAAAATCAGAGTTTGTCAGGAGAAAGCAGCATGTCATAGCCTGTTTCTTTCCTATCTATAAGGGTAGTTATTGTTTAGTTCCAGAAAGAAATTAGATGACTGACATAACCTGGTTTTGGCAAATCCATAACGGCTGTTAATTCATCTCCTCATCATCCTCCAGACCTTTAAAGATACTTTGAATATTTGTTCCAGCATTATTCCAGAAAATAAAGCCTAGCAGACCGCCCTGTGATTTCCAGTTCCTCATGTCACCCTTTTTCAAAGGCAGACTTCGTGGTTCTCTTTTCCAGTCTTCTGGAAGCCTATGCATCTTCCAAGAATTATCAGAGATAGTCACTAGTATATTTACGGTTATTTCTGCAAGGCTTCACATCACAGTGAATTTCCTGAGACATGAAATTTTTTTTCTTCCTGAAAACACCCAAGAGCTAAATATTCTCTAAATGGCCTATATCCTATGATATTATTTTCTTCTGGGGTTAACTTTGTTAAATTTATGAGCAAAACTGGCCAATTTAGTGAAGACACGAAAAAAACCCCAAAACACTAAACTTGTCAACCGTCTCAACCTCGACTTTTGTCATCTTGTTTTATTATTCTTTTAATAGTGAATCCAGTTTACTCTTTGGTGTTCTTCTTGCTTCTAACATACTTGTGGAAAGTTTTCTTGCCAGCCCTTCTGCACCTTGCTGCTTGAACATGGTGATTGTAGAGAATGTGGCAACTGAAGCATTAATTCAAAGAGCCGGTGTAAGAAGTACAAGGCACATCGCAGTACTTTCAAGTGCAATTCTGATCAGCTGGAGTGAGTAGCTGCACAGCAGTCTGACTTGCAGCAGTCACTGGCATTTAGGGGGTGTAGTGGAGCTTGTGGTTGTAAATGTTCACAAGTGGAATGAGAGCTGGGATCATGTCACATGCCAAGAAGAGCCAGCACCAAAGACATCAGAAGAGCAGACTGCACTCTAATGTACATCACACCGTCATCTCCCTTCTGCTCCTCATGTGCATGTAGGAGGTCAAATGTAAGACTGAAAAGCGGGGTAATGATGCATTCAGGAGGCTTACTGCACCCTGCGCCTTGTGAGACATCTGACCCTTGCTGCCCTTGCTGCACCTGCTGATGACTGCAGGCACTGTTAGACTGCTTCTGCCCAAACCCCAGGCACACCCAAAGGTGGACCAAATGGCTCCATTTCTCGCTGGTTTTTTTCCTCTCAGTTCCTCAGTCTGTAAATGATGAAATCGCTTTCTCCACCATGCCTCCCCCTTTCTCTGAGCAATGCCATTGGAGCTGTGTCAGGGCAGCTAGTCCTTTCTTTGCTCTGATTGTATAATAATGAAAGGATGGGAAACAAAGACTAGCAACTTTTGAGATTAATCCCCTTTCTGTTCTCAGCTGTCAGACTTACTTATTTTTTCCTTTTTTCAGCTAAATCAGGTCATTATACTACAAATCTTTACTCTGAATGAAAGATTAAACTCAGGTATTTTATTTTCATCAGGGCATAATATGGAGCACAGAATAATTGGCTAGAGTTTCATCTACATATTTGTATGGGGCCTCCTATCAAATTCCACTAAAACTTTACTGACTCTTTCCATTTTTTTGAATTCCTTAGGATCTTACTGTAGTAGACTTCTGGCAAATGGAATCTTTCACTCAATTATACCTATCTCTACATCTGAGATGTCATGTTTCCATGAAGCCTCTTTAAACAATTAAGAGAATTAAAAGGTCTTCAGGGTTACCTTGTAATAAAAACAGTAATGGAAAAGAAAAAATCCATAACCTAAGTGTTTGTCCTTGACATAGTATTTTTTCTACAATGAAAGGGAAAGAAAGACAAAGGAAAAAAAAAGCAGTAGATAAGAAAAGGCTTTCAGACTACATTTAACTGCTTTGAAGCCAACAATAAACTCACCACAGTTAAACCAGGAGACCAACAAGGCATAAGGTCATCAAAACCAAGGCTCATTGAGCCAGTGCATTTGGATAGATGCCATTTGCACTTTGTCAGTACAAAGGGTGCTATATTGAACAGAGAGAACAGAGCTCATGCTGACATAAAATTAAAACCAACAAACATCCAGTCTATTATGTTGATCTCACGAGAAGCAGGCAGGTTTGTTATATATTAGTAAACTCTCTGGTGTGACTATTGGATCTACCTTGATGTTTCTTACTTTACTGATTGCTTTATTGATAGTGTCTTTTTTTAAAAAACATTATCACAGAGGGAACATATTTTCTCAACTGAGAAAAACTGGCTTTATGCCACTTCTGCTCTACCCAAAATCGACCCAGCAGTAGCTTTGGGATTTAATTTAAACAGAGAGAGACAAAGCATGACAAAAGCACAGGGCATAACAACCCAACATGGGCCTCTGCTAAAACACAAACCTTTGCTGCTGTGACAAATCAGAATATTTCTAGACTTAGTGTTTCTGTTCATGTTTTGCTTTGTTGTCTCTTAAAAAAATACTATCAAGTTAGACGAAAAATCCTACTATAAAATTCTCCTTCAGAGCTAATAAAAGGCAATGGGATTGATATTTGGAGCCCTTGAAAAGTTATGCCTTATATTAATGCCTAAAAATATTTATGAAGTATTTCAGGTTATTTCTCCCAGAGGTATCAGATTTTCATGATATAAAGGTCACTGGAGGAGTTCATATCAGAATAGGTCCTGCACAGGCTATTTTGTTGAATCTTTTGCTCTTGTGAATGGATAGGATTTCAGATACATTTTTAGTATATGCAGTGCAAAGTTAAGTTTAGTGCTTGTACTCTATGATACAGGCAGTCCATTGACTTTGGGCAGGAGAATCCTAATGAGAATTGACAGAAATACTGCTTGGATCAGCAGTGGTAGTAACAAGTTTGAAACGTACAAAGCAAGCAGTGTCCTCTGAATGCAGAAATCTGCAACTCACCTCTTCTTCGGGCTACTCATGTCTTGTCTGATTAATATCCTTCTGGAGTTGTTTTCAGTTTTCTCCTTTAGTTGAGTTTAGAATTTCTCTTGCACTACGGGAACAAAATATTCCATCATGAGAAACATACAAATAGGAAACAGAATAAGTATAATGTCCCAGTGACAGCAACGGCAAAGGGTTGCTCAAAGGATGATGCTGGGCAGGGGCTGGAGATTCAATTATGGCACCTCAAAGTCACTACTCCAGTAGGACTGGGGAAAGCCTTCCACATAGACCACCAGCATGCATGATCCTAAAAAGCCAAACCAGCATTTACATCCAAAGTAATGAGGGCCTTTATCACCAGTGAGTGAGTGAGTGAACCACAGAGAGCAATAAGTGAGGAAACCAGGATGCAGTCCTGAGCAACCTGGTCTAGTGGAAGGTGTCCCTGCCCAAGGCAGTGGGATTGGAAGAAGATTATCTTTAAGGTCCCTTTCAACCCAAGTTATTCTACAATTCTATATTACTCTGAGCTGGCTAAAAGCCACCCAAGATGTCCTGAACCTGAATAAGCACTCTTTAGCTAGAGCTAGAGCAGGTTGCCCTGTTTTCATCCCATATGCATGTCTAGGGACAGTCCTGAAAAATTTCAATGCAATTACAGTTTTAAATGTACCCTAGAGAGTACTAGATTGCAGTGATACTAACAAACAACTCACCAAGCTCTGAAATCCTTTAAAACCTTGTGGGATTTGTGGACACAACAAAATTGCTTGCCTTTGAGCATCTCAGGCAGGCAGGCAGGCAAACATGAAGCCACTATCAAAAATGCCAAATCAAATTTAAACACTACTGGAAACTTCATAAAAGTCAGTGAGGAAATCCTTCTTCTGTTTATTATTAATGGTTGCAAGATAACCTTTATTTATAGTGCCTTGGGGACTTATTCAATAGGATGTAGTGATACTGATGAGAAGGATTATTTATTGTTTACACACTTGCTTAAAGATGAAGGCACTGCATAAATACTCTGGGAAGTATAATTCCATGAAAAAGCTCTTCGTAATGCATCAAAATACTTCCTGCATCAAAGTTATTCTGGACTCACTCTTTGCATCACAAGCTACATTTGCAATGCTCAGAAGGCCTGACTGTATCCTTTATCTCACAGTAGCTGATATGCAGTCAATGTAAGAAAATCATAGTTTCGATCTGGTTTTCATGCAGTGCCAATAATCTGCAAGGCATATTGACATCTTTTGAAGAACCAAGGAAGCAGTGGGCTTGTTGACAGAGTTTAGAAAAGAAAGTTTCAGAAAGTACATTAATGGACCGTAGAACTTGCATTCAGAAGTGATAAAATGGTATGATAACAAATATATGAGCAACAAAAACCTCCCCATTTTGTGTAAGCACATTATAATAAACCATGTTATTACTAGGTTGTGCATAAGCTCAGAATTGTCTTAAGTAATGAAAGACACACTTGTGTCCATAATTTCCAAAACAAATATAAAAAGAAACTTTATGCACCCAAGAGGCAGGTCAGACAACACAGAACACAGTGCAAAACCTCTGGTTATCACCTTCAACTCTTACTCTTTCACTATTTTCACTGGTACCCCAAGCAAATACATTGATCACAGGATAGTTTCCACCACTTCTGTTCTCACTTTACACCAAGACTACCAACAATAGTGATTTAGTGATCAGTTAGACATGTGAGCTACTCATATGACCTATAACAGAGCAATTCATGCCAGAAACCACTCACACAAGGACCTGCTATTTGCCCCATGAGCCCTTTTGTCTTGTGTTCTGTGAATAAGGCTTCTATGAAAATTTGGCTTATTCAATTCTTTTACACCTACTGAATATGAATATTTATATATTTGAAGCCTATTATACCAAACACAACTGAAATCATTCTCTATCACGCTTCTTTTTTCTCTAAGCTGCAGGTTCTAAGGTCCAAATTTTGCCAGAGGTAATGTGCAGTCTAAGCTAGTTTTCAATGAATCAGTAGCCTCTACTCCATAGAGCATCTCTAGGGCTTGATTTTAAACACCTATGACTGGGTGAAATAAATCTGTCTCAGGAGGCCCCCATTCCTCTGTGTCCACTGCAGAATTGGCTGCTGAATCCAGGCACCTGACCTCTGGTGTCCAGCATCAGGAAAACTGAGCGCCATCATCTCTGGGGTTAACTGAGTTGCTGTGGACCTTAAAGATCATCTAGTCCCAACCCCACTGCCATGTGCAGGGACAGCTCCCAGTCAAACAGGTTGTTCAAGGCTTTATCCAACCTGGCTTTGAACACCACCAGGGTTGGGGCATCTACAACCTCCCTGGGTTCAGCGAGGTTGAGACCTGTTCCAGTGTCTAACCACACCTCACAGTGAAAAATCTATATCTTTTTTTAAGGGAGGACTGGGACAAAAAATGTCTTTATCTTGTGGGAGTCATGGGAACAGAACAAACAGCCTTTTTGGCTTTTCCTGCAGAAAGCAATCCTCAGTGATATAACTCCTCAGAAATTTTTTGTATGCTGAAAAAGATTTTCTGTTAAACTTTTCTGGGCAAATCCATCTGGGGTGTATTAAGACAAATCTAGTTATACTGATCTATTACTTCTGTCTGAGCGCTTAGTTTTCTTCAATTTAAAAACAACATAAGGGAGTAGGAAAATCTTTAAGCAATGAGACATGACATACTCTACCATGCTGTACTGTTGATTAATGTGTATCCCAGGTGGATGGGGAGTAAGATAAGTGCCTACACCATATGTGGTGAGTGCATTAATCAATATTAACGTGTATTAACAGGTACAGAGAGAGGGTACTGAAGAAGAGCGGGTTTTGGAGCACAATCCTGCTATGATGGCAATGGGGGATTGAATTTTGTTGACATGAGGAGTCAGCCCGACCTCCGAGGCTGTGACCTTAGAAAAGCACATGCATTTGATGGACCCCACACCACAGGATGTTGCAGAAGCTGAAAGCTTACATGGATCCAAAGAGAGGCAGGGAAAATTCACTGATCAGAAATATTTTCAGGCTGTAAATTCAAAGAACTATCTCCAGGTCAGGAAGTCTTTGCAATGAGACTGCAAATGTTTGGAAGCAGGAAGAGTACCTAAGGAAGTATCACATATTGTGCACCCTGTTTCTATCCTCTTTCATAGATACCCCCTTTTGATGGCCATCATGGACAGGGCAGAGAGCTAGAAAGCCATGTGGTACCACCCCATTCATTGCCCTTATAGTCTAGTGGTTTATGTCCTAAATTTGCAGCATACAATGAGTCCCCATTAAACTCTGTGCAAGCTGTTCAACATTCGTAGTGTAGCAGTATATGCAGCTGCATGGATACCTCCGTTGATCCACTGAACAGTATCGAGACTTAGGTAACTGCCTCACTGCAAACTCTGGCAGGAATTCAGCATGATCTTCTACCACAGAGACCTGATACCACCAAACACATACTGCCAGTGATGCAGCATCTTCCTTGGCAAAGCTCTGGTGAGGCGTGGAGGTAGAACACCAGCAAAGAGACACAAGTGAGTGCAGTACAGGGCACTTCAGGAACCCCCAGCACCACTGCTCCAGACACAGAAGAGGACTGGGATTTTCAGGAATGAGGCAGCAGCTCTTGACCTCCACTGAGTTAAGAAACATCCCCATTTTCCACCCTGCCAGAAAGAGACCTTATAACACAACTGCCATGTTAGGGAAACCAAAGAAACAACAATGACATATTGCTTACTGGAGCATATTAACATGCCCCACAGCAGTCTCATTATGACTATTAAACTTTTACCCAAGATACTGAAATAAACATATTTTTTATTTATGGCCTCCTCTCTAGACTCTCTGTTACTTCCAGCCCTTCCTACTAGCAAAGGAACCAGAGTGGTTCAACAGCCCAACAGCCAAACAATGCTGTTAACAGCCTACTTTCAAATTAAATTAAGCTTCTCTAATGCTTCTAATTTAATGTATTAATGCACATGACAAAAGCAAAGATTTTGGGTTGGCTTTTGTCTGATTCATGTAGTCCTGTGTTTCAAAATCTTTTCTGAAAGGCCGAGGTGGCTTTTAAATTACAATTTCAACTGATAAGTGAACCAACATATTTGAATGTTGATCCTTTTCTGGCACTATAATTTTGAATTTAAAGAGCTTTCTATTTGAAAGGTGAAGAACTCTGAGAACTGCACATGGCAGTAAAACATATCAACTATGTTTCATCCTTTGTCTCCATTCTAGACAATATGAGGGAGCATCTGTAGCTTACATCAGGCTATTAGGATCTGGCCCTCTGTTGATCAATAAAGACCTCACGGCTTTACACTTCAGTTCCAAGCCTTAACTACTCAGTAGACAGCCTGTAATTTCAGCAAGGGAAGAGAGCGCCTGCAGGTGTTGAATTAATGCACCATGAAAGCAGAACTCTGCTGTGTTGCAATGGAGTTAAAATCAGGCTTCTCTGCTATTGCTGGCAGTATTCAGCTCCCAGTATATTTCTGACTTTGGATACATACGCTACCCCATAATTTTGTCACATCTTGAAAATAGAGAAGAGAGAAAAATCCATTTAGAGTCTTGCAGCCATAGGTCGGATTTACCATTTGCTAACAGACTATTTTGTTGTGAAAGGAGCCTGCTTCTCAGTCCTACCCCAGAAAGTTTCTTTCATCTCAGTGCACCTCTCAGAAAGGAACTCAATTTAAAAAACCCTCACTGATTTCTTAGGAAAATAATGTAAATTATGATGTTAACCAAAAAAGTATCCTCAGTAAAAGTCAAACTTTGGGAAAAAATGTATTTTGAAAGAAAAATGTTTTAATTATAATTCTTCTTAATTTTAAAATCAGCGCTGAAAGATTGTACTGAGTATTTTCAGTGCTACTGATCCCACTGACTTTGGATGAGAAAATTGATACAGGCAGTGAAGAAAAGCCATCATCAATGCAGCTGTTTTTTAAGCAGACACCTGCTCAGCTATGCCTCTGTGGGTCACATCTAGTTGCCATTCCGTATGTGTGACATTTCTGAGGCCAGATTGCAGCTTCATCTCCCAGTACCTCAGTAAAGCTGAGAAAATTTAGATGTCTTACTAAGGCCATGTTGACACCTGTCTCTGCTCCTAACCTGTGCCACTGAGTCACCCCATGGGGACAAAGAGAAAAACCTTCAGTACTGAGGTGGAGATGAAGATGTCTGCTCAGTATTTTGAGTACAGCTGCTCTGTTCCCTGGAGCAAGATTGCAAGTCCTGGCTAGAGATAGTCATCAAGGTGAGGTGATGTAGGCAGCTGCCTCAGGCAGAAGGCTGCCAGGTGGAAATCAGCCTTTGCTGTGACTACAGCTGGAAACATGAAGGGCAGCAGCTACTTCTGGGTGAGGGAATGGGGAGCCTTATTCAAGAAACAGCTACCTCTCAGCAATGATAAATCAGGCTCCCCAAGGCTCTCCCTCTGTTTTCTCCACCTTAGTTTTACCTCTCTCCTTGCTAAGAAATCTCAGGTGCAAGGAGACACTCTCCCCAGGTAACTGCTACAGATTTTGGTGTCCTAGTGAGTGATACAGCTTATGCTACCTGTGACCTTCCGCAAAGCCAGGCCAGGCCAAATGTTCTTGTTAACAAATCTACTCATTGTGTCAGTCTCCTAATATGCACTGGAGTTCACAACCTTTTAAGCCAGAACAGTGCAGGTTGGAAGGGGTTTCCCAAGGTCACCTGGTCCAACATCCCACTTGAAGCAGGGCCACCACAAGCACTAGATCAGCTTTGCCCATCTAGGGCAAATATCAACAGCAGAGATCACACAACATTTCTAAGCAACGTGCTCCAGTGTGGCCCTTACGGCAAAAGCTTTTTCCTAATGGTAAACCTGAATGCACCCTCTCACTGCTGCCCCTGGTTGTATGACCTGGCACCACTGTCAAGCACTGCAGATGTATCATCTTTGTGACTGGCCTCCAACCAATCTACCTTGTTCTAGGTACAACCTCACCAGCATGGACTGGGGAAGAGTTATTTTCCTTAGTCTGCCGACCACACTCCTCCCAATATACTCTGCATGATGTGCCTCCTTTTCAGTGAGGCCACATTGTCACCTCCCATTCATTTTGGTATCCACCCGGTCCTTTTCAGCAGTTACCACTTGGACAGTCAGCTCTCAGTATTATTGGTGAGCTTATTTTAAGCAGAGGAGCAGATCAGGAATAAAAATATGCAAAACACATCCCTAGGAGTTCAAAAATAAGATGTTCCGTTCCCATTATCCACTTGTTCCCCCTTCTGTACTCACA
>WEIT01036996.1:11410-28070 GCA_013389985.1 Dryoscopus gambensis | reverse complement strand
CTCCAAGATGTCTCGACAATGCGAGCCAAATATCGTAAACTGTAAAGATAATGATTTGTGCCCCAGAGGTACTTTGCTGATTTGAACTAAAATGCTAATGCAGAGATACCTGAGTTTCTTCTTTGTGCAATTCCTGACCCTAATCCTTGTCTCTCAATAGCAAGAAAAATACAATCATTTAGATTGGAAAATACATTAAGATCACCGAGTCCAACCTTTAACCCATCACTGCCAAGTCCACCACTAAACGATATCCCTAAGTGCCACATCTACACATCTTTTAAATACTTTCAGGGATGGTGACTCCACCACAGGGCAGCCTGTTAAGGGAAAGGAGGAAAGCAGGTATTGCATGAAAAAATACTTCTGTTAAAAGACAGGCATTCTGACTGAAAATATCTCATTTCTATCAGTGTGTGTTTCATTTTACTTTACCCAGCCTGAGTTTGGTTTGTGCTCAATTACTCATTTTGCATCATTCAAACAGAAACAAAACAGATAAGAATGTTAAATATAATTATATAAAATGCCTTACTCTGAGACCCAGAGAATCACTGTGATTACAAGAAAATTTCAGATGTTCAACACCATTTTCTTTATCTCATGCCTTCAGTTCAAGAACCATTATTGTTTCCTTCTCTACCTCACATCTCTCATTGCCCCTTTTTTGCAACATGTGTTAGTGCAAACTTACATCCTTCCTGAAGCATTTGAAGGTTGCTCAGTTTATTTACATCCAGTAGTACATTAATAGTTTCCACTGTGCAATATAAGGTCTTGGCTAATCCTTGGACACTAATTTAATTGAATAGGATAGTTACAACTCTCTGACATTGTTAAAGTTAATGATCTGATGCTTTACAAGACAAGAGACATTTCAAATCAAATTGATTGTATTAATAGTTTTATTGAGCAATATTAGCAGAAGTGTGTTGTTCCACAGTGTCCTCAAGCAATGCCTTTATTGGCACATTAATGCTGACAGAATGTCAAAATCCATCGTAAGAGATATTTTTTTACTTCTATAAAATACAATTATGGAGAGCCTAAAATTCTACATTAGAAACTGATAACCATCCCACTCTTCTTGAAAGCCCTGTCTTCTGTGGGAATGTGTAGATAACTGCTGCATGTGAATCACCCCACTTTATTGACAGATTCTCTGTGTTTCCAGCTGTCCGTGCTAGAGAAGAGGAATATCTGGTGGAAATGGATGAATGAAATTGTTTCTGAGGTACTGAAGTATCTGGGAGCCCATTTGATATTCAGAAGAGGGGAAGGTAGCCAGAATTTTGAAAAATAAGACTTTTTCTAAGCAATGATATTAGAGCATTTCAAGTCTATGTGATGAGTGTTGAAAAAAAACTGGTGAGGAAGGCAAGAGGGAAGACAGCTGGGAAGAGCAGGTGTACTATACTTGAGAGAGTCAAAATAGGTCAGTTTCACAGTCATGATTTCAAGCTGTTGAGAAGCAACTCACATCTTACTTACTAGCTCAGTCTACTGGACCTAAAAGAATTTATTCAAGCCAAAGGTTTTCTCAGCTACAGGAATGCTGCACTGGCCCTCATGCTTATGATCAAAGGATCCGTTTCTCACACAGATGACAGCCCAAATTCCAAAATAAACTTTTCTTCTCGCTGTGGCCATGTCATTTACATCAAGGTGAATGTCAAGTATCATTGAAAAATTGCAGAATGCTAAATTTTAAAATTTTCTCCATGTCAGATTGCCAAGTATCCAACCTGTGTTTCCAACTCGTATATACAGACACCCTCTCTGAAGCTGCATATTTATAGAAACAGCTATGATTAATCAACTAATGCCATATAACTTGCAGCAGGTGCAATAGGGTTATCTGGCACCGTTTAAGGTGTATTGATGAAGAGAGAGTATCTTCTGCTACATATACTTTAAGCATCCAAACGGAAGGCAGAAGAGAGTACAGTTCAACAAAATCTTTCATCTCCATCTGCCCTTAGCATTGGGTGTATTTGCCTAACATGACACATCCAGGGAAGAAAACTGAGGTCATGAGGTCTGATGTAATAAAATGAGGTATGATGTAATAAAATAATGAATTCTGCCTGCAAAGTTCTTTATCAGACCACCACTCAGAAAATTCTACCTCAGATGCTGTGACTGTTTTTCTCTACTGATGGCCTTAGTTTATCTCTACTGATAGGAAGCTGAATTGCACATCACTCCCTCAGTGTGAGACACCATAGCAGTCACAAGTCTTATACTAGGCAAATACACCAAGCAGTCTGATTGCCACAGAATCATAGAATCATAGAATGGCTCGGGTTGGAAGGGACCTTAAACTTCATCTATGTCCAATCTCCTTGCCATGGGCAGGGACACTTTCCACTTGACCAGGCTGCTCCAACCTGGCCTTAAACACTTCAGGGATGGGGCATCCACAAACCTGGGCAACTTATTCCAGTGTCTCACCACCCTCACAATAAAGAATTTCTTCCTAATATCTAATCTACATTTACCCTACCACTCCAAAGAGATATTTTGGATGAGCTTTGAAGCTTGTAGCAGTGGTCAAAACTGTGGCTTGAAAGGGCTTGTAGTTTTCAGCTTGTCATCTTTTATAGCGTTTTCAAATAAAAGTGCCAGGCAGTCTGTGGGATGTGGGTGAGCGTGCCCATAACCCACTGAAGCAAAAGGCTTACCTTGGAGGAGTAAGACTCTATCAAATCATCTGAGCAGCCTTTAGTTACATAGAGTTTTGGCACCCTGCTAGATCAACAAATAGAAAAGGCAATAAAGACCATCCCAGCTAATAGGGTAAAGAAGCCTACATGGCAAACACTTCTGCCATTTCTTCTGTGTTCTGCTGCTTTCTCCCCAGGTACAAATGATTTCCTGTGCCTACAATTTTCAAAAGAGAGCCTTGGAAACTGTGTATGATGCAGCAAAGTTTGACAGCAACCCATCAAGGTGGGCAGCTGAAAAAGGAGGCAGCAGCAATCAGGGGAGAACTGCAGACAATTGTTCCACAGCTGAATTGTAAGCCTGTGCTTGTGAACTAAAAAATCTATCTCAGATAATTGACATTTATTTGATTGAAACAGCAGGGTGCCCTCCATCAGAATGGGAGGAGACCATATGGAACAACAGTATGAGTGGAGATAATGTTTGTCTGCTGAGTGTGCCAATGTGTTTAGAGATTATTCATCGGGCTCTTGGGATTCCAGTATGGTAATGTTTCAGCTAAATTAGAATCAGATTAATTGCTCTAATCTAATGGAAAGACAATGTTTATCAAATTATTGCTCCTTCACCACATGATATTGTGGTGTCATTACTCTTTGAGTTTAAAAAAAAAGAATAAAAAGGTTGTCTTGTATCACATCTGCTCATGAGCTCCTTAACAATGCTAATTTCTGCACAAGAGAGGTAGTGCAGTTTATAACTCTATGAAGAAATTAATGAATTAGAGTGAAAGTTTGGTAGAAGACAAATTCTCCATACTGTGGGTAGACCTGAAACTACATTAATTGGAATGACTTTGCCTTGTTTTGGACTTGGAGTTTTTTTGGAGAGACTTTATTTTTGCTCCAATTTTGATACTTTTTTGCCTGTTTTAAATTTTATTTTAGTGGAATAAGCTTGGTTCTTTCATAGTAAGTAGCACTAAAACTGAAACATATAGTAAAAAAATCGATGTTTTCTTCATTTTATTTCATCTTCTTTAATTTAAATTGCATCTGAAAATTGCAATGAAATGACTAAAACACTGAGCATGACGATAAGATGCCTAAAATTCGTCAAATATACGTGCCATTGTTTAACGCTTATGGTCATTTCAGATGACCTGTCAAATGCCAGCCCAGAGGGGATGCAGAGCTCTTCAGCTACTTTAAAATGCAATGGAAATCTGCAGTTCTGGTAGCACTGCACTGCAAGTGCTGAGTACCTCAGAAAGTCAGATATTCCTTTAATCTTTCCACAGCTTGAAAGGTGCAATAGCCTCCAACGAAGTCTTTTAAAAGCTCATTCCAGGTTTTTTACCCTTGGCATTTTAGAACACTTTCAGTATATGTTACACATGCTAAAATACAACATTAAAATATTAGCCCTTTTAAAACTTTATCTAGTAGGCACAATCCTCAAAAAGGGTAGAAGCATGACCTCGTCTCAAAAGTGCTAATAAACCCACCAGGAATACCCCTCCAATCTGATTTTCCACTGTGTTGCCCTGACTTGATGCCATTGAAAAGTGCTAGGACTTTTTCACAGGACTTTGTGTATCAAACCAGAACAACAGAAGACAGTCAGGCACTTTGTCTCAGCTTAATTTATAATGGTGACACTGTGTTTGTGAAGCATTCAGGCTACGTGCTTAAGAGAGCACTGAACAAATATTTTCTAGGCTTCTATAGTAACTAATAGTTTTTCCTGCCTTAAAAGGGTCATATATCCTCCAAGATACATTTCACTGAAATTCTATTTAATAAAAGTGAATACCTTTGTTAGTCAAGTGTTCATAATGCCTGTTAAAACACATAGTTTATAAAAGTGGGCTAAACACAACCACAAAATGATTGAACACTGAGCAGAAAGCACTGCTTACACATTCTGTCCCAGTAGCTTTCTCTCCCAGGTGCAATTTGGCACAAAGATGCCAAGTTTTTAAGGCCAGGACCTGTGCTGGCAGGATATTTATTGTGCTAATATTTTAGGATTCAGTGTTTTCATAACCCACTTCCCTCCACATGCATTTTTCTCAGACATATACAGCTAAGTTTTCTAGCCTTCTGGAGAGACAAACTCTCCTTCAATCTTTTTTATTTGTGAGACATTAGAAGTTCATGGCAACTCTCCCACATAAAGCTTCAAGTTTTAAGCCTTACTTTGTAAAACATAGATCAAAGGTGTAGTGACATGAGCAGTGTAAATTGGGCTGCATAAACGAAATGCCCTCTGAAGCCATGATGACAAAGCCCTAGGTACTTGCTCTTTTCCAAGTTTCAATACAAAGCTGTTGTTAAACCTTTTTTGGCTAACTGGTTTTTTAGATATCTGTTGGAAACTAACAGACCATCTGCCCTCTTTCCCAGAGTCTTCCCACTACTTTTGAAGTGAGTAAAGCTCCAGAAAGAGCCATGGTGGATAGCAGACAGACACTTACTCTGTCATCACTTGGTGCTTGGATCTTACTTCATACCTTTTGTTCCGAGATCTCCAGCAATAGCTTCCCCGTTGTTTGCCCTGCCGTAGGAGCTGTGAACCACCAGCCCAGGCACTCCCCGCTGGGCTCCTGAGCTCTGTACAGCACAAAGATCCACAGTCACGTCGTGCTGGGCATGGAAACACACTTCTCACAGATACATATAACTTAAGGATGATGCAGCTTGCTGAGGAATACTGTGACTCACTGAATAACCCACATCATAAAAACACTATTCAGGAAAAATATACTAGTTTAGTCTGGATCCATAAGCTTTGGAATACAGATGGCTAATCTAAATGCTTAATTTAAATAAATGATTTATTCATGATCTTTAAATTATCCACTACCATTATTTGGAAATGATTTAAAGTAGCTGTAGTCCCACATAGGAGAAATGGTAACATGCTGTCGGAGAACCTTTGTTGGTAAAATATATGGATTTATCTGTTTTGAAGCAAAAAAATGTTGTGCACATAGGACACTCCATGTGGTAATGAATTAGAAGATTTGCAAACCAGCAGCAGGGGATAGTGTTTCTGAAGAAAAGTCCTTTACTAGAATCGGCAGGGTACTTCAAAATTGCTATTATTACTATCTATTAAAAATCTCAGTGTTAAAAATGCATAGAATGCTCTACAAAAAGATTAATGTTATGGTTTAGTCCTTGCTCCAAAGAATTTAAAACAAAGTTCTGCCTCTGGAGACATTGTTGCCATACTCACAGAAGCCTGAAGGACCCAACAAAGTCGAAGTTGCAGCCTATGATAAAGAGCATGGCTGGGCATTGATTTAATACAAGCAAAACAAGAAAAAAAAATGTAAGAAAAGCAGGATATTCAGATCTGAGAATTTTGACCGTGACTCCTCTTATGGTCTGGTTTAATTGCACTGTATGAAATCCTGCTCTCATTGGGAGTCAGGATTTTATCATCTATTTAAATGCAAATTCAATTGACTTCAAGGAAGTTTCCCCAATTTAGTTTGTGTTCATGTGTATATATATACATATACATATACATATATATATACACACATTTGAAACAAACTATATAAGTAAATTTTCGAAAATAGAACTCTTTGCAATTTGATCTTGGCAGTACAGTTTTTCTGCACCCAATCTTTGTCCAAACTGGTATGCACTAAGAAATTACACAACTTATACCTCTTTGGTTTATGTACTCAAGCAACAAGAGAGAAGGAAGATTCTCAGATAATTAATTTTGATTACAGTTTTATTCCAGTTTGTCCTTCATACATGCTTACAAAATTCATAAAAATATGTGGTCTTCTCTATAGAAGTCAGAGGTAGCTTTAGACCTAGGAACAGCTGCAGTGAGAGGAGCATAAGGACTTCCACCCTACTTACCTTCCTGTAGTATTTCTTCATTGCTTTGGAGCTGTACCAGCAGAGAAGCCTGTGCTGGCGTGACTTGCTAAATATCTCACAACTTCAGTATTCAACCATGGCATCTGCAGGGCCATCACAAATTGTTGCAGCAATATGTATGAAGATGTACATTTTCAATTACATATAACTTTTTGAATCTCTGACACAGATATGTAAGGTACTAAGGGAACAGTTTATATATATGCTATACAGGCAGCAGAGTACTTTCACAGCACAAGGGCAACTTTTTACTGTTCAATAACTCAATTTTTATCTAATTATCACAAATTATAACACAATTTCGGAGCCAACAATGTTGTAACTGATTTTCTGCTTGAGCTGTACAAACACTAAAAACACCTGAAACTGGCAAGCTCATATGTGTAATTGAAAAAAACCCCAGTTTCTGGTAAACAAAATGTGCCAAGGTTTTTCGTCTGGAGCAAATTATTACAGATGTTAATAAAACCTATTTAAATAGCTTTCCTAATACATGAGAAACTGCTGAAATAGCTCTGGATGTGGCTCTTTAGTTTTGTTTTACGGGAGCAGCCTAGTAACTGTAGTAGAAATAAAGGGACCATAGAATTCAGTATTTCAGGACTGGTGGTTCCTGTAAAAGGATAAACATTGCTGTTTGTCACAGTTGCACTTTGAAAGACTGACTTTTACTTCTCATTTATGTCTCAAAAAAACCCCAAAAACCAAAAAACTAAAAGGAGCCCACAACAATTCTTCAATTGATTTGCCCTTTGTCACTGTCACAGATATGTTTTCCCTATTTTGACAGGTAGTTGTAATTTTATTAGCAGCCCATCGACTGCCCCATGAAATTGATCTGTGTTGGTCTAGCTGGGTCTTCTTAAACTAGGTGATTTATTGTTTTTGCCTGCTAAAAAAAATTTAAAAGAAGAATAAGAAAAAAAAGAAGAAGGTCTTTTGCCTCCATGGTGAATAAAGTACCTAAACAGTGTCTGAAAATGAATAATTTCTAGCTTGGCTTCTGGCTGTCCCAGTGGCAGACGAGCTGTGACCTCTTGCCAGCAGCTTTGCTGAGATGCCTCCTGATGCTGGCACGTATAAATGATTGTCAATTTCCCTTATTAATTTACCTGACTGCCTCATGTATAAACTAGATCTCATTCACCCTAAATGTCCTCAGCATCAATCTATCGTGTTTACCTAATTTTGTGATTTCTCACTGGGTTACCCAACTCCCTGACACTGGAGAACCGCTTGAAACCCATTAAATGCCTATTCACTGCTGCAGACAGAAAACTGGGGCACACAGGTGCATTTACCATTGTTGTCATTCTAGTTTAGGTCAGAGAAAGAGGTTAGAATCATACTCGTCTTATGCATTGACATCTGACCCACAATTTACCAGGGTGTAAAATGATGTCCTGGAACTTTACATTATGTCCTGATATCTGCTGATTGCACTAGTTCTCTCCTCTGGATCAGAAAAATAAATTCTTTTTCTACTGGCCAAAAAGCAAATTTATGTTGTTTCAGATTGTTGTGTGGAGCTTTTCCAGTATCTGAAAACATGAATTTTTGACTGTGGATACAAAGAGATGAAGAATACTTTAATGTACTTGGTTATCTTAACCAAAAGTCAGTTTCTAGCTGCTCTTTCTAATAGGCTGTGTAATCAAAGCAGAGATTTAAAGAAGGAGAAATACATTTTTCCAAATTTAGTACCCATCCTTTTTACATAATGACAGTCATTCATTTTTTCACCAAGCATGTGCAATTTGTTAACGAATCCTGAACTATTTTTATCGTGTACTAGAAAGGGTTACAAAACTACAGAAACACTGTATTGTAGATGGTCATCAGGAAGAAAGCTGACCCACCCAAAATGTTGCAGTAGTGAGTTCTTTTTCTCCCAGCGTTTCTTCCTTCTGACTCAATTTAAGATCCATAATGGATCTAAGAGAGTACCTCAATGCTGACTCAAAAGGCCCAAGAGGTAAAAAAAAGTAACCCAGCAGTTGTGTGACTTTAAAAAAGGAGAAAAATGCCTAGAAGAAAGTACACAAGTATGCACTGAAGATAAAGGAAGAAAATTCAGTAATAACCTCTTGAAACAGAGCAAAATAACACTGCTGGAGGTAGCTATTAAAGTTGATACACTATACTTAGTAAAGCAAGAATATACCAAATAAAAGACTGAGATGAGTAGGGAAAGAAGGAGCTGTCTTGCAACACCTACATCAGAAAAAGGATCTAGGACATCTGGGCTTTATTTAGTCCTTTCAAATATTAAAGCCTAAAGAAAAAGATAGACCACTGCTTAAGACAACACTTTTTAGAAAGATACTGGCAGAACTAATTTGAACAAACTAACAGAAATTTCTCAGGTAAGATTCCAATAAAACATCTCAGAACACAGGGACTGCAGTACTTGTAGATAAAAGAAACATTATTACTGAAAAAGCACAGCTTGAAAACCAACACTAGGCCAAAAGGAGTGCATTCAGGGCAGGTTTTGGACAGGACCACATGTTCAACTTTCGTTCCACAAACACAAAGCTCCCTGCTGGCAAGACACCCCCAAAGACCTCAAACTGGATGGTAAAGCAACCCCCTGAATAAAGATGACAATGAGATCTAGACCAGATGACTTCCCACTTTTCTGGTCTATTCATTCCCACCATAGTTCTTTTCTCTGTGGGTGTGGCCCAAGCTATGATTTTGTCAAAAGACAGGAGGGCATTTCCCACCAGGACTTGGGGCTGGGGTAAGGGTCCTCAAAAAGTCTTCAAACTCGTACTTATTTTAAAACTAAGCACTGACCTTCTCCCTTGAATTTTATATTGCCAGATGTAACAGTAATTTTGTTACAGAATATGTTGACTGACAGAGAACAGCCAGTGAGGCGTTCTGGATGAAACTGAATCGGGTTACTCATTATCACAGAAGATGTCCGTTTGAGAACCTATGGAATCCAATATCACTTGCAGAAGAAACCTTTTGTAATACCAATAAATGTTAACCATACGTGGGAGTCTCCACAGAAAACAAGGATTTGCCAGCCCTGGCAGTAGCCCAGTACGGCATTTGACACTGACTTCAGCTGAGTATAAATATAGAATAGTGTATAAAGGACATTGGCATCTCACAGCAAGGAGACTCTAAGTTGAATTTAGTTACAGAAAAAACAGGTTCAAAGGGAGACTGTGTTGCACAAAAAATTCTTCTTCCTTCCTCCTCTTTTCCCAAAGGATGAGACCATAAAGCAAACCTGGGTTTTTCCTTGTCTTGGAGGTGTATGTAAGGATGTTAGACAGGAGAAATGTAGTGAAGAAAACACAAATGTGAAGATACCAGCAGAGGTTTTCAGCACAAGGGGTGGAAGAAAATTTTAAAGTGTCAACTTTACAGAACCAAAAGAGGCAGCAGGTTCAAAATTAGTAAAAGGGCAGGTGACAACAACAGCAAACTCTACCGATACTTAAGGTATCTTTGCCACAAGAGGTAGTCATCATATATCCCTGAACAACAGGCTCCTCTTATAATGGTGAAGTTTAAAGAGCAATTCTAACTAACTTGTGTATCTGACTTTCACTTACATTTTCTGCACCAAAAGTGGGATTCATCTCATACTTAGGTCTACATAGCAGACATGAGTATGTCTGAATTTATCAGAGGAGTTCAGAAAGCAACTTGTTTGGCCGGCGTTTGGTCAGGTGAATGAACTCCTCTGATGATCTTGGTTAGATCAGCAGTGACCACAGCAGCAAACTTGACACCTACTCAGCTGTGGATATTCCCACCTAAAATCAGACAAAATCAGTCAAGAAGTTCTCTGAAAGAAAGTGCCGAAGCTCATTGAGTAGTGGAGACATGTCCTCTTAAGGGATTTTAGACTTAATTTAAAAGTCCTAGAGAAAAAAACTTGTTAGGACTGGTAAGGAAACAATGCAGAAAGTGATTAATGGGGAGCTATAATCACAATGTGCTTGGTTTGTTTTGCAACACAGAACAAATCCTCGAGTTAGAACTGCAGTAAGCCTCATCCAGCTTTTGAAGGGAATACAGTCTGTTTGTCTTCACTGAACTGAATCCTTAACATACAACAGCTAATTAAAGACTCCAAAAGTCTGTAAATACTTTGACAAATATTGATATATAAGCCTGAGATCCTCACTTGGCTAGTTGGCTAATTCCTGTCTCATTTACTTCAGTGATGCTGCAAATGACTGTGGTGATTTCATCATCTGAACCTCCTAATAAAACAGCTACTCCAAGATGTATAATGAGGATCTTCCTGATAGAAAAACTGAAGAAATAACTTTTGATAAAAAAGGAAAAATGGAATCACTCACTGTACATGCCTACTGTTGCAAGATATCTAGAAAGAATATTTTCCAAAACCCTTTTCATTAAAATGAACAATAAAACAAATTATCTAATTCAGAGCTGACTCATAGCAGAGAAATATTATCAAGAACTGGACTCTGCCAGAGTCAAACTATTTACTCCACTTAGACCAATCTGGCCTAAAATACTTAAAACATGGTTAGTTGGCTGCTTACAGTCTGAGGCCTCACATTATCGTGTAAGATTTACATCCTGAGGAATATTTTTTCCTATCTCTTTTCCTAATTCACAGTGCCACTGGCAGCAAATATCTATATACCACTTTTTCAAAAAGTTTAAAGTCTACCTATGGTATCAGTTTTTATTATTTTCCTACCCACCTGATGATAGACCCACCCAAAGATTATAAATATAACACAAGCCAGCAAGCAAAGGTACCTGGTTAAGATGCGTACAATATACCCTGTGTGGCAAGTAAACATTTTCTTTTTAATTATATTATTACCTGGGTTTATGTTACTAAATTGCTACACAATTTCATATATAATTGATTTTCCAAGAAAAGTGTTACTGAAGTGATTCTGTAGTTCAAAACAGCATGAACCTAATAATATACAAACAATTTCTATCTCACAACCTATAGTGCTGCATGGTATTTGTATGCTAAAAAAAAATCCTTCATATTAACAGTAATTTTGAATGTAACATAAAAACTCATTGACTTTTTTTCTCTTGATTTGTTAAGAAGAATACTCCCTTTATTTGTTAAGAAGAACAGTGCCTCCTGTGAGGATATCTTTTGTAGGTGCTTTTGCAGATTATGAAAATAGTTGTGAGGAAATATTTGGATAAAGGAAGACAAAGCTCCAGGTAGCAATAGGTTTCATACTGAGTTCATAAATGCAATTAGGGATCAGAAGGATGAACAATTACTTCAGGGGAGTTTTGATACCAGAATGCAATATCAGATGATTAGAAAACTGGAAAAATGTAATCTTTTTCCTATCGCAGACGCACCCAGCAGCCTCAGCACAAGTGAGAAAACCACTGTGCTATAGCAATGGATATTGCGTGCCCTGAAGTGTTCATAGGCTCAGTAATCAAATATGAGCCTAAAGGAATACCTGTCAGATCTCGAGAAACTAAAAAGCTACATTACCCCAGCACGATCCAAGGAGTACTGTGAAGAGTTAAAATGAAAGAGATTGAGGGATATCCTCCTTGGTCCAGAGAGTTTGGGATGGGTGAAAGCATTTTCCCCCGTGCAGGAGAAGGGCATGGATGCAGATGACACCACTACAGTTCTGATGAAAGGTAGATGCACTTCACAGCCACTTTTAATGAGGGAACTCGGAATGTACCAATGTTAATATCTTGCCAAACCAATTATAGCAATATCACAGGGTTTGTGTTACTAATTGCCAATATTTCTTGTCTAATTGATTCTCAGAGAGCAATATTGCCAGCAGCATTCCACCGCTGCTGTGAGATGCTGAGCAGCTGGGCACTACCAACTGCCTGAGTTCCTGCCACCTACAGAGGATGCTCAGCCTCCACCACACTATGAGGCATGGGATCGGCCCCTACTGTCCTTCTCAGCTGAAGCTTTTGTTTTTGAAGAAAAATTAAACTGAACTTAATAACTTAACCTCTGAGTTTGTCTCTTACAACTTGGAAAAAAAAAAGAATGGGATAATAAAACCTGCGCTGATTAGCTAAGCAATACTAACTCAGTTTTAGTTTCCATTATATGGCTAATAGTCTCTTCTGAACAGGTTTGATTCTTGTATCTGTTTGCATTAGAGTCAATTTGTGGTATGAGATTGCTATTATTTATTGAATGCTACACTCAGCTACAAAGTTAAAACTATGAAAACTTCTATGAATTTAATTACACTACTGTGAGACACAGTCTTGTATAGATGCTATAAATTAAGTTTAGCAAGTATGATTAGTGTGGTGAATGATTAAATGGAGGTACCAGATCCATGAAGTTTCTCAATCATTTCAGAAACTTTGTGGACAGTTGTTTTGACCTGTGTTGACCAGACTTTTTGAATGTGCTTATTTTATGCAGGTAAACATTCAAAATCAAGTCAACTTTACCTAAATATGTAAGGCTAACCTAAACCTGAATATATTCAAACTTGGAGGCAGGTTAGTATTCAGTATCACTGAGCAATGTGACTGTGTGCGGGTGACACTTTAATACATTTGACACTGCAGATTTTTTTTCATTACTAAAAATACTTAGTATTCCGAAAGGCAGAATGAATTTGATAGCAGCAAACAATAGCAACTTTTTCTATTTTGTCTAAACCCTTCTGCTCTAAGTGCTACAGACAATTTCTCTCTTCTTGTTCCAATAAGTAATTGACAGCTCTGCCCAATGTCCTTCTCTATCTCTTGATTTTTCCCTGGCCGCTAATAGCATACACCATTTTATCCAGCCTCAGTCTATTAACCAAATGCCTGACCTTGTGGGATGCTGAACACCTGCTGGAATACAGTCAGTGCTCGTAATTCTCATTGATTTCATTAAGAGAGAGAACTTGCTCTCTCCCAGGTCATTTAGGCTGACCTCACTCGTAAAGACAGAGCTCATGGTGGACTCCTGCTGTTCCAGAAAGTCAGACCAACATCAGAGGTAGCTGCTTCCAGAGCATCCAACTTGGAACTGATGCCAAACAACATTAATTGTCAGGAAATAGAAATTAGGGGCACAGATCCTCTTCACTCCTTACACAGTCATGGAGGGAAATGTCAAGAATTGCCCCACTGGGCCCTACCAGAAATCCATTTACCCCAGTATCATGCTTCTGACTTGCACAAGAAGAGAGACACAACTAAGGAAAACACACGAGCCAGGCTGTTTCTACTGCCTTTTCTTTACGTAGCCCCTGCACTGACAGCTCTTGCTGTAGGTGTGTCAGAAGGAATGTTCCCAACTCTGATACTGTCTTCTAGATCCAACAGTGAAGGGTTTGGTGAACAGCAGCAGTTCTGTCTTTATTTTATCTAGTACCCTGATGATTTCAGAAACCTCAGTCTTACCCCCCAGCCTTTTCCTCTCCAGCAGAAGTATCTCACATCTTCTAACCCCTCCTCAACAGGCAGCTGTCCTTGACTCTTAATTATTCTACTCACCCTCCTCTACATCACCCCTACCTCCTCTATGTCTTTCTTGTCATAGGGCAAAAAATACTTACAGTGGTTGAAAATGCTACAGGTTTTTCAGGAGGAATAGGCAGGGCAAGCAAGTGTTGCACACCAAAGGTATAAGAGCAAAATGGTGCATTCTGCTTATTCTGAGTGATGGAGGACCTGACCTGCAGAGCTTTATGTTTATATGCCAATGACCTGCAGCAGCCATGTATATCCAAGCCAGTCATCTCTACCTCCTTTTAGGAGTAGATGCCTTCGGGCATGAGTGACTTGATTTAAATTTTCATCTATTTTAAGATTAAATAAACAGTACCTTCTAGGTGCCTGCTCCTTCCTGCTGCCTGTAAAAGCATAAAAGCAGGTTACACAGCTAAGGCAGGTATAGATGCCTGGGTTATGGCTGTGTACTGTTGACCATTATAACCTCTTCCGGTGTGCCTCTGATTTCCACAGCCACTCCCTGCCTCCTTGCACTGAGATATGGAGAGAAGCAATTTCCCTGATGGAGTTCTGAAGCATCCTGCAGTGACTTTAACCTTGCTTCAACCCAGGCAGATGCTAGAGAAAAATGGGGAATGTTCATCTAGGCTACAGGTTTTCTGGGCAGGAGTGCCTTGGGCTAGGCTTGGTTAAAAGGCAGGGGTTTTGGACAACAAACAAAAAAACCCTGCATTTGAAGCATTAATTTTGCAGAGTGATGTGGATGAGAATATAAACTAGTGATAAAGGAATACTGAAATATGCTATAATGAAGGCTGCGACTAAGAACAATGAAAGGGGAAAATACAGATGAATAACATTTTCTTTTGCTTTGCCCTTTCCCAGAGAGTATGTTTTTTGTTTCAGGATTATGACTAGTTTATCATAAAGTGTGGAAAGTGCCAGAGAGAACAAAAGGTTGAGTGCTAACTGCTATACTACCTATTATTTCAGATCCCATTCATTATTGCAAGAGCAATTCTTCCTGCTCTTCCTTTAGTTTACATGAATAAATTTAGCACTACTCAAGAAAGCAATTTTGAGGGTTTGGTTTAAAAAGAAAAAGAAGGAAGAGTTAGTATATGAAAAGATAAAAAACTACCACTGCACTCCAGTCCAGCCTTGTTTAAGTATCCTTTAAGCTTGAACAGTGAACTAACCTCCAGCAAGACACTTCATGTGTGATTTTTAAGCACTTTGCTTTGGTTTTAGTGAACTCTCCTGTGAGGGAGCACAAGAAATGAGGGACATTATAACCAGCTTTGGAACACAGAGTTAGTCACAACCTCTAACTATGGAGACACAAGCATCCCTTCATAATATTTATTTACTGGCTTATTTATTTGCAATTCTCAAGGTAGTAAACTAATAAGCTCCCATGAGGCCACTGAAAGTGATAACATCTTTCACTGGCATCACTAAATCATGTAATAATGAACTTTAAAACCCTAGAAATTGCAAAGATCAAAGGTCAAAGCTAAGAAGTACATATTAGAAATAACAACAGATGACCCCAGAAAGAAAACAAATGAAAACACAAGGAGTTTGTAGTTTATGACTTAAGAGAGCCCTTGCAGAGAAGTAAAGTCTTGTATTCACTATGTAGTCATCATTTGCATCAAATTCTTTACATAAATTATATCAAATTCTAATAGTAACATTTATTTGAAAATGTATTTGTTGAAATGGAAGATGTAGTTACTAGCAACTATTTGTTCTCATGTGGTTTGTTAGCTATGAATCTGTAAAACAGCATTCACCTCATAATATCATAGCACATGTAGGAACATTCAATCACAAAGGTAGTGGTGACATCTATGCTGTACAGTACTCCTTCTTATCAGGTCCAGACAAGCCTGTTGCATCCTTCCCAGCAGATGTGAAATAAGGAATGAAGAACAGCTAACAAAATGGCTTATGCCAACTTCTTATGTTCTTTTCTCTTCCCATTTTTAACTGAATGAGTAAAAGTCAAAAGTCAACAAAAGCAATGCAGCTGTCCACATGCTTTTCTGTTCCTTTGTTTTTTGGGGGATTTTCTGCCCTGACTCTAAAGAGGGTTAGGTTTGAACACCATGCCACAAAGAAATGTCTTGGCTCACTGAGCACCTATGACTAGAAGTTATCTCCTGTAATGGTCAAGAATTTCCAAGACTTGTTCATCACAGCAGTATATTTCCAGTTGACATCTGGGAAGTTGATATCTCCTATAAGGAGATAGGAGATATAAGGAGAGGGGCTACTGATTCATAATTTTTTCCTAATTGTCCATAGAATCTTTCATTCTGGCTGGGCGATAGCAGTAGGCACCCACTACAACACTTCCTTTGTTTTCCATCTCCATAATCCTCACACAGAGGCCCTTCACTACATCACCACTAAATGTGAGGACTGTGCAATCAAACCTCTTGCATATAGTGCAACACTTGCTTGCCCTGCCTATTCCTCCTGAAAAACCTGTAGCATTCCATCCCCGCATTCCAGCCATGGGACTCATTCCACCAAGTCTCACTAACACCAGTGATATCATAGGTCAGGGAGCTGACAAATGCTTCCAGATCATCTTCCTTGTTCCTCAAATGCACTTCTGAAAATTCATGTCATGCCAGTAT